>BRXU01000020.1:2167500-2565273 GCA_030267565.1 Pleodorina starrii | reverse complement strand
CCCTAAAACCCTAAAACCCTAAAACCCTAAAACCCTAAAACCCTAAAACCCTAAAACCCTAAAACCCTAAAACCCTAAAACCCTAAAACCCTAAAACCCTAAAACCCTAAAACCCTAAAACCCTAAAACCCTAAAACCCTAAAACCCTAAAACCCTAAAACCCTAAACCCTAAAACCCTAAAACCCTAAAACCCTAAAACCCTAAACCCTAAAACCCTAAAACCCTAAAACCCTAAAACCCTAAAACCCTAAAACCCTAAAACCCTAAAACCCTAAAACCCTAAACCCTAAAAACCCTAAAACCCTAAAACCCTAAAACCCTAAAACCCTAAAACCCTAAAACCCTAAAACCCTAAAACCCTAAAACCCTAAAACCCTAAAACCCTAAAACCCTAAAACCCTAAAACCTAAAAACCCTAAAACCCTAAAACCCTAAAACCTTAAAACCCTAAAAACCCTAAAACCCTAAAACCCTAAACCCTAAAACCCTAAAAACCCTAAAAACCCTAAAACCCTAAAACCCTAAAACCCTAAAAACCCTAAAAACCCTAAAACCCTAAAAACCCTAAAACCCTAAACCCTAAAACCCTAAGTTAAGGTTGGGTGGCATCTTGGACCCGAGAAGTACCCTGCTGACCCGGAGAAACCTGTGGTGGAGCAGCCGGGGGCTGCAAGGCAACCACCCATATAATTTTTAGATTTTTGTATTATATAGGGTTCGATAACCTAACTATAATTATAATTTAATTAAACTCCTTTGATTTTACTAAATAATTCTTTTGAATCCATTCAATGGAAGGTGCATGGGGCCTAGCACGCACCTGTGTCGGGGCACCAGCTTCTGACCGGTTGGCACCCGGGGGTGGAGCAGGTACTTGAGCCCGGGATGGAGCCTGTGGTGGAGCAGCCGGGGGCTGCAAGAAGACCACACAAGAGAATTTATTGGGTTTGTGAATTATAAAGTGTTACATAAACTTTCTAAAATTCACATAAAATATTACCCTAAGATTTTTCTAAGGGGTTCCTTTAAATCCTAATCCAAAAATATATTATTCACGCAATGAAAGGTGCATGGGGCCACAGCACTCACCTGTGTCTGGGCACCAGCTTTCGACCGGTTTGCACCCGGGGGCGGAGCAGGTGCTTGAGCCCGGGAAGGATCCTGTGGCGGAGCAGCCGGGGGCTGCAAAGAGACCACAATTGACGATTTTGGGTTTTGTGGATTGTATAGGGTTCTATAAACTGTCTACTTTTATAATAAAATTAAACTACCTTGATTTTACTAAATTAATGTTATACATCCTCCCTCAAGAAATATTATTCCATTCAATTGAAGGTGCATGGGGCCTGGCACGCACCTTTGTCGGGGCACCAGCTTTCGACCGGTTGCCACCCGGGGGCGGAGCAGGTGCTTGAGCCCGGGAAGGAGCCTGTGGTGGAGCAGCCGGTGGCTGCAAAGAGACCACAATTGACGATTTTGAGGTTTGTGGATTGCATAGGGTTCTATAAACTGTCTACTTTTCGAATAAAATTAAACTACCTTGATTTTACTAAATTAATGTTATACGTCCTCCCTCAAGAAACATTATTCCATTACATGGAAGGTGCATGAGGCCTAGCACATACCTTTGTCGGGGCACCAGCTTTCGACCGGTTGCCACCCGGGGGCGGAGCAGGTGCTTGAGCACGGGAAGGAGCCTGTGGTGGAGCAGCCGGGGGCTGCAAAGAGACCACACATGAGAATTTTTTGGTTTGTGGATTAAAGTGAGTTCTATAAACTGTCTAAATTTATCATAAAATCAAACTAATTTAATTTTACTAAAAGATTGTCTTAAATCCTCATAAAGGAAATATTATTCCATTCAATAGAAGTTTCATGGGGCCTAGAACACACCTGCATGGGGGCACCAGCTTTCGACCGGTTGGCACCCAGTGGTGGAGCAGGTGCTTGAGCCCGGGAAGGAGCCTGTGGTGGAGCAGCCGGGGGCTGCAAAAATACCACACATGAGAATTTTTTGTTTTGTGGATTGTATAGGGTTCAACTAAATTTATTACAAGAATAACCTAATTTGATCTTATTAATTAATTACTTTAAGCCTCATACAAGAGTTATTACTCCACTCCAATGAAGGTGCCTGGAGCCTAGCACACACCTGCCGCTGTGCTCCTGTGTGGGGCCGGGTGGCATCCTGGGGTGGAGCAGCTGTTTGAGTCCGTGGTGGAGCAGCCTGGGGCTGCGCAGCAGCCTCAATTGAGGGCCTGACAGCAGATGCCCTGTGCTCAGTAGCCTTGGCCTGTAATAATTACAACACATCACTATACTTGATATTCATATACTTGCATAAGCACACCAAAGGAGATACATACCTTTTCTTCACGCCTTTGCAGCTGCTTCAAGGAATGCGCAAGCCACTCGGGGGACATGCCCGGCGTCTGTGCTGCGATACCAGCAGCAACAGATGCAGCAGTCTGCCTCTGTCGGGACTTCCTCGACTGCTTCTCATTCAGCTGCCGGTGCTGCTGAAGGTCTTCCTGCTGGACCTGCTGCTGCTGCTGCTGCTGCTGTAGAGGCTGCTGCTGCCGCGGCTGCCACTGCTGTTGCTGCTGCTGCTGCTGCTGCTGCGGTGGCCGCTGCGGCTGCTGCAGCGGCTGCCACTGCTGCTGCTGCTGGGCTCGAGCTCGTTGCTGCTGCCAGAAGTTCACTGCCTGCGGTGCAACACGACCCTCTGGGGGCTCGTTCTCCATGCTGTATGGATAAACAACCGGTGTCATCCAGATGGGTGTCAGGTGTGGTGGGCCCGAGAAGTGGTTCAAGCAGGCCTCCAGTCCGGTCCAGAGCGTCGGGCCTACAAAATTAACAAAAGTGCATTTACATAACAATCCATGCTTATTTTATTTATAAGCAAAAAAATAAACTTACTGATCGTAGCCTTCTGTTGCTGGACGATGTTCTTCACCTCGACGGGGCATGCCGGTGCCATGAACATGGGCTCAATCTCATACGGAAAACGGTCCTTGAACCCGGCACGTTCTTCCAAGGATGGCTCTTGCAGCGTGACGAGGCGCTGGAAGTGCCCAATGGGTGAGAACAACGACACGATGAATCGTGCGTTCGATGGGGCAATATTCACCCGGGGGATGAACATCTGCTGACGGTGGTGGCGAGTATAGTTGCAGATGATGATGTCGAAAAGCTCCGAGATGAGATGAAGCTCAACGATTGTCATCCATGAACCGGGCTCCCGGATGAAGTACACGTAGTCCTCCCTGAACGCAAAATAAGCAAAATAATGTCACCTCTGATGATATTAGGCATCACATAACTCATTACCAATTACATCACAATTACCATTTTCATACCTTCACTTCAACCTCACCATCAAATAATTGGGACAGTTATTTGGGGGTATGCTTTTGAAAGGTTGGAATTGGGTTCTTGAGGTTTCGGATCATTCTTTATCACGACCACCAATTCATACGATGCATGCAGGATTCGAACCTACGATGTCTCATCAAGTATCATGTATCCCTTCACAATTGAGTTATCACTTGACAACATTGCTTCTTTTATATAATTATTTTCAAAGTTTCACCATGTCAACAATCAGATATACTGCCTTTGAATAATAAATTACTTCATTAACTTAAAAAATTTAGGGTTTAATGACATTATTTACTTCTCTGCAATTTTACATTAAATGTCTGCGGTAATCCAATATTGTTAACATTGCGCATTCACTACTTGCAGTTGACAGGACTTGAACCTGGGTCACATGATACCTAAGCTCCGTACTTTATAGTCCTAACTTGTATATGACAATTACACATACAAAAATACCATATACTGTATGCAAATACGCCACAAGACAGCATAGCTCATTTTTTGTACTGTTTCGCCACACTAACCCGCTCCCCGGGTGAGTGCACATTCCCCCATCTCCCTCCTTCACCTAACTACACTCCACGGCAACTTAACATGTACTTCATCTGTCCCTGTGCCCTTTAGCTAGTGCATCCTAAGCCATTTTCCCTCATTTACTTACTTGGTGGTGACCTTGAATGCATCACGGGCGTACTGCCCATTGAAGGAACCGTACTTGAGGTGTATGTATGAGCGCACATACTCGAAGACAGCATCACGGTCCATGAGGGCAGCCACATGGCGCCTCAACTCAAGAGCCAATTGCTTCTTCTCATTGCCTTGGAGGTTGTTCCCCAGGATGGACAGCAATGCACAGTCTCCTCCACCTCCACATTCTTCTGGCACCGCTTCTGACTGATGTATGCTGAATCCTGATGCCATTGCATCTACACCAGAGTACAAGTTGATTTGTGTCTGTGTGTGGTTGCTATATAACTAAGAAGGGTAGTTGTATTATTATTTTTTTTATATCAAACTACACATCGCTTTCAGAGTATTTCTACTCTTACATTCCCTGGGTGAGGGGTTGATGTGTACATATAGGTTATTGGTGCCTTTCTTATATAGGGTAGCACCTTCCTTACTTCCAGGACAGAGGGCGATGGTGGGTCACTGCATTTTGTGATCTTTCATTTTTTCATTGCCATTTTTTTGCATATAGCATTCTTACAATATTTAATTAAGTAATTGATGTGTCCCTGTGAAACTGGTGTCGTTTAGATCAAAAATCGCTACCTTCGGCAATTTTGATCTTTTTGTACAAAATACTTATAGTTGTATATACTGCACTATGTTGGATTCGATCCCTTGCACTTGAGTGAGTCCTTAGTCTTCACATATATTCATGACATTAATGTAAATTTTCCTAACCATATCGCTATCCTTTGAGGGAGCCGGGATTGTATGAGGCAATCCCGGCTCCCTCAAAGGCTGGTACTTTGGTTAGAGCCTATGAGCCTGAGTGCCTGCTGGGAGCCTAGGTGCCTGCTGATAGCCTGGGAGCCTGGGAGACTGCTGATAACCTGGTAGCCTGGGATCCTGGGAGCCTGGGAGCCTGGGTGCCTGCTGATAGCCTGGGAACCTGGGAGCCTGGGAGCCTGGGAGCATGGGGTCATGGTAGCCTGGCAGCCTTGGAGCCTGGGAGCCTGGGAGCCTGGGAGCCTGGGAGCCTGGGAGCATGGGAGCCTAGGAGCCTGGGAGCATGGGGGCATGGGTTCCTGGCAGCCTTCGAGCCTGGAAGCCTGCTGAGAGCCTGGGAGCCTTGCAGCCTGGGAGCCTAGGAGCCTGTGAGCATGGGGGCATGGGAGCCTGGCAGCCTTGTAGCCTGGTAGCCTGCTGAGAGCCTGGAAGCCTGGGAGCATGGGGGCATGGGAGCCTGGGAGCCTGGGAGCCTGGGAGCCTGGGAGCCTGGGAGCCTGGGAGCCTGGGAGCCTGGGAGCCTGGGAGCCTGGGAGCCTGGGAGCCTGGGAGCCTGGGAGCCTGGGAGCCTGGGAGCCTGGGAGCCTGGGAGCCTGGGAGCCTGAGGGCATGGGAGCCTGGGAGCCTGGGAGCCTGGGAGCCTGGGAGCCTGGGAGCATGGGAGCATGGGAGCATGGGAGCATGGGAGCCTTGGAGCCTGGTAGCCTGCTGATAGCCTGGGAGCCTTGCAGCCTGGGAGCCTAGGAGCCTGGGAGCATGGGGGCATGGGAGCCTGGCAGCCTTGGAGCCTGGTAGCCTGCTGAGAGCCTGGAAGCCTTGCAGCCTGGGAGCCTGGCAGCCTTGTAGCCTGGGAGCCTAAGAGCCTGGGAGCCTGGGAGCCTGGGAGCCTGGGAGCCTAGGAGCTTGGGAGCATGGGGGCATGGGTTCCTGGCAGCCTTCGAGCCTGGAAGCCTGCTGAGAGCCTGGGAGCCTTGCAGCCTGGGAGCCTAGGAGCCTGTGAGCATGGGGGCATGGGAGCCTGGCAGCCTTGGAGCCTGGTAGCTTGCTGAGAGCCTGGAAGCCTGAGAGCCTGGGGGCCTGGGAGCCTGGGAGCCTGGGAGCCTGGGAGCCTGGGAGCCTGGGAGCCTGGGAGCCTGGGAGCCTGGGAGCCTGGGAGCCTGGGAGCCTGGGAGCCTGGGAGCCTGGGAGCCTGGGAGCCTGGGAGCCTGGGAGCCTGGGAGCCTGGGAGCCTGGGAGCATGGGAACATGGGAGCATGGGAGCCTGGCAGCCTTGGAGCCTGGTAGCCTGCTGATAGCCTGGGAGCCTTGCAGCCTGGGAGCCTAGGAGCCTGGGAGCATGGGGGCATGGGAGCCTGGCAGCCTTGGAGCCTGGTAGCCTGCTGAGAGCCTGGAAGCCTTGCAGCCTGGGAGCCTGGCAGCCTTGTAGCCTGGGAGCCTAAGAGCCTGGGAGCCTGGGAGCCTGGGAGCCTGGGAGCCTGGGAGCCTAAGAGCCTGGGAGCCTGGGAGCCTGGGAGCATGGGAGCCTGGGAGCCTGGGAGCCTGAGGGCATGGGAGCCTGGGAGCCTGGGAGCCTGGGAGCCTGGGAGCCTGGGAGCCTGGGAGCCTGGGAGCATGGGAGCCTGCTTAGAGCCTGGGATCATTGGGACCTGGGATCCTTGAGACTGGGAGCTGTGAGCCAGCTGGTATCCTGGGATCCTTGGGACCTGGGAGTGTGGAGACAACTGGGAGCCTGGGAGCCTTGAGACTGGGAGCCTTGAGACTAGGGGCCTGGGAGCCTGCTGGGAGCCTTGTAGCCAGCTGTGAGCCTGGGAGCCTGCTGTGAGCATGGGAGCCTGCTGGGCGCCTGGAAGCCTGCTGGGAGCCTGGGAGCCTGCTGGGAGCCTGGGATCCTGCTGGGAGCCTGGGAGCCTGCTGGGAGCCTGGGAGCCTGCTGGGAGACTGGGAGCCTGGGAGCCTGAGATCCTGCTAGGAGCCTTGGAGCCTGCTGGGAGCATGGAAGCCTGCTAGGAGCCTGGGAGCCTGCTGGGAGCATGGGAGCCTGCTGGGAGCCTGGGAGCCTGCTGGGAGCCTGGGAGCCTGCTGGGAGCATGGGAGCCTTATAAGAGGCTGGGAGTCTGATAAACAGCCTGCATATGGAACGGCATATTATTCCACATAACTGAAAATATGGACTTCAACCCATTGTCTTTGAATTGTCTTACAATTAAAATCAAAAAGTTTTCCGAAAAATATACTATTGCTCCCAACCAGATTCGAACCGGCAACCTTAACTCAACAACAACACATATGGCTAAGTTCCTTAATCAACCATATAAGAATTACTGCATGCCAAATCAGCTAATTGTTTAATAACATTCCTATATGCAGCCCTTAACTAGCTACAGCCCCCTGGCTGTAGCTGTACCACCCCCCAAACTTAAAACGGCCATAACTTCTCCAAAAGGGGGGGTAGTGAGGTATTCTAAAAATATATTCATAATGTACTAATTAAGAGCTTTCCAACGGTGCTTTTCTTTCTCGATTCTATGGTGGAGATCCATGGGAAGACCCCCCTATAAACCCTAAAACCCTAAAACCCTAAAACCCTAAAACCCTAAAACCCTAAAACCCTAAAACCCTAAAAACCCTAAAACCCTAAAACCCTAAAACCCTAAAACCCTAAAACCCTAAAACCCTAAAACCCTAAAACCCTAAAACCCTAAAACCCTAAAAACCCTAAAACCCTAAAACCCTAAAACCCTAAAAAACCCTAAAACCCTAAAACCCTAAAACCCTAAAACCCTAAAAACCCTAAAACCCTAAAACCTAAAACCCTAAAACCCTAAAACCCTAAAACCCTAAAACCTAAAACCCTAAAACCCTAAAAAAACCCTAAAACCCTAAAACCCTAAAACCCTAAAACCCTAAAAACCCTAAAAACCCTAAAGAAACCCGATCCATCACAGGCGTGGGACTGTGGGCCATATTGACGATCGAATTCCATGGTGGAAATGTATTGCGGCGCGGGTTGGGTGAGGGAAAGGTGGATGGGGTGCAGATGCAGGGTATGGGGAGAGAGGGAGGCCGAAAGGAGGGTCGCACCGGGCGGGCCTGGTGGGGAAAAGGAAATCAGATCCATCACAGGCGTGGGAAAGAGGGCCAGCTGGTCGGCGCGGGCGGGAACGAAGGAGGGAAGGGGGAGGGAGGTAGGTGTGTGGGTGTGGGTGTGGGTGTGTGTGGGTGGTGGTGGTGGGCGGGAGGGTGAGTTACGGGGGATTTCATCCCCGCGGGATAACCTGCTCCGCCGGAAAGAGAAACCAGATCCATCACAGGCGTGGGAAAGAGGGCCAGCTGGTCGCCGCGGGCGGGAGCGAAGGAGGGAAGGGGGAGGGAGGGAGGTGTGTGGGTGTGGGTGTGGGTGGGTGTGTGTGGGTGGTGGTAGGCGGGAGAGTGAGTTACGGGGGATTCCATTCCCGCGGGATAACCTGCTCCGCCGGAAAGGGAAACCAGATCCATCACAGGCGTGGGAAAGAGGGCCAGCTGGTCGCCGCGGGCGGGAGCGAAGGAGGGAAGGGGGAGGGAGGGAGGTGTGTGGGTGTGGGTGGGTGGGTGTGGGTGGGTAGGAGGTCCTCCCCCACGCTCCCCCCGGCCGTTCCGGATGGGAACCCGATTGCATTCCAGGCGTGGGACTGTGGGCCCAATTGCTGACAGAGTTCCTAAATGGATTTGTGTGTCGGCCGGACGCCAAGGGGTTAGCGCCCCATTACCCCAGGGTGTGGGTGTGTGGGTGGAAGGGTGGGTAGGAAGTTCTCCCCACGCTTCCCCCGGCCGTTCAGAAAAGGGAAACCTGATCCATCACAGCTGCGGGGCCCTGGGCCCTGTTGCTGACAGAATCCCTGGATGGATTTGTGTGTTGGCCGGACGCCAAGGGGTTAGCGCCCCATGACCCCAGGGTGGGTGTGTGGCTGTGTGTTTGGGTGGGTTGGAAAGGTGGGACCGGAAATCGTGCATCTCCATTATTGGTACAGTATTGGCAGACCTCCGCATTCGGACGTTGCCGCGCGCCCGCCCTCCTTGCCATGTGTCTGGGCCCGGTCAGGGCCCCGGTGCATATGGACCACACGCCCCCATATCAGATGGCGGCGGCCGCGGCCACAGCACGGGATCCTCCGTCCTCAATCAAACCACATGTCGTCCTCGTCATAGATCGTGGGGGCCTCATTCGATGTGCGCCCACGGTAGGGCCCCTCGTGAGGTGCCGAAACCCCCCGATGTTCTGCAGGCCTCACACCTCCGTGCCTGGCCGCTCCCTCACTGCTGTAATCCGACTCCTCTTCGCCGCCCATCCTTCCATTGGGCCCTGCCGTCAACCATCCAGACGCCTGGAACCGCCTGCTGCCCCCATCTTCAGAATCAAATGCCTGCCTCCCTTCCATGCTCCCTCCTTGGAACTGGGAATCCCCATCACCGCCCTCCGACTCTGACACGTCTTCCTCCCAGTCTGGGCCCCGGGCTACCTCAGCTTCATCATCCACAAAGGGGCACAGCCGTCGGCGCTTCGCCCACTGGAAACCGGATCCATCTACACCCATCCCAGCCTGTCCGCCTGCTTCCGCCGCCGGCTGGTACCGCCTGCTGCCGGATGCAAACACTGGCGATTCCACCCAGGGTTTGGTGGCCGCGGGGGTGCGAACAGTGCTGCGCCCGCCGGCGTTGGAAAAGTGCACAGGGGCGTCCACATTGGCGGGTGTCACGTTGGCGGGTGTCGTGATGCGTGGTGTGGCGGCGGCGATGGAATCAGCCCGGCTGAAGGTGGTGGGGAAGCCAGCGTAGGTGCCAGCTTTGGTGTCACCATCTCGGTGCCTACCAACCGCGACCCGGCCGTACTCCACACGTGGCGTCTCTAAAGCCCCCAGGCCCCGCGCCGATGCAGGGAACCCGTGCCGCCGGGCTGGCGGCACCTCCGACGGCGGCGTCCAACCGTCCCGCCCATCGGCTCTTGCCCTCCAATTGCCCTCCCCCTGCCGCTGCATAGGTGGCCGCAGCGCGAATACACGGCCCCCTTCCTGCTCAACCGATCCCGCGGACGGACCTGCCTCTTCCGCCAGCACACGTGGCGTCTCTAAAGCCCCCAGGCCCCGCGCCGATGCAGGGAACCCGTGCCGCCGGGCTGGCGGCACCTCCGACGGCGGCGTCCAACCGTCCCGCCCATCGGCTCTTGCCCTCCAATTGCCCTCCCCCTGCCGCTGCATAGGTGGCCGCAGCGCGAATACACGCCCCCCTTCCTGCTCAACCGATCCCGCGGACGGACCTGCCTCTTCCGCCAGCACACGTGGCGTCTCTAAAGCCCCCAGGCCCCGCGCCGATGCAGGGAACCCGTGCCGCCGGGCTGGCGGCACCTCCGACGGCGGCGTCCAACCGTCCCGCCCATCGGCTCTTGCCCTCCAATTGCCCTCCCCCTGCCGCTGCATAGGTGGCCGCAGCGCGAATACACGCCCCCCTTCCTGCTCAACCGATCCCGCGGACGGACCTGCCTCTTCCGCCAGCATGTTATGTGCCGGGGGTTGAGGTGGCGGCGGCGGCGGCGGCGGCCGTGGCGGCGGCGGCTGTGGGTGCTCCTCATTTGCTGGCGGCGGAGGTGGTGGCGGCGGAGGTGGTGGCGGCGGTGATGACGGCGGCGGCGCCGCCACAGTAGCGGCTGCCTCCTCAGCGGCCGCCACCCCTGCCGTCGCCCCCTCCGTCGCCACGTCCTCTGACGCCGGGGCCCCTACCTCCGCCGCGGCTGCAGCCGCCCTGGCTGCCGCAACGTGTGGTGCCGGCGGCTGTGATGGCGCCTCGTCCTCTGACAGCTGCTCGGACTGATCACGCCGTGCTGCCATGTTCTGAGCAGTGACGGGCGGCTCTGACGAAGGTGTGTCCGTTTGCTGCTGCCGCTGCTGGCGCCTCCAGGATGCGAGCCGTGAAATGGCTGCCTGGCCCAGCATGGTCTCACGGTCCCGAATGTAGTGGGTCTCCCACGTGCGGATGGAGTTGCCCATGATTCGGGCATCACCGGCCAGGGGGCCCTGCATTGCCGCAACCTCGCGAACCACATCACCCCACGCCGATGTGCTGTGGATGTGGCGAAATACGCGAGCTGGAAAGGGCGTCCAGGGTGCCCTGTACAGCCTCTGAATGCGGGTCCACGAGTTGCCCACGGTGATAGAGTTCTCGTCGTACGGAAAGCCGTTTGGTGATACGAACAGCGTCGGAGGCTGCTCTTCAGCAGTTGAGTAGTTGAGCAAGACAGGCCGTGCGTGGTCCAAATAGTTCTTTGTTGCCGCCGCAAGGGAGCGGGGCAAGGTGAAGACCGTTGCCGTTGGTGTGTACCGCTCCGTCTTGTGGTGAAAAAGCTCTACCGTAATGCTTTGTACAGCCCCGGCCTGCTGCGCCGATGAAGGTGTCGGCTGTCGGTGGGATGTAAGCCTCAGGCTGTTGCCACGGCAGCCAGTGCGCACACACTGCCGAGAAAGGCAGCAGGGCTCCCCGGGGACAGTAAGGGTGCGGATCACCCCAAGGCGAAGGGGCGGAATGTATAGGCCCGACAAGAAGGCCACAAGAAGGGCGTCGCCGGCAAGTCGTGCTGTATCATACCCCACAACGTCACCGATGCTCAGGTCCCGCTGTATCCTCTCCTCCGCACGCTGCAGCAGATCGGTTGAAAACGCGAGAAGTGTGCTCTTACTGGGTAGGTCTGCCGGCATATCCTCCTCGCCGTCCACTGGTACCATCGGCTCCAACGTCTCCCGACCTTGTGCTGTCACGCCTGCGGCTGCTGCCTCTGCTGCTGCAGCTGCTGCGTCTGGCGCCGCTCTTGCTGGCGGCTGCATTCTGGACGGTGGCCCCGTTGGCGCGGCGGGTCCAATTGGGGAGGCTGGTGCAGCCTGCGCCATGTCGTCGTCACTGTCCGGTGGCGGCGGGGGTGCTGCTCGTGGGGGCGGCGCCCTGAGTGTTGGATGCCGCCGTAGCTGCTTCTGGATTCTGAGAAGCCAGGCAATCATATCGTCGCAGTGCCTGACGTTCGCCTGTGAGCAGGCAAGAGCGAGTCGGGTATGAGATGCATCGAGAACACCACACCGAGTTCGGGGTCCGTCACAAGGCCTACCCAGGTCCCCCCCCTTCCTAGCCCACCCTGGGTAACCTCCCCGCCCCGCCCCTCCCTTCACTTCCCTCCCCCCTCCCGCCCACAGCCCCATACCCCTCCCTGCTCCGCACCTCCCCCTCTTCCCTCCCCGGCATCTTCTTCCACCCCACCCTGCCCCTCCCGTCACTTCCCTTCCCCCTCCCGCCCAGCCCCAAACCCCTCCCTGCTCCGCGCCCCCCCTCTTCCCTCCCCGGCATCTTCTTCCACCCCAACCCGCCCCTCCCTTCACCTCCCTCCCCCCTCCCGCCCAGCCCCAAACCCCTCCCTGCTCCTCCCCTACCCCTCTTCCCTCCCCGGCATCTTCGTCCACCCCACCCCGCCCCTCCCTTCACCTCCCTCCCCCCTCCCGCACAGCCCCAAACCCTTCCCTGATCCTCCCCTCGCCCCCCTACCTGGGAAGCGTCGCTGTTGGCAGCAGAAGCGGAGTCCTGTAGGTACTTGACGACTTTAATTAGCCGGGTGGCCTCGGCAAGCATGTGATTGGTATCACATCGGTGCCGCATCAGGCCAAGGTACCGTGCCACCAGGGCCTGAGGGATCATGGGCATGGACCAGGAATGATGAGGAAAACCCAATGACCAAGTAGTGCCCGAAAGCTCTGCAAGCCCCTCCCCCCCGCGCCCCCCGCCCTCCCCCCCCCCGCGCCCCCCGCCCTCCCCCCCGCGCCCCCCACCCTCCCCCCCGCGCCCCCCCCCCTCCCCCCCACGCCCCCCGCCCTCCCCCCCACGCCCCCCGCCCCCCCGCCCTCCCCCCCACGCCCCCCGCCCCTCCTCGCCTCATGCCTGAACAAATGCACGCCTATCCCGACCGCCACCCGCCCTGTGCCCCCTCCACCTTGACCCCCATGCCTGACCAAGCAAACACCCTGCCTCACCCCCCTCCAACCAACTTGCCTGGTTGCTGAATAGGTGGAAGGAGAGTAAGGGCATCTCGATCATCTCGATCAGATACGCCACGCCGATAAACTTCGACACGGTGTTCTCGATTCCTCGATAGGTCGAGTCCACCACCCCAGACGAACCGCTGGTCCCAAAGTTGAAGGGCTGCTGGCACCACACCTTGAAGCTGTCCAACTGTGCCTTGAACGGCATGCTGTTGGGCAACGGCTTCATGAGCGCGAGGATGCCGAACTTGGCCTTTGGGGACAGTATGAACGATGGCAAGGTCTGCTCGGGGAATGTGGTGGGGAACCCCTGCTGGGTTGGGTAGTACCAGCTAGAAGTCCCGGTCGGTGGTGATAGGAGGCCAGGTGAAGGGCGCGGGGAGGGACGTGGGTTGGGGGGGCGCACGGCCGGCTCCACTTGGCTACGTGGCTGCGGATCCTGTCGTACCGAAGGTGGCCTGGGAGGATTCTGCCCAGGTGGCGGCAGTGGAGCATCCAGGCCAGCTGCTGGCTCGGCGACATTGTACGGCCGCCGCAGTGAACGAGGTGGTAAACGAGGTGGTGATAGGCGGCCAGGTGAAGGACGCGGCGGGGAGGGAGGTGGGTTGGGGGGGCGCACGGCCGGCTCCATGTGGCTACGCGGCTGTGGATCCTGCCGTACCGAAGGTGGCCTGGGAGGATTCTGCCCAGGTGGCGGCAGTGGAGCATCCAGGCCAGGGGGCTCCGCCACAGTGTACGGCCGCCGCAGTGAACGAGGCAGCCTGGACTCTGCTCTCGCAGCTGCCTCGAAGTGCTTGCCACTCATCTTATCCGGGGGGGCCAATAACGTTTTCTGTTGAAAACGTAGGCTCAAGATGCTCGTGGCAAGCTCACTGAAGCTGCTGTGGTAGAGCCGCAAAGCACGGCAGACTGCCGTACAGCTGGCTAGCGTGGCAGATGACGCCTTCGTGTGAAGGGCGCCGAGGTCCTTGAGCTGACCCAGAAGGATGGGGTCAGAAACGACGAACTGCCGCAGGCGTGGCAGACGCTTGAGGCAGTCGTGCAGGGACCGACTGGAAATGGCGGTCTGCACTTCCTGCAGGCGTCTCACTATCTGAGGTAGGACCAGCGCGTTCCGGCTCTGTGGATCCGCGGCGTCCTTGACAAGAGTAAGGACTAATGCGCCGGAAGGGAAGGGGGCGGGCAGCAGTAACGTCTCGTTCCAGGCCTGCCAACGGGTAACCTGCAGGGTGGGAACAGACACACGGTTTGGGGCGCGGGCACGGGGTTCATAATGAACCCCGTGCCCGCGCCCCAAACCGTGTGTCTGTTCCCACCCTGCAGGTTACCCGTTGGCAGGCCTGGAACGAGACGTTACTGCTGCCCGCCCCCTTCCCTTCCGGCGCATTAGTCCTTACTCTTGTCAAGGACGCCGCGGATCCACAGAGCCGGAACGCGCTGGTCCTACCTCAGATAGTGAGACGCCTGCAGGAAGTGCAGACCGCCATTTCCAGTCGGTCCCTGCACGACTGCCTCAAGCGTCTGCCACGCCTGCGGCAGTTCGTCGTTTCTGACCCCATCCTTCTGGGTCAGCTCAAGGACCTCGGCGCCCTTCACACGAAGGCGTCATCTGCCACGCTAGCCAGCTGTACGGCAGTCTGCCGTGCTTTGCGGCTCTACCACAGCAGCTTCAGTGAGCTTGCCACGAGCATCTTGAGCCTACGTTTTCAACAGAAAACGTTATTGGCCCCCCCGGATAAGATGAGTGGCAAGCACTTCGAGGCAGCTGCGAGAGCAGAGTCCAGGCTGCCTCGTTCACTGCGGCGGCCGTACACTGTGGCGGAGCCCCCTGGCCTGGATGCTCCACTGCCGCCACCTGGGCAGAATCCTCCCAGGCCACCTTCGGTACGGCAGGATCCACAGCCGCGTAGCCACATGGAGCCGGCCGTGCGCCCCCCCAACCCACCTCCCTCCCCGCCGCGTCCTTCACCTGGCCGCCTATCACCACCTCGTTTACCACCTCGTTCACTGCGGCGGCCGTACAATGTCGCCGAGCCAGCAGCTGGCCTGGATGCTCCACTGCCGCCACCTGGGCAGAATCCTCCCAGGCCACCTTCGGTACGACAGGATCCGCAGCCACGTAGCCAAGTGGAGCCGGCCGTGCGCCCCCCCAACCCACGTCCCTCCCCGCGCCCTTCACCTGGCCTCCTATCACCACCGACCGGGACTTCTAGCTGGTACTACCCAACCCAGCAGGGGTTCCCCACCACATTCCCCGAGCAGACCTTGCCATCGTTCATACTGTCCCCAAAGGCCAAGTTCGGCATCCTCGCGCTCATGAAGCCGTTGCCCAACAGCATGCCGTTCAAGGCACAGTTGGACAGCTTCAAGGTGTGGTGCCAGCAGCCCTTCAACTTTGGGACCAGCGGTTCGTCTGGGGTGGTGGACTCGACCTATCGAGGAATCGAGAACACCGTGTCGAAGTTTATCGGCGTGGCGTATCTGATCGAGATGATCGAGATGCCCTTACTCTCCTTCCACCTATTCAGCAACCAGGCAAGTTGGTTGGAGGGGGGTGAGGCAGGGTGTTTGCTTGGTCAGGCATGGGGGTCAAGGTGGAGGGGGCACAGGGCGGGTGGCGGTCGGGATAGGCGTGCATTTGTTCAGGCATGAGGCGAGGAGGGGCGGGGGGCGTGGGGGGGAGGGCGGGGGGGCGGGGGGCGTGGGGGGGAGGGCGGGGGGCGTGGGGGGGAGGGTGGGGGGCGCGGGGGGGAGGGTGGGGGGCGCGGGGGGGAGGGCGGGGGGCGCGGGGGGGGGAGGGCGGGGGGCGCGGGGGGGAGGGGCTTGCAGAGCTTTCGGGCACTACTTGGTCATTGGGTTTTCCTCATCATTCCTGGTCCATGCCCATGATCCCTCAGGCCCTGGTGGCACGGTACCTTGGCCTGATGCGGCACCGATGTGATACCAATCACATGCTTGCCGAGGCCACCCGGCTAATTAAAGTCGTCAAGTACCTACAGGACTCCGCTTCTGCTGCCAACAGCGACGCTTCCCAGGTAGGGGGGCGAGGGGAGGATCAGGGAAGGGTTTGGGGCTGTGCGGGAGGGGGGAGGGAGGTGAAGGGAGGGGCGGGGTGGGGTGGAGGAAGATGCCGGGGAGGGAAGAGGGGTAGGGGAGGAGCAGGGAGGGGTTTGGGGCTGGGCGGGAGGGGGGAGGGAGGTGAAGGGAGGGGCGGGTTGGGGTGGAAGAAGATGCCGGGGAGGGAAGAGGGGGGGCGCGGAGCAGGGAGGGGTTTGGGGCTGGGCGGGAGGGGGAAGGGAAGTGACGGGAGGGGCAGGGTGGGGTGGAAGAAGATGCCGGGGAGGGAAGAGGGGGAGGTGCGGAGCAGGGAGGGGTATGGGGCTGTGGGCGGGAGGGGGGAGGGAAGTGAAGGGAGGGGCGGGGCGGGGAGGTTACCCAGGGTGGGCTAGGAAGGGGGGGGACCTGGGTAGGCCTTGTGACGGACCCCGAACTCGGTGTGGTGTTCTCGATGCATCTCATACCCGACTCGCTCTTGCCTGCTCACAGGCGAACGTCAGGCACTGCGACGATATGATTGCCTGGCTTCTCAGAATCCAGAAGCAGCTACGGCGGCATCCAACACTCAGGGCGCCGCCCCCACGAGCAGCACCCCCGCCGCCACCGGACAGTGACGACGACATGGCGCAGGCTGCACCAGCCTCCCCAATTGGACCCGCCGCGCCAACGGGGCCACCGTCCAGAATGCAGCCGCCAGCAAGAGCGGCGCCAGACGCAGCAGCTGCAGCAGCAGAGGCAGCAGCCGCAGGCGTGACAGCACAAGGTCGGGAGACGTTGGAGCCGATGGTACCAGTGGACGGCGAGGAGGATATGCCGGCAGACCTACCCAGTAAGAGCACACTTCTCGCGTTTTCAACCGATCTGCTGCAGCGTGCGGAGGAGAGGATACAGCGGGACCTGAGCATCGGTGACGTTGTGGGGTATGATACAGCACGACTTGCCGGCGACGCCCTTCTTGTGGCCTTCTTGTCGGGCCTATACATTCCGCCCCTTCGCCTTGGGGTGATCCGCACCCTTACTGTCCCCGGGGAGCCCTGCTGCCTTTCTCGGCAGTGTGTGCGCACTGGCTGCCGTGGCAACAGCCTGAGGCTTACATCCCACCGACAGCCGACACCTTCATCGGCGCAGCAGGCCGGGGCTGTACAAAGCATTACGGTAGAGCTTTTTCACCACAAGACGGAGCGGTACACACCAACGGCAACGGTCTTCACCTTGCCCCGCTCCCTTGCGGCGGCAACAAAGAACTATTTGGACCACGCACGGCCTGTCTTGCTCAACTACTCAACTGCTGAAGAGCAGCCTCCGACGCTGTTCGTATCACCAAACGGCTTTCCGTACGACGAGAACTCTATCACCGTGGGCAACTCGTGGACCCGCATTCAGAGGCTGTACAGGGCACCCTGGACGCCCTTTCCAGCTCGCGTATTTCGCCACATCCACAGCACATCGGCGTGGGGTGATGTGGTTCGCGAGGTTGCGGCAATGCAGGGCCCCCTGGCCGGTGATGCCCGAATCATGGGCAACTCCATCCGCACGTGGGAGACCCACTACATTCGGGACCGTGAGACCATGCTGGGCCAGGCAGCCATTTCACGGCTCGCATCCTGGAGGCGCCAGCAGCGGCAGCAGCAAACGGACACACCTTCGTCAGAGCCGCCCGTCACTGCTCAGAACATGGCAGCACGGCGTGATCAGTCCGAGCAGCTGTCAGAGGACGAGGCGCCATCACAGCCGCCGGCACCACACGTTGCGGCAGCCAGGGCGGCTGCAGCCGCGGCGGAGGTAGGGGCCCCGGCGTCAGAGGACGTGGCGACGGAGGGGGCGACGGCAGGGGTGGCGGCCGCTGAGGAGGCAGCCGCTACTGTGGCGGCGCCGCCGCCGTCATCACCGCCGCCACCACCTCCGCCGCCACCACCTCCGCCGCCAGCAAATGAGGAGCACCCACAGCCGCCGCCGCCACGGCCGCCGCCGCCGCCGCCGCCACCTCAACCCCCGGCACATAACATGCTGGCGGAAGAGGCAGGTCCGTCCGCGGGATCGGTTGAGCAGGAAGGGGGGCGTGTATTCGCGCTGCGGCCACCTATGCAGCGGCAGGGGGAGGGCAATTGGAGGGCAAGAGCCGATGGGCGGGACGGTTGGACGCCGCCGTCGGAGGTGCCGCCAGCCCGGCGGCACGGGTTCCCTGCATCGGCGCGGGGCCTGGGGGCTTTAGAGACGCCACGTGTGCTGGCGGAAGAGGCAGGTCCGTCCGCGGGATCGGTTGAGCAGGAAGGGGGGCGTGTATTCGCGCTGCGGCCACCTATGCAGCGGCAGGGGGAGGGCAATTGGAGGGCAAGAGCCGATGGGCGGGACGGTTGGACGCCGCCGTCGGAGGTGCCGCCAGCCCGGCGGCACGGGTTCCCTGCATCGGCGCGGGGCCTGGGGGCTTTAGAGACGCCACGTGTGCTGGCGGAAGAGGCAGGTCCGTCCGCGGGATCGGTTGAGCAGGAAGGGGGGCGTGTATTCGCGCTGCGGCCACCTATGCAGCGGCAGGGGGAGGGCAATTGGAGGGCAAGAGCCGATGGGCGGGACGGTTGGACGCCGCCGTCGGAGGTGCCGCCAGCCCGGCGGCACGGGTTCCCTGCATCGGCGCGGGGCCTGGGGGCTTTAGAGACGCCACGTGTGCTGGCGGAAGAGGCAGGTCCGTCCGCGGGATCGGTTGAGCAGGAAGGGGGGCGTGTATTCGCGCTGCGGCCACCTATGCAGCGGCAGGGGGAGGGCAATTGGAGGGCAAGAGCCGATGGGCGGGACGGTTGGACGCCGCCGTCGGAGGTGCCGCCAGCCCGGCGGCACGGGTTCCCTGCATCGGCGCGGGGCCTGGGGGCTTTAGAGACGCCACGTGTGCTGGCGGAAGAGGCAGGTCCGTCCGCGGGATCGGTTGAGCAGGAAGGGGGGCGTGTATTCGCGCTGCGGCCACCTATGCAGCGGCAGGGGGAGGGCAATTGGAGGGCAAGAGCCGATGGGCGGGACGGTTGGACGCCGCCGTCGGAGGTGCCGCCAGCCCGGCGGCACGGGTTCCCTGCATCGGCGCGGGGCCTGGGGGCTTTAGAGACGCCACGTGTGCTGGCGGAAGAGGCAGGTCCGTCCGCGGGATCGGTTGAGCAGGAAGGGGGCCGTGTATTCGCGCTGCGGCCACCTATGCAGCGGCAGGGGGAGGGCAATTGGAGGGCAAGAGCCGATGGGCGGGACGGTTGGACGCCGCCGTCGGAGGTGCCGCCAGCCCGGCGGCACGGGTTCCCTGCATCGGCGCGGGGCCTGGGGGCTTTAGAGACGCCACGTGTGGAGTACGGCCGGGTCGCGGTTGGTAGGCACCGAGATGGTGACACCAAAGCTGGCACCTACGCTGGCTTCCCCACCACCTTCAGCCGGGCTGATTCCATCGCCGCCGCCACACCACGCATCACGACACCCGCCAACGTGACACCCGCCAATGTGGACGCCCCTGTGCGCTTTTCCAACGCCGGCGGGCGCAGCACTGTTCGCACCCCCGCGGCCACCAAACCCTGGGTGGAATCGCCAGTGTTTGCATCCGGCAGCAGGCGGTACCAGCCGGCGGCGGAAGCAGGCGGACAGGCTGGGATGGGTGTAGATGGATCCGGTTTCCAGTGGGCGAAGCGCCGACGGCTGTGCCCCTTTGTGGATGATGAAGCTGAGGTAGCCCGGGGCCCAGACTGGGAGGAAGACGTGTCAGAGTCGGAGGGCGGTGATGGGGATTCCCAGTTCCAAGGAGGGAGCATGGAAGGGAGGCAGGCATTTGATTCTGAAGATGGGGGCAGCAGGCGGTTCCAGGCGTCTGGATGGTTGACGGCAGGGCCCAATGGAAGGATGGGCGGCGAAGAGGAGTCGGATTACAGCAGTGAGGGAGCGGCCAGGCACGGAGGTGTGAGGCCTGCAGAACATCGGGGGGTTTCGGCACCTCACGAGGGGCCCTACCGTGGGCGCACATCGAATGAGGCCCCCACGATCTATGACGAGGACGACATGTGGTTTGATTGAGGACGGAGGATCCCGTGCTGTGGCCGCGGCCGCCGCCATCTGATATGGGGGCGTGTGGTCCATATGCACCGGGGCCCTGACCGGGCCCAGACACATGGCAAGGAGGGCGGGCGCGCGGCAACGTCCGAATGCGGAGGTCTGCCAATACTGTACCAATAATGGAGATGCACGATTTCCGGTCCCACCTTTCCAACCCACCCAAACACACAGCCACACACCCACCCTGGGGTCATGGGGCGCTAACCCCTTGGCGTCCGGCCAACACACAAATCCATCCAGGGATTCTGTCAGCAACAGGGCCCAGGGCCCCGCAGCTGTGATGGATCAGGTTTCCCTTTTCTGAACGGCCGGGGGAAGCGTGGGGAGAACTTCCTACCCACCCTTCCACCCACACACCCACACCCTGGGGTAATGGGGCGCTAACCCCTTGGCGTCCGGCCGACACACAAATCCATTTAGGAACTCTGTCAGCAATTGGGCCCACAGTCCCACGCCTGGAATGCAATCGGGTTCCCATCCGGAACGGCCGGGGGGAGCGTGGGGGAGGACCTCCTACCCACCCACACCCACCCACCCACACCCACACACCTCCCTCCCTCCCCCTTCCCTCCTTCGCTCCCGCCCGCGGCGACCAGCTGGCCCTCTTTCCCACGCCTGTGATGGATCTGGTTTCCCTTTCCGGCGGAGCAGGTTATCCCGCGGGAATGGAATCCCCCGTAACTCACTCTCCCGCCTACCACCACCCACACACACCCACCCACACCCACACCCACACACCTCCCTCCCTCCCCCTTCCCTCCTTCGCTCCCGCCCGCGGCGACCAGCTGGCCCTCTTTCCCACGCCTGTGATGGATCTGGTTTCTCTTTCCGGCGGAGCAGGTTATCCCGCGGGGATGAAATCCCCCGTAACTCACCCACCCCCCCACCACCACCACCCACACACACCCACACCCACACCCACACACCTACCTCCCTCCCCCTTCCCTCCTTCGTTCCCGCCCGCGCCGACCAGCTGGCCCTCTTTCCCACGCCTGTGATGGATCTGATTTCCTTTTCCCCACCAGGCCCGCCCGGTGCGACCCTCCTTTCGGCCTCCCTCTCTCCCCATACCCTGCATCTGCACCCCATCCACCTTTCCCTCACCCAACCCGCGCCGCAATACATTTCCACCATGGAATTCGATCGTCAATATGGCCCACAGTCCCACGCCTGTGATGGATCGGGTTTCCCTTACCGTAGCGAGCAAACCGAGGGGAATCCGGAATCCGCACCAGCCCTCCCTCCCCACCCAAACACACACTCACACACACCTCCCTCGGGAGCCTCGCGCCCCGCGCAACACGTCTTTATTGCCTCGCTTGTCGTTTCATTGACAAGCTGCGGGTAAGGTATCACGGTAACCTCTCTCGCCGCTCTCGCTCGCAGCTCTCGCTCTCCCGTGTTTCTCCTCTCCGTACGGTGTCGTGCTCGCTGTATTCTGTTAGCTCAGCTCATCCGAAGTAAGACATAGAATACATTAATGGATTTTTACCGTTGCGACATTTACTACTGCTTTATCGAGCCAGTGTAATAACCACGGTTACCTAGGCGAGCCAACGATTCCGGCTCGTCAGCACTGGGCATGTGTTCGAGAGCTGTATGCTCTGCCGGATGCGAGTAGAGATATGCAGGTAAGGCGATATTGGTTTCGCAGCCAGAAAGGCGGCTTGCTATGGACCGTCGGCGCAACGGCGCAACGTAGATGCTGTTTTCACCACCGCTGAGGGTGGGCTCCTTGATGAGGTTGTTAATCAATCAGTCAGTCATTTGCGCGTTGTGCTTACAATCTGTCGCCCGGTGCCGGGTCTTAACAACCACTTTTGAAGCGCCCTCACTGAATGCGAGTGCCAATCTTGCCGCTTCCCCTTTTTACTGCTGAACAAGGCAGGCATGTACGCAATTGACTGATTAAGTATGCATTGAATCCGCAATGTGCCTGTCCTTCCTTGCAGGTACTGTTCTCGGCGGAGACGACCGCGCCGCGCAACGGCACGGCGCGGCAACGTTCTTGTTATCCGGAAAGGGCCACGACGCCTCACGTCGTGGCCCTTTCTGCCAGGATTTCTGTAGCCATGGGGACGAGATATGCCATGATTGGTAGGTAAGCCGGCGCGCGCGCGCGCGCGTTCGCTAGCTGCTAGTACGGCGACAGGGCCTCCCGCGCGCGGACCCCGTACACCGAGTTTTAGGTCCAACTTTAAAAGTTGGCGCGCGATGTTTTCCGCAGTCATTCACCACGCACCAAGCAGAATTGATGAGCTGCAGCCGCTTGCCTTGAACGTTTGCGAATCATCCTATTAGTTCCGAGTGTGCTGCTGTCGCCTCTAGCTGTACCTAGCTACCTGGTGTTGCCGCGCGCACGCCGAGGAAGCCGCCGCAAGCGCAGAAAAAATGCCCCCACTCCCAGCCATAGCGCAACCCAGCAATCAGAAGCCTTCCAAGGACACAACCGAAATGCACACCAAAATGAACTCATTCGAGGTAACGCAGCCTACCCGCCCTTTTTGCCTACTCCCGCCATTTCACCTTTGCCTCCTGCCGATCTTAACGTTTGTAACGTTCCGCACCCTTTTGTTCTTATGTTGCATTGCGCCTGCAGGAGATGACAGGCGGCACTGGAATCAAAGGTTTATACGGAACGCTCACGTGTCTATCTATTCAACTGTAAGTAACGCGCCGCACTATAACGATTGACCACAGCTCTTAAAATATAGGGCGACAATAGGCCCCGTTATTGCATGCAGCAGGTTGCCGGTTGGGGCGCGTTAGTTGGGCACCTTTCTGTCCCGCCAGGGCTTACTGTCCTGTGCCCCGTTCCCCAAGATCTCCGTGCGCGCCAACCTCTCTCCCCCCTCTCAATGCCTGCCCGCCGACCGCAAACCACCAACACTGACGAGTCTGTTTGTTTGATTGATTTGCAGGTGCTTGTACGCGATGGTGAGGAAGGCGGGACTGCGCCGCTCGTCGGTATTCGTGGACATCGGGTCCGGAATTAACAGGTTAGTTTCGCACCCCGTGTGTGTTTGTGTGTGTGTAGGTGTGAACGGGAGTGGGGGGGAACCGGGCGGCGGGGAGCCACATTCGATGCACAATTTCGCTACGTTGTTCTCACTGCAATGTTTGTTGCCTGAAACGGGAAGGTAGGGCGCTGTCGACCGGGGGCGAGGGGTTGCTAGGGACTGGCTGCGTTAGGGTTCACATGGTCCTCATCAGTCGCATGGCAGGCATGAATCCCCGCCCCGCCCTTCTTCCCCCTGCCCATCCCCTGCCTCCTTTCGCCCGTAATCTACACGCTAAGCTTCCCCCCCCCCCGACGCCCCCCGCCGCCCCCTGATGGCCCCTAATCTTTGTGCGCCCCTGATGTATGTGCGTCCCGTGTTACAACAGGGTCCTGTTTCATGCCCTGCTGTACCCTGCGGTGGAGTGGGCGTTCGGGATCGAGTTCGACTCCGTCAAGGTGCTGAAGGCGGTTGCCGCCTTCGACTATTTGATGCAGAAGATGCCGGTCTTTAAGGCGGCCATGAAGAACAAGAGCGCCCCGCCGAAGGCGAATTGCGCCAGCATTTCGGAGGTGAGGTTTGGTTTGGAACGGGCTTGGTTTGGTTTGTTCTAGTGCACGGGGCCTATGTCGTATGTGGTGTGGTGTGGTTTGGTTTGGACCGGGCTTTATGAGGCACTGGGGCACATGTCGCGCGTGCGGCGTGTCATGAAGGATCCTGGCAGCCGTGATGGACCGCTTTCTCCGTGCCGGCCGCAGGTGGGAACGCTTTCGCCGGCGACTCACGCCTTCACCTTCTGGGTCGGCATGACCAAAGCGGCGAAGATGGCCATAGGGCGGCTCTGGAACAACTGCCCTTCCCTGAAGGTCAGTTCGCGTGTGGTAGTGTGAATGTGTGTGTGTGTGTGGGTTCGTTTGCGTTCGTGGGGCGGGGGAGCGGTGAATGCCGGGGAGGGCACGGCTGGGGAGTGATTGGGGAGTGATTGTTTTGAGAGAGGGAACCAAGGGTGGCAGCCCCAGGGGGGCAGCGCCAGGGGGCCAGGGCATGGTGTGGTAACGAAGGGCTTTGGGGTCAAGGCACCCCGCCGTGGCACGGCACCCCGCCGTGGCCGCGCCGCCGTGGCCGCGCCGCCGCCGCCACCCCGCCACCGCCTCCGCCACCGCATCCGCCGCCGCCTCTGCCACCGCCGCCGCCACCACCACCGCAAACTCCGTCCCCAGCGCTTCCGCCTCCGTCCCCAGCGCCTCCGCCGCCGCCTCTGCCGCCACCATCTCGGCCACCGCCGCCACTGCTGCCTCCGCTGCCGCCACCGCCGCCGCCGCCGCCGCCGCTGCTGCCGCCACTGCTGCCGCCAACCCCGCCGCTTCCGCCAGCCCCACCTCCTCCGACCCTATTTCCGCGCGCCGCCGACAACCTTCTCCACACCGCCTCCGCCTCCACCTCCGCCGCCACCACCGCCACCGCCACCGCCGCCGCTAGCCCCACCGCCGCTAGCCCGCCTCCGTCCCCAGCGCCTCCGCCGCCTCCGCTGCCGGCACCATCTCGGCCACTGCCGCCGCTGCCGCCGCTGCCGCCGCCGCCGCCGCTGCCGCCGCCGCCGCCGCCACCGCCGCCGCTGCTGCCGCCGCCCCCGCCGCTTCCGCCAGCCCCACCTCCTCCGACCCTATTTCCGCGCGCCGCCGACAACCTTCTCCGCCTCCGCTGCCGCCTCCACCTCCGCCGCCACCACCGCCACCGCCACCGCCGCCGCTAGCCCCACCGCCGCTAGCCCGCCTCCGTCCCCAGCGCCTCCGCCGCCTCCGCTGCCGTCACCATCTCGGCCACCGCTGCCGCCGCCGCCGCCGCCGCCGCCGCCGCTGCTGCCGCCGCCCCCGCCGCTTCCGCCAGCCCCACCTCCTCCGACCCTATTTCCGCGCGCCGCCGACAACCTTCTCCGCCTCCGCTGCCGCCACCTCTGCCGCCGCCGCCGACCCTTTCTGCGCCTCCCCCACTCCCACCGCGGCCACTGCCCCCTGTCCGCCGCCGCCGCTGCTGCCGCCACCTCTGCCGCCACCTCTGCCGCCGCCGCCGACCCTTTCTGCGCCTCCCCCACTCCCACCGCGGCCACTGCCCCCTGTCCGCCGCCGCCGCTGCCGCCACCCCACTAGCTACTGCTGCCGCCGCCGCTCCCTCTATCTTCCACCTACCCGCGCCCCCACCGCCGCCGCCGCCGCCTCCTTGCTCGCCCCACAGGCAATCATGATCGTGCAGCACACGATGTCGACATCCAAGAGTAAGGGCTGGGCGTTCCCAGAGGCCTTGATGGCTTCACTGGGTTTCGAAAACATCCAGCTGGTCGACGTAGTGAGAGGCCTGAAGATGTCTGGCTCCGGTACGTCAAGATATATAGATGGATAGGTAGATTGGTAGATCTAGATAGAGATAGATCTAGCTAGGTTGTTGTGTGGGGGCCTATCGTGTCGGGCCTATCGCGTCGGATCACATCGGTCCATAGAACGTCGTTAGGGTCGCGGCTGCCCCTCACTAACTTTATGGTTTTAGGGCTTGGCAATTAAAGGCTTGGGAACCTACGTATGGCCGCACCCCTCCACAGCAAAGGATACGTTCCGC
Organism: Pleodorina starrii; assembly: GCA_030267565.1. Taxonomy (NCBI): domain Eukaryota; kingdom Viridiplantae; phylum Chlorophyta; class Chlorophyceae; order Chlamydomonadales; family Volvocaceae; genus Pleodorina; species Pleodorina starrii. The sequence continues at coordinate 2,539,648 of BRXU01000020.1, read as the reverse complement.
GGATACGTCTTCGTCAAGAAATCCGCTGCTGGACCCAAGGACCCCGCCTGGGCTGCGGAGATGGAGCGGGCGCGGGCGAAATTCGAGACGGACTCGGTCAAGGTGGCCGAGAAGGAGGCCAAATCGGCGGCCCTGGATGCCGCACGTGTCGCGCAGCTGGCGGACCAGGCGGCGGCTGCGGCGGCCGCCAACCGCCCCACCGGCGCCCAGCAGGGCACCCGGCGCAGCAGCCGGGTTGTCCGCAAGACGTCGCTGGGCGTGGACGACTATTTTCACAAGACCGACCTGCAGCCAGACGACGATATGTACTTGGGAGAGGAGGGAAAGAGGGCCGCCGAGGCGGAGGGCAAGGTGAGAAGCGGAGGGCAAGTGGCAGAGGGCAAGGCGTGGATTCGGGATGCGTGGATTCGGGATGCGTGGATGCTTGGATGCGGGAAGTGGGGTGCCGAATGCGTGGATGCGTGGCAGCCCGTTGATACCTGCGGGCCGTACGTCGTACTAACCTAGCTGTCGTCGTAGGGTTTTAGGGTATTTTGCTTGGACCCATTCTTATTACCTACCCTTTTATTAACAATACACACCGCCGTACACAGCGTTACCTTTCGCCCTCCCTTGCCTGGTGCAACCCATCGCCCATGCCGTGCCATGCAGTACATCCCCTGCGTCCACGCGGAGGGGTGGGAGGTCAACGCCAACGGCGTTGTCCGGAACGTGGAGACGAAGAAGGCGGCGACCTGCCGGACCACGAAGCCGGACGGGAAGGGCGACGTTTTCGCCCGGCTCGCCTTGCAGACGGGGGAGGGGAAGGGCGCCAAGAAGGTGGACAGGTGCTTCGCTGTCAAGCACCTCGTTGCAGTTGCGTGGCGGCCGGACGATCTGGCGGCGAAGATTCCCTTGGCCCAGGACGGGGGCCTGGACAGGCGGCAGGGCGAGTGGCGCATCGGCCACATTGACGGGAACAAATTTAACAACAGCGCGGCGAACCTTGTCCTCGTTCCCGCGAGGCGGTGATGTGAACGTGAACGGCGATGTGCATGCATGAATGAGTGGTGAATTCACGACACGCCGCGGACGGTGGCTGCATATACGGTGGCTGGCTGCAGGATGTACGGCAGGATGTACGGCAGGAAGTGTGGACACACATTTGCGTATTAATTAATGAATGAATGCGCGGCGCTGCGGACTGACCGTAGTACGGCAATGTACAGCAAGTGTACGGCATGTGCGGAGAAGTGTGTTTTAGTTTAGTTTCAATGGTGCGACCCTAAATGCAGCGCAGCGCAGCGGCGGTTGTGGCGGGTTGCGGGGGCGGCGGCTGCAGTGTTCGTTAGTTTCGGACTGCCGGAGGGACGTTGCTGTACGTTACTGTACGGCAGACAGATCCATTCGTTGGAAGTGTGCGAACTTATAATTGTTCTAATAGTTGCGCGCGTTGTTTTGCATGCGTCCTTCTTCAGAAATATGTGTGCGCCGTTAGATACGGTAGGGTTCTCCTTTCCTTTCCTGTTAGCTTTGTTCTTATTGGAGCGAGGGTTGAGGGCGGTGGGCGACGTTGGGGTTGCTTGGCACCCTTATTAGTAACGCGCAGCGCAGCAGGTGTAGAGTATAGTAGCTACAGTTGTGTAACGCGAATTAGAATCGTTTATTTTCCGCGCGCACGAGTGGTGGTCCATACGCAAAGGACGCCGCGGCGGATGGACCGACTGTACGGAAAATGTACGGCAAATGTGCGGGAGAGCGCGAGTTGGTCAGTTGGTTGTGTAACAGACGGGATGATTGTGCGTGCACGAGAGTCGTCGGTCCGTCGGTCCGTGCAGGGTCTCGTCTGGTCCAGTCGGCTGTGCTGCTCTGCTGTGTAATGCACTGCGGGCAAACCCACCCACAACGAATCCGCATCATATCCTCGCGTGCTCAGCCGTGTACCTAATCCATCCATCCATCCATCCATCCATCCATCCATCCATCCATCCATCCATCCAACCATCCAACCATCCATCAATCAATGAATCATGTGCATGCCGGCAGCGGGCGGGAAAGCAACGGACGAACGGCCGGAGGGACTACCATACCATACAACTTATTACTACATCAACACCACGCAACAGCATCCACACAGCGAGCAGCGAGAGCTATCCAGCGGTGAAAGGAAAGCTTGAAAGGAAAGCTGAAGATAGAGAGGGAGAGCGCCGATAGAATACAGGAAGAAAGTGAGCGAGCGGATGAGAAACACACATAGAGAGACAGAGACAGAGAAAGCCAGACTGAGCGGAGCGCGGGTGGGTCGGGTAGGCGGGTGAGAGTAGGCGGGGTGTGGGTTTGCAGCAGCGACACGCGGCGCTGCGGCGCGCGGCGGGCCAGCGCGCGCGCGCGCGCCAATCCCAACGCACCAGATACATCATCACGGCGACGCAAATTATTGAGACAACCATCAAAGAAATAAAATTTCATGGTATACAATATCAAAATATTAACAAACAAACCAAAAACTACGGAAATCCAAAAAAGCACCCCCGCGACATCGGAACAACACCAAAAATGAGCTCCGGCAAAACATCAAAAAAGTTTTAGATAGAGGACAGCACAATTATCAAATGCGCAATCGAGCGTTTAGGCGGAGACCACGGATGGAAAACCAAGACCACCTCGCCGACGGAACGACATAAAAAATTAGTTTGATAGATAGAGGACAACGCAATTATCAAACTTGGCTGGTGACATTTCAGCGGCGACCACCGATGGACAACCAAGCTCAACTCGACGATGGCGCCCGAACGCCAGACGCCGAACGCGCCCGCAAGGTAAGAACGAACCGTGCAACATTGAACAAATGAAACAAATAATTATAATGTATTCATTTCGCATCAAACAACATGGATTTACATTGCACCGGCGCCGACCGCCGGCGCCGGCCGCAGCAGCCGCGCGCACACACACACACACACAACCCGCCGCGCGACACGTCCCGCCCCGCCACGCCATGCCCCGCCCCAGCAGCCGTGCACGCAAACGCGCCTCCGCAAGCCGCCTACGCCTACGAACTATCAAATACAAATATAGAAATCGCAAACAAAACCAAAGCCATCAATTCATCATCACTTGTAGATAGATGGAATTAGTTGCTTGTAACACCCCGCCACGCCACGCACGAATTCATTTCATTTCCTCGCTCGCTCTCTCACTCGCTCGCACGGTTTGCTTGAATGCACGCCACAGGTGGTCGTCGACCGAACACATGCATCAACACCACGCAAGCGGAAGACAGACGCGACATCTCCTCATCACAGCAGCGGTTCTTCGCCCGCTGTGTTATCAGGATGCCGGCGGGCCACGATACCTGCTATGGGTTTATCACCTGTCGCAAACCCGGCGACCCCAACAGCAGCAGCAGCAGCAACAGTAGCGGCGGACTGCAACAAGCCGCGAAAAATCAAGCTGGGCCTCACCCTGGCTCAATACCAGCAGCAGCAGCAGCTAAAGCAGCAGCTAAAGCAGCAACAGCAGCAGCAGCAGCAGCCGCGTCCGCCACCGCCGCCACCTCCACCGCCGCCGCCTCCGCCTCAGCAGCAGCAGCAGCAGCAGCAGCAGACCAAGGACGACAAGCCGCCAAGGAAAAAGCGCTTCATCATCAAACCGACACTCAATGCTACGGGGGGGAGTCACATGACATCCCCCACCAGCAGGTGGACGAGGGACGACCTAGAAACCCACTTGACGCGGGTTGGGGTGGCCAGGATTTACCCTGCCACCATGCCCGCCGACGTCAAGCCTCTGGACGACCAGCTACTGCGGGGTATGAGGGCCGAATTCAAGGCAGCGGCTAACAGCAGCGATCCATCCTGCTGGCACGAAGACAGCACTCAGACGTGGCAAGGGGTCACAAAGGGTACCTACACCGCAATGGCTGAGCTGGGGAACAGCCTGGCGTACAAGTACCGGGTGGTTACGGAAGACGACTTGCCAGCGTGGGAGGAAATGAAAAACAAGCTGGCGCAGCAGCTCAACATGACTTCAGAGTATCAGCTCATGCAGGTGGAGAACGCAATGCTCGTGCAGTTCCCCCTCAAGCACGACATGCTGGAGAAGGAGGCGGATGCAAATCAGCTGGCGGCATCCCCCTGCATGTTTCAGACAGTGGAGGCAAGCAACTGCCGGGCTGGCCAGCAAGCGCAATATCCACCTGGTGACGAGAGATTGGGGCCGCGGGACCTGTACACAGCAGTGAACGGCGTGCATGTAGTGCCACGATTGGATGGCAGCACAACCATCAAGCCCAACAAGGAGAGCAAGACAGCCATGGTCCACAACAGCAGCAAGAAGGGATACATCAGTCTGAAGCTGGATAAGAGCGGCAAAGGGAAGGTGACGGCGCATGAGCTGATGCTCTGGGCGTTCATTGGCCCAAAGAAGCACCCCAGCAGTGTGGCCATGCACCTGTGCGACCAGAAGGCCTGTGTCAACCCCTGGCACCTTCATTGGGGCACGCGGTCGCAGAATAGAAAAGGGCATTACCAGGGAGGCAAGCCGGCGTACGGAGATGTGAAGGTGGAGAGGCCTGAAAAGGTCTTGTCCTTCCGGAAATAAATGGCGGCTGGCGGCGGGTGATGGTGCGTGTGCCAGCTGCTACCTGAGGGCGTGTGTTTTCGACGTGTGTTTAGATGCATACCTTTGGTTGCTGGGATTTAATAACATGGAGACATATGCATATATATTAAGGGTTACTGGCGGATAGGCGTTGAGATGCGCCGCAGGGCAGATAGACGTGTGTGTGGACAGGTGTGTGGACAGGTGTGTGGCTCCCGTTCCCGACCAAGCCTCGTTTTCGCGCGCGCGATGTAACTGAAGTCATCAGACCCGGCACACAGCTGCCTTAATATATTATTAAGGACCTGGCATGCTCAAACCCTGAATCATGTGCGCGTACGGGCGTGGGGCGGGGCTCGCGCATTTCACCTCTGTGGGGCGACAGGTGAGGCAGGCAGGCTCTCGAAACAATCCTGCCCTGGTTTAGAAGGTTCCGGTCAGACCTACGCCAGCAGACCCGGCACACAGCTGCCTTAATACAATACCTAGGGCATGGTGTGATCAAATCCTGGACCCATTACACGGGGGGCGCAGTGCAGGGCGGCGGGGATTCGACACTACTGCACCCCACAGCTGGGGGCGGCCAAGCCGTACGTGAAACCCAGGCTTGTTTACACGCTTCCGGTCGGACCTAGGCAGGCACACCCGGCACACAGCTGCCTTAATACAATACCTAGGGCATGGTGTGATCAAATCCTGGACCCATTACACGGGGGGCGCAGTGCAGGGCGGCGGGGATTCGACACTACTGCACCCCACAGCTGGGGGCGGCCAAGCCGTACGTGAAACCCAGGCTTGTTTACACGCTTCCGGTCGGACCTAGGCAGGCACACCCGGCACACAGCTGCCTTAATACAATACCTAGGGCATGGTGTGATCAAATCCTGGACCCATTACACGGGGGGCGCAGTGCAGGGCGGCGGGGATTCGACACTACTGCACCCCACAGCTGGGGGCGGCCAAGCCGTACGTGAAACCCAGGCTTGTTTACACGCTTCCGGTCGGACCTACGCCAGCCGACCCGGCACACAGCTGCCTTAATACTATTCCTAGGGCATGGTGTGATCAAATCCTGGACCCATTACACGGGGGGCGCGGTGCAGGGCGGCGGGGATTCGGCACTACTGCAGACCACAGCTGAAGGTGGCCAAGCCGTACGTGAAACCCAGGCGTGTTTACACGCTTCCGGTCGGACCTACGCATGCTGACCCGGCACACAGCTGCCTTAATACAATACCTAGGGCATGGTGTGATCAAATCCTGGATCCATTACACGGGGGGCGCGGTGCAGGGCGGGGGAATTCGGCACTACTGCAGACCACAGCTGAAGGTGGCCAAGCCGTACGTGAAACCCAGGCGTGTTTACACGCTTCCGGTCGGACCTACGCCAGCCGACCCGGCACACAGCTGCCTTAATACTATTCCTAGGGCATGGTGTGATCAAATCCTGGATCCATTACACGTGGGGCGCGGCGCAGGGCGGCGGGGATTCGGCACTACTGCAGACCACAGCTGAAGATGGCCAAGCTGTACGGCAAACCCAGGCGTGTTTACACGCTTCCGGTCGGACCTACGCATGCTGACCCGGCACACAGCTGCCTTAATACAATACCTAGGGCATGGTGTGATCAAATCCTGGACCCATTACACGGGGGGCGCAGTGCAGGGCGGCGGGGATTCGACACTACTGCACCCCACAGCTGGGGGCGGCCAAGCCGTACGTGAAACCCAGGCTTGTTTACACGCTTCCGGTCGGACCTAGGCAGGCACACCCGGCACACAGCTGCCTTAATACAATACCTAGGGCATGGTGTGATCAAATCCTGGACCCATTACACGGGGGGCGCAGTGCAGGGCGGCGGGGATTCGACACTACTGCACCCCACAGCTGGGGGCGGCCAAGCCGTACGTGAAACCCAGGCTTGTTTACACGCTTCCGGTCGGACCTAGGCAGGCACACCCGGCATACAGCTGCCTTAATACTATACCTAGGGCATGGTGTGATCAAATCCTGGACCCATTACACGGGGGGCGCGGTGCAGGGCGGCGGAGATTCGGCACTACTGCAGACCACAGCTGAAGGTGGCCAAGCCGTACGTGAAACCCAGGCGTGTTTACACGCTTCCGGTCTGACCTACGCCTGCAGACCCGGCACACAGCTGCCTTAATACAATACCTAGGGCATGGTGTGATCAAATCCTGGACCCATTACACGGGGGGCGCAGTGCAGGGCGGCGGGGATTCGACACTACTGCACCCCACAGCTGGGGGCGGCCAAGCCGTACGTGAAACCCAGGCGTGTTTACACGCTTCCGGTCGGACCTACGCATGCTGACCCGGCACACAGCTGCCTTAATACAATACCTAGGGCATGGTGTGATCAAATCCTGGATCCATTACACGGGGGGCGCGGTGCAGGGCGGCGGGGATTCGGCACTACTGCAGACCACAGCTGAAGGTGGCCAAGCCGTACGTGAAACCCAGGCGTGTTTACACGCTTCCGGTCGGACCTACGCCAGCCGACCCGGCACACAGCTGCCTTAATACTATTCCTAGGGCATGGTGTGATCAAATCCTGGATCCATTACACGTGGGGCGCGGCGCAGGGCGGCGGGGATTCGGCACTACTGCAGACCACAGCTGAAGATGGCCAAGCTGTACGGCAAACCCAGGCGTGTTTACACGCTTCCGGTCTGACCTAGGCCGGCACACCCGGTGTGATCAAATCCTGGATCCATTACACGGGGGGCGCGGCGCAGGGCGGCGGGACTTCGACACTACTGCACCCCACAGCTGGGGGCGGCCATGCAGTACGTGAAACCCAGGCTTGTTTACACGCTTCCGGTCGGACCTAGGCAGGCACACCCGGCACACAGCTGCCTTAATACAATACCTAGGGCATGGTGTGATCAAATCCTGGACCCATTACACGGGGGGCGCAGTGCAGGGCGGCGGGGATTCGACACTACTGCACCCCACAGCTGGGGGCGGCCAAGCCGTACGTGAAACCCAGGCTTGTTTACACGCTTCCGGTCGGACCTAGGCAGGCACACCCGGCACACAGCTGCCTTAATACAATACCTAGGGCATGGTGTGATCAAATCCTGGACCCATTACACGGGGGGCGCGGTGCAGGGCGGCGGAGATTCGGCACTACTGCAGACCACAGCTGAAGGTGGCCAAGCCGTACGTGAAACCCAGGCGTGTTTACACGCTTCCGGTCTGACCTACGCCTGCAGACCCGGCACACAGCTGCCTTAATACAATACCTAGGGCATGGTGTGATCAAATCCTGGACCCATTACACGGGGGGCGCAGTGCAGGGCGGCGGGGATTCGACACTACTGCACCCCACAGCTGGGGGCGGCCAAGCCGTACGTGAAACCCAGGCGTGTTTACACGCTTCCGGTCGGACCTAGGCAGGCACACCCGGCACACAGCTGCCTTAATACAATACCTAGGGCATGGTGTGATCAAATCCTGGACCCATTACACGGGGGGCGCGGTGCAGGGCGGCGGGGATTCGGCACTACTGCAGACCACAGCTGAAGGTGGCCAAGCCGTACGTGAAACCCAGGCGTGTTTACACGCTTCCGGTCGGACCTACGCCAGCCGACCCGGCACACAGCTGCCTTAATACTATTCCTAGGGCATGGTGTGATCAAATCCTGGATCCATTACACGTGGGGCGCGGCGCAGGGCGGCGGGGATTCGGCACTACTGCAGACCACAGCTGAAGATGGCCAAGCTGTACGGCAAACCCAGGCGTGTTTACACGCTTCCGGTCTGACCTAGGCCGGCACACCCGGTGTGATCAAATCCTGGATCCATTACACGGGGGGCGCGGCGCAGGGCGGCGGGACTTCGACACTACTGCACCCCACAGCTGGGGGCGGCCATGCAGTACGTGAAACCCAGGCTTGTTTACACGCTTCCGGTCGGACCTAGGCAGGCACACCCGGCACACAGCTGCCTTAATACAATACCTAGGGCATGGTGTGATCAAATCCTGGACCCATTACACGGGGGGCGCAGTGCAGGGCGGCGGGGATTCGACACTACTGCACCCCACAGCTGGGGGCGGCCAAGCCGTACGTGAAACCCAGGCTTGTTTACACGCTTCCGGTCGGACCTAGGCAGGCACACCCGGCACACAGCTGCCTTAATACAATACCTAGGGCATGGTGTGATCAAATCCTGGACCCATTACACGGGGGGCGCAGTGCAGGGCGGCGGGGATTCGACACTACTGCACCCCACAGCTGGGGGCGGCCAAGCCGTACGTGAAACCCAGGCTTGTTTACACGCTTCCGGTCGGACCTAGGCAGGCACACCCGGCATACAGCTGCCTTAATACAATACCTAGGGCATGGTGTGATCAAATCCTGGATCATGTGCGTGTACGGCGTGGGGCGGGGCTCGCGCGTCTTCGGCTCTGTGGGGTTTGCTTAATCGCTATAACACAATTAAAAACGCGCGCGCCAGGCAGAAATCAACGGATTCCGATTGCGGAACATATCGTCATTTTTGTTTGATGATTTTCATTGTATAGGTCCCCTTGTACGGCTGTACAGGTGCCTTGGTACGAATAATGGTGCGAATAAGAAGTGGGACTGCGAATGCCGTCGCAATAACTTCCATTGACGATTCATTGGAGTTTTTTTCGCGTCTTTTAATGCTTGGCGATTGAAGTCCGTGCTTCCCGTCTCTGCACCACCACCACCACCACCACCACCGCACAACCAATCAACGTCCAACACATAACTAACAATGGGTGGCCACCCGAAATAAAAACGACAATTCACATCCACACACACGCCCACATGCTCATGGCATTTTCGTCTGTCGTCTGTTCTGTCATAGCTCTGCATTGTTGTATATGATTGCAGTGCGATTGATTGATGTGTATTCAGTTCAGTTCAGTTTACGTGTTCAGTTCAGTTCAGTTCACATCCACTGCAGTACGTCAGCAAGGTGTACGAGTCTTCCAGGTACGGCTGGTAGGATTCTTGGTATCTTTCTTACTATTATATATCCTGCAAGCAAGGTGGGGTGCAGATACATAAGCTATCGTCAGGGGTTGGTGTGGGGCCAGGTTTATTGGGCACAGATAAACAAAACGCTAGATAGACTTAGGGTTTTGGTTTCCCCTTAAACAAACAGCTAGCGGTGAGTGCCCCTCTAAAATCCAGGATCCATCCATCATTCACACCGATATGTTCTACATACTCTCCTGTCGATTAGATACTTCGCTCCAGCTGCCTGCCTGGCGCCAAAGAGTCCTGGCGCGTGGTGCAGAACTCGGCGGGTGTTGCAGGCGGGCAGGGAAAGGCAATCCATCCACGACGGCCTTGGCGCGCGGTTGGATGGGAGACATAGGTCTTGCTTGGTGCAATAGATATGGCCGATCTGTCGGGAAACCGGATAATGTATTGGGCAGCGACAAAACTGTTTACGTAATGTGCACCAATCCAAAGGTACAGTGTATGGGGCACAGTTAAACAAAACGTTCACGGTTATAAGCTACACTTAGGGTTCTGGTTTCCCCTTGTACAGCTAGTGGTGAGTACCCCATCACACCTATTCACATACATCTGTCGTATCGACCCTCTACATACTCTCCTGTCAGTCAGGACCTACGCTCCAGCTGTAGCTCCCCGAGTGCTGCCTGGCGCCCATAAAGTCCTGACGGTGCGGAGGTCGGTGGTGGCGGCACCTTGGCGGGCGGGGTGTTTGGGTTAGACAGGAGGGCGTGGGGCGGGGGCAGGGGGGCCATGGGTGCAGGGGCGGGGCGGGGTTATGAGGCAAAAGGCGGGTGGCATGAGTTGGAAGGCAGTCAATGCCCTCAGAAGGGAAGGGCGGGGGTCCATACAATCGTGGATAGAAAGTTGGGTTAGTTCAAAAAGAACACGAATGGCGGCGACGGCGGCGGTGATGGCGGTTGGGGGGACGGCGGCGGCGGCGACGGCGACGGCGGCTGGTGTGACGGCAGCGGTGGGGTCGGCGGCTGGGATGACGGTGGTGGCGGGGGTGGGGCGGGGTTATGAGGCAAAAGGCGGGTGGCATGAATTGGAAGGCAGTCAATGCCCTCAGAAGGGAAGGGCGGGGGTCCATACAATCTTGGGTAGAAAGTTGGGTTAGTTCAAAAAGAACACGAATGGCGGCGACGGCGGCGGTGATGGCGGTTGGGGGGACGGCGGCGGCGGCGACGGCGACGGCGGCTGGTGTGACGGCAGCGGTGGGGTCGGCGGCTGGGATGACGGTGGTGGCGGGGGTGGGGCGGGGTTATGAGGCAAAAGGCGGGTGGCATGAATTGGAAGGCAGTCAATGCCCTCAGAAGGGAAGGACGGGGGTCCATACAATCTTGGGTAGAAAGTTGGGTTAGTTCAAAAAGAACACGAATGGCGGCGACGGCGGCGGTGATGGCGGTTGGGGGGACGACGGCGGCGGCGACGGCGACGGCGGCTGGTGTGACGGCAGCGGTGGGGTCGGCGGCTGGGATGACGGTGGTGGCGGGGGTGGGGCGGGGTTATGAGGCAAAAGGCGGGTGGCATGAATTGGAAGGCAGTCAATGCCCTCAGAAGGGAAGGGCGGGGGTCCATACAATCTTGGGTAGAAAGTTGGGTTAGTTCAAAAAGAACACGAATGGCGGCGACGGCGGCGGTGATGGCGGTTGGGGGGACGGCGGCGGCGGCGACGGCGGCTTGTGGTAAGCGAGGGTGGTAACGGGGCCGGCGGCTGGGGTGACGGCGGTGGCGGGTTGGCGGCTGGGGTGACGGTGGTGGCGGGGTCGGCGGCCGGGGCGATGGCGGTGGCGGGGACGGAGGCAGGGGTTCCAGCGAGGGAGGCCGGGGCGATGGCGGCATAGGAGCTGGCGGCGAGGGGCTGGGAGGAGATAGGCTTGGGGCCGGGTTGGGCGGCGGTGGAGAGGGTGCTGGGCTGGGCGGATTGGGTGACGGCGGTAAGGGAGGGGAGGGAGGCGCCGGACTAGGGGGCAGCGGCGACGGCGGCGGCGGACTGGTTGGCTGCGGTGACGGCGGCAATGGCATAGGAGGGGACGGGGACGGCGGTGCCGGGCTTGGTGGTGACGGCGGCGATGGTGGCGGTGCGGAATGAACTCGGAGGTGTAGGCGTGCAGGGATAGACGGTCCATGACGGCCTTGGTGGTTGGGACGTCTCGGCGGTTGGGAGGTCTTGGTGGGGTTGGTAGGTCTTGGTGAGATATGACAGATCTTCCTTTTTCCTGTTTAAATGAGGCGGCGGGTAACGGATGTCGGGTAAGTGGTGCTGGGGTGTCCGGCGGGGGCGGGGAAAGAAAGGATTAACCGGGATTACTGGGGGATGGATACTAAATAGGAAAATAAACCAACAATAATTGTCTCGAAGCACCCGTAACATGGTGCAGACAGTCGGTAGAGTCCCGTTAATAGGGATAGAAAGGATAATAAAAATAAATAACACCTATACTACTAGCCAGGCCTTTACAAAGACCGAGCTGCTCTGTTATTTGCTGCCTTTGGTATTTGCTGTGTTCTCAGCTTCACTGCTTGTCCTGCACTGGGCGGGGGGCAACACAGAAATGTTAATACAACGGCAAACTCCGGAACCGCCCGCAGGCAGGAAGTATTACGCATCCCCTGGCAGGGGTGTGCGCATGTGCGTGCATATGTGTGCGTGTGCGTGCATGTCGGTATGTGCCGCCACTGGGCTGAATGGGCTGGGCTGGGGGCTGAGCTGGGGGCTGGGCTGGGCTGGGGGCTGAGCTGGGGGCTGAGCTGGGGGCTGTTGCTGAGCTGCTGACGTGGCTGCTAGCTGTGATGGCCGTGCCAGGGCGAAGAGGCTGGTTATCTCTACCTGTAAAAGCAGGAGATGATAGAATGACGAGTGAGTACAGCTAGCCCAGACGGCTAGAACAAACAAAAGCGACGCACAACATTCTTACCTCACTTCCGAAGTTGATTCTTGGACCGAACTCGCATCCGTTACCAGTGGGGATAGGTTGTCACTCCTGACCCACTGGCAAGCATGCAAGCCCCAAGTCATCCACTTGCTGCCAGGTGACGGTCAACCTGGCCCACCCCTTAAGAGGTGCGATCTCATCCCTAAGGTCCGTGAACCTTAGTACCCATGTGTCCATCAACCGAGGTCCCTTACGTGGTGCAATTCCGTTGGTGATTCAGTCGGTCGCCTCCTTATCTGCCTTCGACAGGGAACCTGTCGAAGGCAGGCCAACCCATCAGGTCTATGACTCAAAAAGCCCTGATGTTATGGTAAGGATCAGAACCGTCATAATCGCCTTCGTGGATGCACCTTCGTGGAACCATTCAACATCCCAATGGATTCGAAATCCATGGGTCAGTGTGTGGGTTTTGGGTAAGAGGGGCGTAATACACCCCTCTACTTAACTCGCATCCGTTACCAGTCGGGATAGGGTTTCACGCCTGACCGTCTGGCAAGCATGCAAGCCCCAATTCATCCACTTGCTGCCAGGTGACGGTCAACCTGGCCCCCCCTGAGAGATATGATCTCACTGGCCATCTCCTGTCATGGCAGGGGGGATAAGTGCAGTTCTGGGCTGCGCAGCGCATTTCAATAGGTCCTTTGGCTGAAACCTACAATTTGGTATCGAGCCGAACCCCGTACGGGTTCGAATCCTCCTAATTACTTGTGTAAGCGGGTGATGCGTGTGCATTTGGGAGGCGGCGAGCCCCAGTCATACGCCGTGCGGGTTCGAAACCCAACCGACAATCTAAGTTAAGATATATGGCACGTCAGACATCAGTTTCGGATGGGATTCGACTTGATTCATCCTTCGGAAACTCTGATTTGGCAAGCATGGTATCAACGGAAGCTTTGGAGTTAGCAAGTGCCCCGTCACAGCCCGTTCTTGGAATAATTCTTTGGAAACGAAACTGCGATCATGATGCCAAGGCTGTCATTTCCTTGATCGTATCGAATTGGTGTTGCATCACGAATAAATGCAGGTTTTGCGTCCTCAGTTGAGTATACCTAAAACCCTAAATAAAAACCCAAACCCTAAAATGCGGATCTGGGCGCCAGTTGATGGTGCGTCTGTTCTGAGGAAGCGGGCTGCATGCCCGGGACCAACGGCCCCGTCGGAATTCGGCTGCGCGTCTGGGCGCCAGTTGCAGGCGTGCTTCTTGCGGGGTTCCGGGTCTGGTGCCCGGGGCCGGGGGCGTCCGTGGTCGGTTGTCAGGCCTTTGTCGGGTTTGCGCCGGAGAACTCCCTTTCTTTCGCGCCGTGCAGCTGCAGGCAAGCAGGCAGGGGTGTGATGCCTGCTTGCCTGCTTTCGCCCTTGCTTTTATCACCATTACGCCGGTTGCTTTAACCCCCTTCCCTGCTGCCCATTGCTGCCGTACACGAGGCCAGGGCGCGCGCGGGCAGCAGCAGCTGGCTGGGGAAGATGCCATGTGCGGCCTGGTGCAGGTAAGCGCGGGGATGGGTGAGGGCAGAAGCGATGCGCCGTGCTTCGGGCTGTGCATGGGGGCAGGTAGCTGGGCCTGCGGCTGATACGGGCAAGGCTGCACGCTGGGCTGCGGGCACTTGAGCGTCGAGGGCGCGGATCATCACACCCCAAGCACCCAACAGCGCTCCCTTTCCCTTCCCCGGGGCCAGCAGATCTGCTCGGTCGGGATTCGGGTGCGGGTCTGCGGGTCCGCGGGAGAACTCCCTTTCTTTCGCGCCGTGCAGCTGCAGGCAAGCAGGCAGGGGTGTGATGCCTGCTTGCCTGCTTTCGCCCTTGCTTTTATCACCATTACGCCGGTTGCTTTAACCCCCTTCCCTGCTGCCCATTGCTGCCGTACACGAGGCCAGGGCGCGCGCGGGCAGCAGCAGCTGGCTGGGGAAGATGCCATGTGCGGCCTGGTGCAGGTAAGCGCGGGGATGGGTGAGGGCAGAAGCGATGCGCCGTGCTTCGGGCTGTGCATGGGGGCAGGTAGCTGGGCCTGCGGCTGATACGGGCAAGGCTGCACGCTGGGCTGCGGGCACTTGAGCGTCGAGGGCGCGGATCATCACACCCCAAGCACCCAACAGCGCTCCCTTTCCCTTCCCCGGGGCCAGCAGATCTGCTCGGTCGGGATTCGGGTGCGGGTCTGCGGGTCCGCGGGAGAACTCCCTTTCTTTCGCGCCGTGCAGCTGCAGGCAAGCAGGCAGGGGTGTGATGCCTGCTTGCCTGCTTTCGCCCTTGCTTTTATCACCATTACGCCGGTTGCTTTAACCCCCTTCCCTGCTGCCCATTGCTGCCGTACACGAGGCCAGGGCGCGCGCGGGCAGCAGCAGCTGGCTGGGGAAGATGCCATGTGCGGCCTGGTGCAGGTAAGCGCGGGGATGGGTGAGGGCAGAAGCGATGCGCCGTGCTTCGGGCTGTGCATGGGGGCAGGTAGCTGGGCCTGCGGCTGATACGGGCAAGGCTGCACGCTGGGCTGCGGGCACTTGAGCGTCGAGGGCGCGGATCATCACACCCCAAGCACCCAACAGCGCTCCCTTTCCCTTCCCCGGGGCCAGCAGATCTGCTCGGTCGGGATTCGGGTGCGGGTCTGCGGGTCCGCGGGAGAACTCCCTTTCTTTCGCGCCGTGCAGCTGCAGGCAAGCAGGCAGGGGTGTGATGCCTGCTTGCCTGCTTTCGCCCTTGCTTTTATCACCATTACGCCGGTTGCTTTAACCCCCTTCCCTGCTGCCCATTGCTGCCGTACACGAGGCCAGGGCGCGCGCGGGCAGCAGCAGCTGGCTGGGGAAGATGCCATGTGCGGCCTGGTGCAGGTAAGCGCGGGGATGGGTGAGGGCAGAAGCGATGCGCCGTGCTTCGGGCTGTGCATGGGGGCAGGTAGCTGGGCCTGCGGCTGATACGGGCAAGGCTGCACGCTGGGCTGCGGGCACTTGAGCGTCGAGGGCGCGGATCATCACACCCCAAGCACCCAACAGCGCTCCCTTTCCCTTCCCCGGGGCCAGCAGATCTGCTCGGTCGGGATTCGGGTGCGGGTCTGCGGGTCCGCGGGAGAACTCCCTTTCTTTCGCGCCGTGCAGCTGCAGGCAAGCAGGCAGGGGTGTGATGCCTGCTTGCCTGCTTTCGCCCTTGCTTTTATCACCATTACGCCGGTTGCTTTAACCCCCTTCCCTGCTGCCCATTGCTGCCGTACACGAGGCCAGGGCGCGCGCGGGCAGCAGCAGCTGGCTGGGGAAGATGCCATGTGCGGCCTGGTGCAGGTAAGCGCGGGGATGGGTGAGGGCAGAAGCGATGCGCCGTGCTTCGGGCTGTGCATGGGGGCAGGTAGCTGGGCCTGCGGCTGATACGGGCAAGGCTGCACGCTGGGCTGCGGGCACTTGAGCGTCGAGGGCGCGGATCATCACACCCCAAGCACCCAACAGCGCTCCCTTTCCCTTCCCCGGGGCCAGCAGATCTGCTCGGTCGGGATTCGGGTGCGGGTCTGCGGGTCCGCGGGAGAACTCCCTTTCTTTCGCGCCGTGCAGCTGCAGGCAAGCAGGCAGGGGTGTGATGCCTGCTTGCCTGCTTTCGCCCTTGCTTTTATCACCATTGCGCCGGTTGCTTTAACCCCCTTCCCTGCTGCCCATTGCTGCCGTACACGAGGCCAGGGCGCGTGCGGGCAGCAGCAGCTGGCTGGGGAAGATGCCATGTGCGGCCTGGTGCAGGTAAGCGCGGGGATGGGTGAGGGCAGAAGCGATGCGCCGTGCTTCGGGCTGTGCATGGGGGCAGGTAGCTGGGCCTGCGGCTGATACGGGCAAGGCTGCACGCTGGGCTGTGGGCACTTGAGCGTCGAGGGCGCGGATCATCACACCCCAAGCACCCAACAGCGCTCCCTTTCCCTTCCCCGGGGCCAGCAGATCTGCTCGGTCGGGATTCGGGTGCGGGTCTGCGGGTCCGCGGGAGAACTCCCTTTCTTTCGCGCCGTGCAGCTGCAGGCAAGCAGGCAGGGGTGTGATGCCTGCTTGCCTGCTTTCGCCCTTGCTTTTATCACCATTGCGCCGGTTGCTTTAACCCCCTTCCCTGCTGCCCATTGCTGCCGTACACGAGGCCAGGGCGCGCGCGGGCAGCAGCAGCTGGCTGGGGAAGATGCCATGTGCGGCCTGGTGCAGGTAAGCGCGGGGATGGGTGAGGGCAGAAGCGATGCGCCGTGCTTCGGGCTGTGCATGGGGGCAGGTAGCTGGGCCTGCGGCTGATACGGGCAAGGCTGCACGCTGGGCTGCGGGCACTTGAGCGTCGAGGGCGCGGATCATCACACCCCAAGCACCCAACAGCGCTCCCTTTCCCTTCCCCGGGGCCAGCAGATCTGCCCGGTCGGGGTTCGGCTGCGGGTCTGCGGGTCCGCGGGAGAACTCCCTTTCTTTCGCGCCGTGCAGCTGCAGGCAAGCAGGCAGGGGTGTGATGCCTGCTTGCCTGCTTTCGCCCTTGCTTTTATCACCATTGCGCCGGTTGCTTTAACCCCCTTCCCTGCTGCCCATTGCTGCCGTACACGAGGCCAGGGCGCGCGCGGGCAGCAGCAGCTGGCTGGGGAAGATGCCATGTGCGGCCTGGTGCAGGTAAGCGCGGGGATGGGTGAGGGCAGAAGCGATGCGCCGTGCTTCGGGCTGTGCATGGGGGCAGGTAGCTGGGCCTGCGGCTGATACGGGCAAGGCTGCACGCTGGGCTGCGGGCACTTGAGCGTCGAGGGCGCGGATCATCACACCCCAAGCACCCAACAGCGCTCCCTTTCCCTTCCCCGGGGCCAGCAGATCTGCTCGGTCGGGATTCGGGTGCGGGTCTGCGGGTCCGCGGGAGAACTCCCTTTCTTTCGCGCCGTGCAGCTGCAGGCAAGCAGGCAGGGGTGTGATGCCTGCTTGCCTGCTTTCGCCCTTGCTTTTATCACCATTGCGCCGGTTGCTTTAACCCCCTTCCCTGCTGCCCATTGCTGCCGTACACGAGGCCAGGGCGCGCGCGGGCAGCAGCAGCTGGCTGGGGAAGATGCCATGTGCGGCCTGGTGCAGGTAAGCGCGGGGATGGGTGAGGGCAGAAGCGATGCGCCGTGCTTCGGGCTGTGCATGGGGGCAGGTAGCTGGGCCTGCGGCTGATACGGGCAAGGCTGCACGCTGGGCTGTGGGCACTTGAGCGTCGAGGGCGCGGATCATCACACCCCAAGCACCCAACAGCGCTCCCTTTCCCTTCCCCGGGGCCAGCAGATCTGCTCGGTCGGGATTCGGGTGCGGGTCTGCGGGTCCGCGGGAGAACTCCCTTTCTTTCGCGCCGTGCAGCTGCAGGCAAGCAGGCAGGGGTGTGATGCCTGCTTGCCTGCTTTCGCCCTTGCTTTTATCACCATTGCGCCGGTTGCTTTAACCCCCTTCCCTGCTGCCCATTGCTGCCGTACACGAGGCCAGGGCGCGCGCGGGCAGCAGCAGCTGGCTGGGGAAGATGCCATGTGCGGCCTGGTGCAGGTAAGCGCGGGGATGGGTGAGGGCAGAAGCGATGCGCCGTGCTTCGGGCTGTGCATGGGGGCAGGTAGCTGGGCCTGCGGCTGATACGGGCAAGGCTGCACGCTGGGCTGCGGGCACTTGAGCGTCGAGGGCGCGGATCATCACACCCCAAGCACCCAACAGCGCTCCCTTTCCCTTCCCCGGGGCCAGCAGATCTGCTCGGTCGGGATTCGGGTGCGGGTCTGCGGGTCCGCGGGAGAACTCCCTTTCTTTCGCGCCGTGCAGCTGCAGGCAAGCAGGCAGGGGTGTGATGCCTGCTTGCCTGCTTTCGCCCTTGCTTTTATCACCATTGCGCCGGTTGCTTTAACCCCCTTCCCTGCTGCCCATTGCTGCCGTACACGAGGCCAGGGCGCGCGCGGGCAGCAGCAGCTGGCTGGGGAAGATGCCATGTGCGGCCTGGTGCAGGTAAGCGCGGGGATGGGTGAGGGCAGAAGCGATGCGCCGTGCTTCGGGCTGTGCATGGGGGCAGGTAGCTGGGCCTGCGGCTGATACGGGCAAGGCTGCACGCTGGGCTGCGGGCACTTGAGCGTCGAGGGCGCGGATCATCACACCCCAAGCACCCAACAGCGCTCCCTTTCCCTTCCCCGGGGCCAGCAGATCTGCCCGGTCGGGGTTCGGCTGCGCGTCTGGGCGCCAGTTGCAGGCGTGCTTCTTGCGGGGTTCCGGGTCTGGTGCCCGGGGCCGGGGATCTGTCCCGTCGGGGTTCGGGTGCGGATCCGGGCGCCAGTTGCTGTTGGGTCTGTTCTCAGGGAGCGTCGAGGGCCCATTGCTGTCGTACAGTGGATGTGGGTATCCCGTATGAGGATTGAGGGAATAATGAGTTTGTGACAGCCGTACATTACCCTCAGCCGGGGTGATTTTGGGTTTGGGAGGACCACAGGGTGGGTTAGGAAGCGTTGGTGGTCGTTGTTGCTCGTTTGGCCTCCATCCAAGTACGCTCGGGCTACAGCTGGTTGCATTAAGCGGCCCTGTGCATAGCTGGGGCGGCCCGTCCGTGTGATGTATTGATGACACTGCACACGCCGCCCTCTTCTGTTGCCATGGGGTAACCGGCGAAGGGGAGGCCGTGGGTACGGGGTGGGGGCCGGAGAACCCAAACGCCCCCGTACAGGACTCGTTTTCGACACAAGAAGGACCGCCGGATCCCCTGCTGAGTAACCGATGCGTGGTTATTGACGGGCTCGCATGTGCCGCACTGCGGCGTCGCGCCATACGTCCGCACTGCCGAGGGGGAGATGGGAATTAGGAGTAAGAGGTCGTGACGTCGCCGGCCGGCCGGCCGTTGGCAACCTGGCTGCGGTCGACAGGGGCGTGTCCCTACAGGTCATCTGTAATGGCGCGTCGGAATGGATCGTTTTTGGACCTTTCACACAGCAACACGACACCGCCCTGCGTCCGGGGGCCGTTTCTCACACGAAACGTCTCACCCTGACGCGACTAAGGGATCAAAGTGGGCCCTTTGAGTTTGCCACGGGAAATCGGGAATGCACTCGCAGCTGTTCCGGTGTCGTACATATGGCGTGTCGCCGTACATTTACGCAATGGTGGGCGCCGAGCCGCACTAAGCCTCCCCTGCACCCGTGCACTTTTCCAGTGCCGTGCCGAAACGTGTCCGCAACGGTACACATTGCCTCAGCAGTGCGGGCGACGGGAATTTCCCCAACGTGTTATCTGCCGTGCAGGTGGTTTGCGGGTGGGTAACAGGTAACCATTTCGCGCACGGCTGGACGGGTTAGTTGTCTCTGACCTGCTTCCCTATTCTTCTTCAGTACTTCATCGTAAGCGGTTCAAATACTGCCTTATTCTTTAGTTGCAGTTGTTTGGGTTCGACTCCGTTGGCAGGGACTCCCCGGCCCTGGACCCGTAAGTCCCGGGCCACAAACGGACGCGCCCGCAACCGGCGCCCAGACCCCGCACCGGATCACGGTAAGGGCAGATCCCCACCGGACGCCGGACGCGCAACCCGCTCCCCGCCCCAGACAGGCGTGCCTGCAACTGGCGCCCAGACCTACACCCGAACCCGGTCAGGGCTGATCCCCCCAACTCCGGACCCGCAACCCGCACCCCCAGACAGACGCGCCTGCAACGGGCGGCCAGACCCGAACCCGAATACCGTCAGGCAATCCCCGGACCCCGGATACGCAAGCCGCTCCCCCAGACAGACGCGGTCGCAACCAGCGCCCAGACCCGCTACGACAAGACCCGGCGCCCAGAGAGCCTTGGGGACATGTTATTCATAGACAAGGCATGAATGAAACGCGACATGGCAGGCGGATGCTGCGTGCAGGGCACTAATAGCTCCGTCCCAAGCTTTTAGGCTACTAGCCCTGAGCCAGTTTTGGCGCCCAGGGAAGCCCGGCGCGCCGCGTGAGAGACAACAATGTACAACTAATGATTCATATGACACTAGCATGGGTTGTCGACCCTGTCCCTGCCCCTGCTTGACACGCGCCACTGGAATGGTGCCAGCTTTCCCGTTCCGGCCAGCGCTTGCCTACCATCCAATATAATCCTCCTTACATTGTATTGGAAGCATTTCAGATACTGCCTTATTCATTAGTGCAGAGGGCACGACGCGAAGTTGCAGTTGTTTCGGTTCGATTTACAACGTCGCAAGAAAAAAGCCGACTTGACCGGAACGTAAGCGAGGAAATTTGTTGTTTGCCTTGCAGA
This sequence comes from Pleodorina starrii, assembly GCA_030267565.1. NCBI lineage: Eukaryota > Viridiplantae > Chlorophyta > Chlorophyceae > Chlamydomonadales > Volvocaceae > Pleodorina > Pleodorina starrii. The sequence continues at coordinate 2,518,912 of BRXU01000020.1, read as the reverse complement.
GGTGCATCCAGTATTGTCAGAGGCCACTTTCGCACCGCCTGGCGCCTGACGCCCGAAGCGCGTACGGCATCCATGCTCGGGCTGGCTTGATGCAAACCAATCGGAACTGCTACGTTTTATACGCTGGCATATATAAAAAATAGTGTAATAAACAATAGAGCTACTGCTTTACTAGATACCTTGCGTGTGTGCGATGTTTTGACCGCGGTAACAACCAGTCAGCCAGTCACCTTGGCAGTCCAGACACCCTCATCGAGTTCGATACAATGCTGATAATGGTGCAACCTCATGCTCAAGGTAAGGCACGAGTCGTTAGCGTTGACAGCGGGCCCGGTTACTGCTTGTGTTGGCACCACACGGACGTTTACCCAACGAGCATGGGCAGCAACGAGGAACTAGTTGCAAAAGTAAGTTAAAGTATTGGCGATGCGGAGGACGTCTAGCCTGTATCGGAACTGTTCTGTTCAGTGTTCCACTCCATGCTTAATGTGCTGACCTTGTATGGCGAATAGCTTAATCTCATTCTGTTGTTCATCACACCTCGCAGGCTGCACGCTTAGGCTGGTGCAAATGCTCGGACGGCCTGGGTGGCGAGCAGCTTGGAGCTAGCGGCCTGGCGTGGACTCCCTGGACATGGCGCGTCGTCGTGGCTGGCATGTCGTGGCGCTAGCGGCCGGGAGAGGACTTGGCTGGAGTCAGCGGCTCGATCAAATGCTATTTCAAGTGAGTACAGCCGTCGCCAAGTGGATTTTTATCCTTAGGTTAGTTATGTTCAGGGTTTGGCACCCGAGCTCAAAGGAACCCGTCGCATACGGTGGTTTTTACCGCCTTGTAACTCTGGACATGGTTCTGTGTGTATGTTTGCCTAGTATGGGAGCCGTATGAGAGCCGTATGGGGGCCGTATCGGCCCAAACGGCGACCGTACAGGCTGTACCCTTCATAGAGATCTACGGCTCTTTGTGGCGAATCAGGAAGATTCATGGCGCTCTTCATGGCGCTCTTCATGGCGTGGTTAATGGCAGATCGGAAACCCTTCATAGGGCTCTTTGTGGCGAATCAGGAAGATTCATGGCGCTCTTCATGGCGTGGTTAATGGCAGATCGGGAACCCTTCATAGCATCCTTTGTAACGATCCAGGAAGATTCATGGCGCTCTTCATGGCGGGTCTTCATCTATTTTTCCGCATGGCAAACGTTCCCATGAAGCACGCCATGAACCGCGCCATGAACCAGCCCATGAAGAGAACCCTGCCTCCGCCATGAACCCGCCATGAAGTGACCATGAAGACGTGGCGTTCCCAGAGTGGGGGGTCCATACAATCGTGGATAGAAAGTTGGGTTAGTTCAAAAAGAACACGAATGGCGGCGACGGCGGCGGTGATGGCGGTTGGGGGGACGGCGGCGGCGGCGACGGCGGCTGGTGTGACGGCAGCGGTGGGGTCGGCGGCTGGGATGACGGTGGTGGCGGGGGTGGGGCGGGGTTATGAGGCAAAAGGCGGGTGGCATGAGTTGGAAGGCAGTCAATGCCCTCAGAAGGGAAGGGCGGGGGTCCATACAATCGTGGATAGAAAGTTGGGTTAGTTCAAAAAGAACACGAATGGCGGCGACGGCGGCGGTGATGGCGGTTGGGGGGACGGCGGCGGCGGCGACGGCGACGGCGGCTGGTGTGACGGCAGCGGTGGGGTCGGCGGCTGGGATGACGGTGGTGGCGGGGGTGGGGCGGGGTTATGAGGCAAAAGGCGGGTGGCATGAATTGGAAGGCAGTCAATGCCCTCAGAAGGGAAGGGCGGGGGTCCATACAATCTTGGGTAGAAAGTTGGGTTAGTTCAAAAAGAACACGAATGGCGGCGACGGCGGCGGTGATGGCGGTTGGGGGGACGGCGGCGGCGGCGACGGCGACGGCGGCTTGTGGTAAGCGAGGGTGGTAACGGGGCCGGCGGCTGGGGTGACGGCGGTGGCGGGTTGGCGGCTGGGGTGACGGTGGTGGCGGGGTCGGCGGCCGGGGCGATGGCGGTGGCGGGGACGGAGGCAGGGGTTCCAGCGAGGGAGGCCGGGGCGATGGCGGCATAGGAGCTGGCGGCGAGGGGCTGGGAGGAGATAGGCTTGGGGCCGGGTTGGGCGGCGGTGGAGAGGGTGCTGGGCTGGGCGGATTGGGTGACGGCGGTAAGGGAGGGGAGGGAGGCGCCGGACTAGGGGGCAGCGGCGACGGCGGCGGCGGACTGGTTGGCTGCGGTGACGGCGGCAATGGCATAGGAGGGGACGGGGACGGCGGTGCCGGGCTTGGTGGTGACGGCGGCGATGGTGGCGGTGCGGAATGAACTCGGAGGTGTAGGCGTGCAGGGATAGACGGTCCATGACGGCCTTGGTGGTTGGGACGTCTCGGCGGTTGGGAGGTCTTGGTGGGGTTGGTAGGTCTTGGTGAGATATGACAGATCTTCCTTTTTCCTGCTTAAATGAGGCGGCGGGTAACGGATGTCGGGTAAGTGGTGCTGGGGTGTCCGGCGGGGGCGGAGAAAGAAAGGATTAACCGGGATTACTGGGGGATGGATACTAAATAGGAAAATAAACCAACAATAATTGTCTCGAAGCACCCGTAACATGGTGCAGACAGTCGGTAGAGTCCCGTTAATAGGGATAGAAAGGATAATAAAAATAAATAACACCTATACTACTACTAGCCAGGCCTTTACAAAGACCGAGCTGCTCTGTTATTTGCTGCCTTTGGTATTTGCTGTGTGTTCTCAGCTTCACTGCTTGTCCTGCACTGGGCGGGGGGCAACACAGAAATGTTAATACAACGGCAAACTCCGGAACCGCCCGCAGGCAGGAAGTATTACGCATCCCCTGGCAGGGGTGTGCGCATGTGCGTGCATATGTGTGCGTGTGCGTGCATGTCGGTATGTGCCACCACTGGGCTGAATGGGCTGGGCTGGGGGCTGAGCTGGGGGCTGGGCTGGGCTGGGGGCTGAGCTGGGGGCTGAGCTGGGGGCTGTTGCTGAGCTGCTGACGTGGCTGCTAGCTGTGATGGCCGTGCCAGGGCGAAGAGGCTGGTTATCTCTACCTGTAAAAGCAGGAGATGATAGAATGACGAGTGAGTACAGCTAGCCCAGACGGCTAGAACAAACAAAAGAGACGCACAACATTCTTACCTCACTTCCGAAGTTGATTCTTGGACCGAACTCGCATCCGTTACCAGTGGGGATAGGTTGTCACTCCTGACCCACTGGCAAGCATGCAAGCCCCAAGTCATCCACTTGCTGCCAGGTGACGGTCAACCTGGCCCACCCCTTAAGAGGTGCGATCTCATCCCTAAGGTCCGTGAACCTTAGTACCCATGTGTCCATCAACCGAGGTCCCTTACGTGGTGCAATTCCGTTGGTGATTCAGTCGGTCGCCTCCTTATCTGCCTTCGACAGGGAACCTGTCGAAGGCAGGCCAACCCATCAGGTCTATGACTCAAAAAGCCCTGATGTTATGGTAAGGATCAGAACCGTCATAATCGCCTTCGTGGATGCACCTTCGTGGAACCATTCATCATCCCAATGGATTCGAAATCCATGGGTCAGTGTGTGGGTTTTGGGTAAGAGGGGCGTAATACACCCCTCTACTTAACTCGCATCCGTTACCAGTCGGGATAGGGTTTCACGCCTGACCGTCTGGCAAGCATGCAAGCCCCAATTCATCCACTTGCTGCCAGGTGACGGTCAACCTGGCCCCCCCTGAGAGATATGATCTCACTGGCCATCTCCTGTCATGGCAGGGGGGATAAGTGCAGTTCTGGGCTGCGCAGAGCATATCAATAGGTCCTTTGGCTGAAACCTACAATTTGGTATCGAGCCGAACCCCGTACGGGTTCGAATCCTCCTAATTACTTGTCTAAGCGGGTGATGCATGTGCATTTGGGAGGCGGCGAGCCCCAGTCATACACCGTGCGGGTTCGAAACCCAACCGACAATCTAAGTTAAGATATATGGCACGTCAGACATCAGTTTCGGATGGGATTCGACTTGATTCATCCTTCGGAAACTCTGATTTGGCAAGCATGGTATCAACGGAAGCTTTGGAGTTAGCAAGTGCCCCGTCACAGCCCGTTCTTGGAATAATTCTTTGGAAACGAAACTGCGATCATGATGCCAAGGCTGTCATTTCCTTGATCGTATCGAATTGGTGTTGCATCACGAATAAATGCAGGTTTTGCGTCCTCAGTTGAGTATACCTAAAACCCTAAAACCCTAAAACCCTAAAACCCTAAAACCCTAAAACCCTAAAACCCTAAAACCTATAAAACCCTAAAACCCTAAAACCTGAGAGCCTGAGAGCCTGAGAGCCTGAGAGCCTGAGAGCCTGAGAGCCTGAGAGCCTGAGAGCCTGAGAGCCTGAGAGCCTGAGAGCCTGAGAGCCTGAGAGCCTGAGAGCCTGAGAGCCTGAGAGCCTGAGAGCCTGAGAGCCTGAGAGCCTGAGAGCCTGAGAGCCTGAGAGCCTGAGAGCCTGATTGACATATACATAATCAAGCTGTATTTTTCATTGAGTAGTTAGACACATGTTTCCTATTCTTATGAGTATGAGAGTAAACACTTGTTTATGGGAACTGAACTCATGACTTCTTAAGGGCTTAAATCAGCACCCATTTATGTGCTTATCAATTATTTGGAACTTTACAGATGTGCAGCACCCACCCAGCTACAGTGACAGGCTCATGACCAGCCCCAACCTTGAAAGGGTCATACCTCCTTCAAAAAGGGGGGTAGTGAGGTATCCTAAAAACATATTATTAATCCACCCTTGAAGATCTTTCCAAAAGTGCTTTTGTTACTCGATTCTATGGAGGAGAATCATAGGAAGACCCCCCTTAAGGTTTTTGGGGTCTGGGTGCGATCCTTATACTAATTTCCACTTACCCTTGAACATTGTGATTAGGTCCTGTATAACCCGCACCGACCACAGGGGCTGCATGACCAAACTGGTCTCTGATGATCAGCTCCTCACTCTGGATGTATGCTCCATGGGTCCACAGTTTTGCCTGCTGAGGGGACGTCACCAGAGACCAGCATACATGGCCTAAGCATTACACAGCACCTCTTCATCAGGGACCAAGAAAGGGCAGTTTGTATAGTTGCAGAAATCTGCAAATGGGTCACCATCAGCAATCTTAACCTCAACACAACTTACTCGTCTACCTAACTCAAAAAGTGAATATAATCTGGTGAAATGGGAATGCACTGCCATCACTAAAGGGGACACCACAAATGGTTACCACCCCAATAAGGGCAATGCACTAGTATGAATCCCCCGTCAGCCCCCGCCCTCCCCTCACCTGCCTTGAAATAAAAGTAGACGTAGAATGGGCCCAACCTAAGGTGAGGAGTCATGACTGGATGGTCTCAAAGGACAACTGGCCATGCAGGGCTGTTGAATAATCCATCCCCAGCACCGGTGCACCATGCATGCATGGAGGCTGGTGAGAATCCCAGACAAACAGAACGAAATGGCACATGATGATACATGATAGCCACCTGATGAAACAGCAACAGCAACACAGATGGGATACCAGATCCTCAAGGTGACCCAAGGACAATGTCTCCCATGGCAGAAGTACATTGATATCAACAATCAACCAGGTCATAACCCCGACTAGGACGACAATCCACCAGCAGGTTGATACACTATCCATAGCAGATTGGCCCACGCACACGCAATGTTATGAACCATGGGATGAAAACCTACAGTAACCAAGACATACCTGAAGGAGTTCAAGCCACCGGGCTGGCAATAGTGTACGATCCCCAGGGTTACTGTGTCAGCCACATGTCGGCCAGTGCTCCTTCGCTCCTCTGCTGCAGCCTGTGGCTCAGTTATTATCTATTTAGATACCCAGCAGCAGAAACATCTGGATGAACACTCTTGGATTGCAACTGTTGGTGTCTTTCGTTGATCGTGAAGGATGCTGCACACCTCCTCCTGTGATATCAGGACAGTGGATGGGGACACCTAAGTTCAAGGAAATCCATTATTAGTGGAGGCAGGCTTATGATTCATTGATGACACACCTCATGAGCACGTGTTCACGATCGCATTTCCTCGCAAATTGCAAGTCGCAATTTCAATGTGCATGAACAGTGTCGTGCGCACTCCGCTATGCTCCGCAACGCCATAAGTCACCCGCGTGCACCATCGCATTTTTGGGCGGGGCCCCAGCGCGAAGCGCCCAGGGGGGCCCCGCCCTGTAGGATTGCCCATGTCCGTGCCCGCACTGTCTGATGTCTGTAAAAAGGCAAGTGCAGACTTTCGGCCAACGGAAAGTCTGCATAAGTAAAAGATTACATTCTTTATTGCACGGTAAATTAATTATTGGAACCCAGCCTCGTATGAGAAAAACCAGTTTGGCAGTCTCCATGGACCGAGGCCGAGGTCAAACCAACACCTCTCGGCCTATAATTAATTCCAGATGATTCATCGTTCCTTAAGGTGGGATTCTGACATGACGGCGTGAAATGAATCTTCGTTTCAGAAACAAACTATGTTTGCATTGCGAACATTCGTCCCGTGACCACACCACAGCAGCTCTGCTAGCCGGTCCGATCGTCTTGACGCATATTGCTATTACAAAGGTTGCAAGGTGCAAACCATGAGGGGCAAAATGCTGGTTGTTGGACGCCAAGCCGCAAATTGCACGCACGATGCAGCCCTATGCAGCGGTCTTCTGCGGGCCGCCCAACAAGTCCAGTCGGCAACCTAGGGAATGGACTTCTACATTCCCTGTCCTAATGTTATAGCAGTCAAGCCTCCTCTACGGCGAATACCTCAGTAGCGAAGCCTGTGCACTCTCGTCGGCAACTGCACGTCGTCGCTACCCTCGCAAACAGTTCCGCTGTCTTTCTATTGGCAAGTCAGCCTGCGTGATGTGTAAATGATACACTCCATGTCTACTGTCAAGTAACTTCAGCCAATGCACTGGCCGGAAGAGTTGCACAGTGCCGAGACGGCGCGCGATGCTAAACATGAGTCGGATTGCTGAAGCCGAAGGCATTTCAGATATAAAGCTCTGGCTGCCTATCAGCAGGAATGTCGATGCGACACTCTCACAGTTGACGCCCTCGCCGCTCGCTTTGGAAATGCCGTATTTTGGTCGATGCACACATGCGCTCATGCACCCGACGGGATGACGCGCTTCGCGCGGCGCCGGCAGGCCTTGATAACGACTCAGCAGGAATTTCGGGAAAAAGCTCTGGCTGTCTATCAGCAGGAATGTCGACACTCTCACATTTCACGCCCTCGCCGCCCTAGCACTTAACTTAACCCGTACGGATTTAGTGGGGCCCCGCCCTTTTTCCGGCTTCAAGGAAGCCGACACCAACCCCTTGTCGCTGCAAGCAGCACGTCGCAAGTTGCAATTTAACGTGCGCGATTAAAGTCGCGCGCGCGTCCTTGCACACGTGCAATGCAACGCCGCGCTCCGCTACGCTACGCTACATACGCTGTGCAACGCAACGCCCCCCTAAGTAGCACGTGTACACGATTGCATTTTCGTTGCAAGTCACAAATCGCGTGCAAGTGTATGCACAATTGAAGTCGCGCGCGCGCCTCCTCGTGTGCAACGCAACACAACACAACGCAACGCAACGCTACGCAACGCCAACGGATGGAACGGGCGCTATGGCATCCCGCGCCCGAAAGGGCGCGCACTTGTATGTACTCGCAACCGTTCACGGGCCGGTCCGCCCATCACACACTCTGAGCGAGTGAAGCCGTTCCCCAACCCAACCCAATCGCTCTCACCATACATTCTGCTGAAAGCAATGAAACCTGCCACACTTACATTACGAGCCTCCGTCGAGTACTTGACTGGACGGCGTCCATCCCTTCACATCCCAACTGCCATGCTGGCACCGCCCTCTCCTGGACACCTCTCCAATGGCGGGATGCGCGTGCAAGCGGGTGCAAAGTATGACTGTCAAGCCACCCGCTACTGCGGTTCCTTCCTGTAAGCAAGCAAGTGCGACATACAACCGTTCCATGGCCGAGCGAAGCGACACTTCATTCCCTGGCGCTTCCTGTCAAATATGCGCTTTGACACAGTGTTAATGGCGCCATGTAAACAAACGGACAAGTGCAAAAGATGAAAGATGGCGACAAGGAAAGGCAGCCGCCGCGACCTTCCATGCACTCACCAGCACAACGCTAGCTCCAAATGATTGTAGGCCACTAGCAGGGCTGTCAAACTACTGCACGATGCGAACTGAGTGCAATTCTATTTATCAAGAACTCTGGCGACATGCGCTGAGGAATGTAGCATGAAGAAGCTAACCGAACTAGTTGGACAGATTTTGTCATTGCATTACATCTTTTAAATAAATTTGATAAACTATCCACAGAAAGCTTCAGCTCATCAAACATTAGAGCTGCTCGAGAAGAACATAATATTCTACGGGCGACTTGTTACATATGAGCTACTTGCTATAAACAACTTCCTACGATTACCTACGAGCAACTTCCTATCTGAAGAGGGTTTTGCATCAAGTGAAACCTTACAGTGGGGTACCGTACAAAACAAGTGGACGAAGGTGGAGAGAGAGAGAGAGAGAGAGAGAGAGAGAGATTGTTACAGTTGTACGGTATGGTCCCATTCTCCTCTGGGCACCATCCGCACCACAGAACCTTCCAGACGATCCTCATTGTACAACTGGGATAGCTCTGCCTTCTTGGGCGGACCTCATCCATTCACCCAATCTACCACCGAGACAGAGGGTTCAGCGATCGCCACCACTCAAACGTGTGAATCCTGGCCAATCAACTCGGCCACCAACTCCACTCATAGCAGCTAGCCATAATCTCACACCCAGCGGTAGCCGGGGGTCTCCACAGGGATCGAACCTGTGACCTCGACTGTCCTAAGACCATGAGGTGTCACTAGACCAGACCAGGTGGATGACTCAGCAGCCGTACCAACCGCACGAGGACGCTGGCACGCTCCAAGCTTCAGCCAGACGTGCGAAGCGGAACCGAAACCTCCTACAATTCTCCGGCTAAGTCAATACTATACCTGCTGAATTGACTGGGCCTAAAAAAATGCTGTGCCAACGACCTGCAGCGCTGTATCAAATCCCTGCTGGTCCGTCCGAAGACACACTTGGGATTCACGAACGATACGTCGCCAACACCCTGCCCGATCGCACGACCTCGACATATCAATGTGCATCGTACAAGATGCGTGTTTGCCAGCACTCGAACTCTACAGCACAAGGCGGGCCTGCACAAGCACGTCACACGATGCTTCAAACAGCTGTGCGGTCAGCTATGGAACGCCAAGCTTACGAGCCACTTTAAGGGTTTGGCACCTGGTCCAAGTTCAGCACCGTACCACGTGGGGGCGACAGATACTGCCGCAGCTATCGAGGGCCCAGCCCCTGCAAATGCATCGTGCGCGTGTCTGGCAAGTGGCAACACCTACAAATGAACGAAACTAACCATTGCCAGCCAGCAGTACATCATTCACATCACGTCAAACGGTAGTGTGTGAGCCTCCTCCGCACGCCCCACCACCCAGCCACCCGCCGTGCACAGTCCCTACATCTCTATAACCAATGATACCGGTACGTGGTACCGCCGCATCGCGCCCGTAGATTCGATATTTTGTCTGCATTTATTTCACATCCCGGGCGTACGTATGTACCTATCCAGATGCCCCATCACTGCTGTTTATCGCTGCTGCTGTTGCTGCATCTGCTGCTGCTGCTTACTTCTGCTGTGGGCGGCACTAGTGCCCCTCGCCGCCAGAATATGCTCCTGCTTGCCCTGATGCCACTCATCGCACTGGCGACTGAGCCGTTGGCCACTCCGCAGCGCAGCAGCGACGACCTCAGGCAGCGGCGGCGGCGGCGCGCCGCTGGGCGTGCCGCCGCCGCCTCCAAAACCACCACAGCCGCCCCCGTGGTGGTGGTGGTGGTGGTGGTGGTGGCCCCCTCCGGAAGGCCGGGCTGCTGTGGCTGGGTCGGCAGCGGCCTTCGCTCCTCATAGCTGCTACACTCGTCCTGTGCGCAACAGCAGGAGGGATTGCACAGGTCGAAAGCAAGAATCGGAACGCTTACACATCCACACATGCGGGCACATGTAGATCGGCGGGCAGCGGGCTGTCAGCCCCGAGTCACCCTCCAGCCATTCGTTACGCACCCAACTTAGCCATCCATTCCGTACGTACCGTGGCTGCGGCCGCCTCCCGCAAGGCTTCGAAGTCCGGGTGGCCCGGCGTCCGGAACGACGGCGGCAATTGCAGCCGTTGCGCCGGCGCCATTGTCGCGAGCTTGCAGTACGCCTGCTGCTGTACGAATTGATGTACCTCGCAGCAGGTGGTGTCCGGGCCCGAGACCAGCGCCTGGTGAAACGAGGAGGGAGGATTGCACGGGCGTGGGTAGAATGTATGCAGTGGCCTTTGCAAATCCCTGCGGCCGTATGTGGCCGGATGCAATCACTCAAACACCTACGAACTGTGTGTGCAGCATATCCAACTACCGGTACATACCCTTCAGTGCGGTTCCTTCGCTGCGATTCCACCGTTGCGGTTCGTATGTTTGGACCACCGCTGGACCACTTGACCAAACGACAAGGCGACGGCAACGGCGACAACGACAACGGCGGCGACAATGCTGCGGTTCCTTCGCTGTGGTAACTTCGTTATTCTTACCGACCCGCCCCTCCTCCCCCCCCCCACACACACCCATGCACGCACCTGCAGCACCTCCAGCGCGGTATGCGGCCTCACGTTCCTCAGCAGCTCCCCCCACAGGTAGCCACACAGCTGCCCAGCGAGCCCAACCGCAGCCGCGGTGCCCGTGAGCTCCGAGGCTCCCTCCGAGGCACCCTTTTCCTTGCTATCCTTCCGCTGCTCTCCCCCAGAACGGCCACCGCCGCCGCCGCCGCTACCAGAGCAGCTGTCAGGTCTAGCAGCAGCAGTAGCAGCAGCTTCGTCCGATTCAAACCGTGGGCGCTTGGCCGGGGTTGGGCCAAAGGCACTCTCCTCCTGCTCCTCCTCGGGCACAACGGTAGGTGGTGCTGCACAGACGCTGCGGTGCGGCAGCGGCAGCCTCCGTCGGCCGTCTTCATCCTGGACATCCTGAGGCAGCAAGCGCATGGGCACAGAGAGCGATGTGCTGGGCGGTTATCGATGCAATGCTTGGGTGGCGGCGGGTTTGGCTGGGTATGGAATGCTGCACATGGCGAGTCCCCAGTAACGTCAGTGGCCGCAAGTACAACCAAATGCCAGGCCATCGGTCATTACAGTTCAAGCGATGTTTTTGGGGCTCCAGAGTCCAGATGCTCGAAATGGGCCTCGCCACCTGCAGCACAGCTCTCGCTCAGCAGCGCCCACCCCCCATTTCACATGTTACCTCGCCCCCGACTCCTTTGGGATCCAGCCTCCCTCCCCGACGTCCACTCACAACGGTCCTGGGTCCGTTCGCTACCGTCGCCTCCTTCCCTCCACCGCTGCGGTATCTTTCTTTAATTCCCCAAAACACACAAGGGCACACATACACACATACACGCTCTCTCACATCCGGAGGTCGTGCAGAAGCACCCACGTCCCATTCACTTGTTATCTCACCCTTGCCCGAACCCTAGCCCTGGTCCTGGACACGCACCCTCACCTTAAGATCTCGCAACAGCAACAGCAGCTCCTCCAGTGTCTCACCGCCGTCTCGCAGGCTTGTGGCCAGCCGCCGCCGCCACCAGCGCATGGCCTGGAACAGCACCGGCCACACGCGGAACCTGCACACGCACACTTACGTACGTTGCTGAGGCACACACAGCCCGCAACCGCCCCCGCCAAGCTCAAAGCTTGAACTATCCCCGCTTCGCACTGCCCGCCCGAACGGGCACGTAAGTAATGCGGCGCTGACTGCTAGATGGGAAATCAACCTCGGGTGGAAAGATCGATGATGCAAACAAACACAACGCTGCCCAGATCACACTCCACCAGCAGCATGACCTTCCCTGAACACGTGAGGGTGCAGCTCCATCGCACTTGTGAGGGCATGGCGCCTCAGGGTGCCTCGTGAACCAAACCCTGCGTGTTTAGTGTGTCCACCCGCCCATCGATGAACTAACGCCAGTTTGCCCACACACCGCGGCCGCAGCCTGGCACCTAACCAACCCACCAACGCCGTTCCCGTTTCAGCCCGTGACCCATCAATCGCAACCCACACTGACATGACGCAAGCCGCCGCCGTCGCGCTACCGGATCGCATCGCACCGACCTGCAAGCAAAGCGGGTCGCTGCCCGGCCCGCAGCAGCGCCGCCACTGCAGCCGCCGCTTCCGCTACGTCCGTTGCCGACGCCGCCGCTGTCACCGTCGACGAGCAGGCTCACCGCGAGCTGCACGCAGGCCTCCTGAAGAGCCACGAAGGGGCAGACGTCGGCGCCGGCCCCTCCCTCTGCCTCCGCCGCTGCCGCCAGCAGCGCCGCTTCCATGACCTCCTCCAAGTTGTCGGGCTGCACCAGGCACGAGGAAGCAGCTGCCGCCCTGGGAAGCGGATCACGCATAGCACAGCACAGGACAGCGCAGCACGTCGCCGTGCACAGTGGCCGTGCGGAAGAGCTGAACGGCCATCGCGGCAGTAGTAATGGCAATCCCCTTGCAGGTGCCGAGGGATAGAGGGTCAAAAGCGCCGCATACTGCCTCAAATTCAATTAGCGCGGTTGAGGTACGACGCACACGGAGGCGAGATTCGTAGGAGGATGAAGATGCGGTCGCCATGCCAATGTGGACCGGTAGGCATCGGGGGTTGCATTCGAGACGCAACCACGGCTCCCAAGCGCGGGCTTCCACACCGTATGGAAGGCAGCAGGTGCCTGTACACACACCTGGTGGGCCTACGACCGCGCGATCAGCCGCACAGCCTCCGTGGCCGTCACATGCACAAGCGCCATGCGGCCAGCCGCCACATACACGGCGGGAGTATCCGCGGCCACTATGACGAGCCACCGCGACCATTCGCCGAGCCAACGAAAAACGAGGAAGCCCGCAAACTACACCCCCGCACGCACACTCTCACGCAGCAGCCGGCTTCCTTCCCAAACAGCACCTACCCCACCTAGCTCTCATGCACTGCAACGCGCGGCACGGCACGGCACAGCGCAGAACGTACTTGTGCAGCCGGGACCGCAGGACGGCCTGCACCCGATCGCCTTCCCGTCGTCCACCTCCGCCAGCGGGCGCAGCCGCAGCCTGCGCCGCCAGGGCGCCCAGCCTGCGCAGCTCCCCCCACAGCCCCAGCGCCGCCGGCAGCTGCTCCACTCGCATCGTGGGCGCCGCACGCGCCACCAGTTCGAGCTGCAGCGGCACCAGCTCCCAGCAGTGTGCCACCCTGTGTGGTGATGGGTTTTAGGATTATCCGCGTCCACAGGTAACGTCAGTCACGGACAGAAGCGGTCAACGAAACGTCCATAGGTGTCAGCAGGAACGGCATAAACGTGGGAACCGCAGCGCCCCGCTGACTACAGCTGCAACGTGCCCGTCGTGTCGATACCCATGCAGGCACCTGCATGATACCGGCGACAAAGCGCGCAAGCAGACGGCCAGCAGGGAGGGCAGCTAGCGCGGTGGCCAGCCGCAGCAGCAGCTGCAGCCAGCAAGACGCTATAAGGAAACAGCAAGTGGACAAAGGCGATCCTGTGTCTAGGGAGGCAGGAGCACTTTTGCGGACATCGATGTACCCTAATGTCCACACAAGTGGACAAACACAGCAGCGCCATCCGCACCCCCCATCCGCATCCGCACCCTCCCCACCGGAACATTTGCGCCAGGAAGCGGGGCTCCCAGTCCCCCCGGATGTGCGTGCGGCCCATCACCCAGGCAACCACGGCCGCGACCGCCAGCGGGTCGGGGCCCGGCAGCGTCATGCCCCTGCCGCTGCCGCCGCCAATGCCATCGCCGCTGGCGTTGCCGCCGCCGCCCGAGGGCCGGTTGCAGAGCGGCGAGCCCCGCTCCTCCTCTCCGTCATCCAGATCCTCGAAGAACCTGCGTTCAATCGCGGTGAACCACGTGCACACCGAGGGAGGTGGGGCAAAGGAGGCACACGTAGCTGAGTTACTTGATGTTCTGGGTGCAAATGGGGGAATGACGGCGTTTGGACAGTGTCAGCAAGGCGTGCGCAGCCACACCCACACAAACACCCACATCCACAGCACTTCCACACCCCTCGCACCCCGTGCAACCCAGGCCTACGGCCCACCCAACAACACCTCCCCCGTCACGTCGCCACGGTCCCATTCACTCCGCCAATTCACAACGGCGCTTCACCCACTGACGTGTCAAATAGGCCACTTTGGGAGTATAGGACAGCGCCGCTGCCAGCGCCACACAGGGCCAAGGGCCCCTCCCGCCGCCGCCGCCGCCACCGCCGCTGCCGCCGTGATTTCCCTGTGGTGCTGTGAACGTGTGCGCGAAGCGCGCCTCCCGTGGCGCCACCCGGCGCAGCTGCTCCGCGATCACCCGGCGGTACCTCACCACCCCGGCGGCGGTGGCCACTGCCGGGTCGTCCCCAGCGCCCGTGAAGGCGCCTGCGCAGACCCGTGCTCGCCGCTGTCGGCCCTTGTAGGGGGTGCGTTAACCAAGTGGAAGGCAGGCCGGGCGGCCGGGGATCAGGGGGTAAGAGACCACCGGGCGAGGGGGCCAGGGCGTCAGCGGGTTGAGGGGCAAAATGGGGTTCAGGGGCTGAAGCTGTGCGTAGCAGCTCCCTGCCTGTCTGCGCCTTGGCGGGATAAAGGCGATGAGTGACGACTCAAACGACTGGCTGACTCCCTCCCAGCGCTAGCTGCCATGCATCCCACGAGGCCCGGGTGTGTGCGCGTCTAGGCCTTAATCAACAGGACCGCCGCGCCCTCATAAGTATGAGTACCGCGCCCTGCTTATCAGAAGTACCGTGCCTGAAGAGCAAGACACTCTTGAACACCGGCCTCTCTTATTACGGCCTAATGGTGGCGAATACGTCGCATACCCACTCCCACTCCTTCGGTGCTCCTCTCCGACCCACTCATTACCGACCATCCAGTGATCCGAACGTGCTGCTTTTCAGGCCTCTCCCGTACCGATACTCCCCACGTGCCCTTCCCGCTCACTCCGTGCATGCTTCCTCCAGCCCTTACCTTTGCAGCGCCTGCCGCCGCGGTCGCCGGCAGCACCAGCTGCAGCTGCGCCTCCACGCCCCGCTGAAGAAGCTGCTTCCGACAACAGATGTTCTAGGCCTACAAAGTGCGCTAAGACACAAGCGATTTTGTTGAAACTGAGGCATTATGCAACCATAGACATAATTGGTAACCTTAAGTCGCCGTGTATGGCTACGCCATTGCTTATGCCGGGACACGTATTTGGCCTTGCCTAGTAATTGCGCCACTGTTTGACGCTTGGGGTTGAATGCAAACAACGAAACAAAGAAGACAGGACAACTGAAATCGTCGTACAAAGCGAAATGTCCTGAGCGGACGGAACGGGTGTGTAAGTGGGGAACTCCGGGCTTCAGGCCTCCTCATACGTGTTGTTTGTACAGTACGGTACGCCCTTTCCGGTCCGGTCTTAGGATTTCGGTTAGGATTCACGGCTGGGGCCGCTGGGGCCGCTGCCGCAGCGGTGCGAGGAACTGGCGGAGGTTCTCAGCCGCAACAGCTGGTACGGGCAACGGCTGATGACGGCGGTGCAGTGGTTGCGTCTGCGTGTGTATGTGCTTGTGTGTCTGTGTGCGTGTGTGCGGGCAGGGGCCTGGGAGGGAAGTGGGGGAAGTGGGAGGAGGAGGACGGCAAGGAGGGGGGTATCTGCCGGGGTGCAAACGTTTCGCTCCGCAGCTCCGCAGCCGCTGCTCACCCCCCCCCCCACCACCACCACCACCACACACACACACATACATTCGGTATCGCTGCCGGTGCCCAGGGCTGCGGAGCCTCCACGTCGCCTCCACTCCCTCCCCCTCCCACCGCCCCCTTCAGATCACCAGTCTGGCTGCCCAGCTGGGTATCGATGTGGACGTGGTGGTGCGCATCTTATCGGACCGCCGCCGCCGCCTGAACCGCCTGATGGATCCGGAGGAGGGGGACTCGGGCGAGGAGACGGGCGGGGAGGGGCGCGGCGTCGGGGTGCCGCTGCGCCTGGCGAGGCTGAACCCCGCCAGCACGGCCGTGCGGGGCCAGGGGCAGGACCAGGGGCAGGACCAGGGCGCGGTGGGGGACCAGGGTGCTGACGGGGCGCTGCCGGCGGATGAAAGGTGCGGACATGGGGAGGGAGGGGAGGGGGCGTTTCGTGGGTGGGTCTTTCTGTTGGGGAAGGCAGGAGGGAGGGAGGTGTGGGTGTGGGTGTGTGTGGGTGGGTGGGTCTTGGGGAGCCGTCACTACGGTTGCAGCCGTCTCCGCAACCGTAGATCTGCGCCGGGGGCCCAGGACAGTGACAGCTAGGCCTCGCAGGAAGTTGCCGCTCGAGGGTTCCTTCCCTCCTTTCCTTTCCCATGCTTCATACTCCCACATCGTCCCCCCTCCCCCCTGCGCGCCGTCCCTTTCCGCTGTTCCAAAGGTGGACCTCACGAGGCACCGCGAGCGCAGCAAATCGCGCATGGCCGCCGACCGCGATCGGCTGCGGCGTCGCCGCGCGGGCGAGGCGGTGCGGCCGCTGGGCGAGGACGGGTGGAAGACCACGGAGGCGCCAATGGTGCTGCCACGCGACGCGGTGGAGGTGACGCGCGTGATCGTGATGGCGGAGGCGGCCACGGCAGCGGCGGCGGAGGGCGGCGAGGGCGTCATTGGCGTGGGTGAGGAGCCACGGCGGAGGGAGGGAGGGAGGGAGGTGTGGGTGGTTGGTTGGTTGGTTGCATGGCTGGGTCTTGGGGAGCCGTCGCCGTTTGCCGTCATAGCTGGGCTGCCGCGGTTGGGTTTGGGGGGCGTACCTATGGCTGGGGGCCTCAATGGGCCATTGGGCGCAAGGCCCAGTACGAGCTGGTGGCGGGGCTGCCGGCAGCCACGGGGGCAGTGCGGGAGGGGGACGGCGAGGGGCGGCGGATGCATCCACTCAGAGCCGCGGCGTCCCTTCGCTGCACCTCTCTCCACGGGGCAAAGCTGCGGCTCGTCTTTCCCCCACCCCTGTCGGTTTGGTGTCCGGTGATCCATCCCCCCGCCCCTTCCCCGGGTGAGTGCATCCGCCCGGCGCCGCGCCACGCCATGCCATGCCATGCCACACGCTCCTCAGCTCCACCCCACGCCCCGCCGCTCCAAAGCGCGTCAGCCCGGCCTCCCCGGGCAACATCGCCCGGCACTCCTCGCCAACGCTAAGCCCCTAAGCCCCGGGCGAGGGCGGGGCGGGTTGATGAGTTGGGGATGACGTGGTGGGTGTGGATGAGGATGTGGGTGTGACCATGCGCTCCCGCCCGCCTGCTCGCATTGGAGCCGAGGGGCGAGGGTCGGCAGGCGCGGGAGTCATCGGTGCTGGTGCAGCGGGGCGGTGCAGCAGACACAGCAGCACCGCCATGATGGCAGCACCCGGGGATGTCCACGTGCCGACGGGCGGACCCGTTGCCGCCAGCGGCAAACGGGCGCTGCGTGTCGGCGTGTCACGGCGGCCGGACGGGTGGGCGGCCCCTTGCCCATGGATGGACCTGGCACCCCTCCCCACCGCTTCAGTGCTGCATTGCCGTTGCCCCTCTGGGCTGCTTGGAGTGCTTTACAGCCTCCACGTAGGCTCCACTGGCCAGGGTCACGCCCTGGGAGGGGCTGACTGATGCATCTTCAGGTCTTCAGGTTACAAAGCGAAGCTTGACCAAGCCTGAAGCCGGTACCCAGGTCTCTTCCATCCGCACAAGCCTCGAGGCCCGCAACGCTTCCTTGCCCCACCAACTCTCCCCTACTTACCGGCATCTGTTGATGCCCCGATTCCGTGTTGGGCTGTGTGTGCAAGGAGTTCAGTGGATTGGGAGGTGGTGTTCGCGTTAGAAAGTCCTTGGCACTGATGGTGTTGGAAAACGCCGGGAATTAGATCTTAGGGTCGGAGAGGTCGGCTCCTCACGTGCTCTGAAGCCGGACGCTGCGATGGATGCTGCCGCCAGGGTAGGGATCGTGTTGGTGCTTGCTGCCCGTTGCTGCCCCCATCGCTGGTGTTGTCATTGTTCCTGTCGCCCACCTGGCCTGCCTCGGATAAGGACAACCGCCACGATCCCAGCCCTGGCGGTACTGCATGGCACACATACACACGGGCAAGGGTGGACAGCCCATGCATGGGTGACCTGCGAGGGTGCAGAACGGTCACCGTGCCGCCACATAGGAGCTGCAGGGGCGGTGGGTGCACCTCGCCCGCTGGAGGGGCTGGAGGGGTTGGAGGGGCTGGAGGGGCTGGAGGGGTCACTCGGAGTCACTGTCCGCTGCTGGGACGCGCTCGCGCCGGCGTGTGCCACCCTGTCGGAGGCGTGTCACCGGCCTGCGGACGTGTCCCCCCGCCTGGTCCGCGCTGCACCATGCAGCTGCGGCAGCTGGTCCTGCGGGGCGTGCTGGGCTACGGGGAGCTTGGCGCTGCGATGGATGCTACGGGGCCTTCCGTCTCGGACCAGCTGGACGACCTTCTGGGCCTCGTCCCTGTCAGCTGGGTGGCGGCGGCCCGGCAGGTCGCGACCGGTGCAGCAGCTGCACCGTCCCCCAAGGAGACCTGGGCGGCGTTACTGCAGGGACTAGCCTGGTGCCCCGCTGGCGGACCGTTCACGCCCGTCCTGGGCACCTCCGTCAAGCGTGGTGCCCACCTGCAGCTTGCAGAGGAGTGCCGTGATCTGAAGGTGCACATTGAGAATTTCCTCACGGACGCGTATGAGGGCCTGGTGCCGCCGCTCGCGTTTGCGGCTTTCCGTGACACCCTGCACCGCCTCTGGTGGCTGCAATGGGAGAACGACCACAAGTAGGCGCTCTGGCGTCTGGCGGAGCATGGCATCAGCGGGGTTCCCGTTGTTGCGTGGGCAGGCGGGTCGTGGGAGGGTTGCCTGCTGCCCCTGCAGTGCACCGGTTACACAGGCTGGACGGTGCTGGGTCCGTCGGCACCTGTTCTGGGACTGCTTTGTTGCCCGCACCCCTGCGTGAGGAGCTGGAAGCAGTGTTGGGGGTCCTGGGTGACTCGGTGCTGCAGCGGTTTCACCTGTGGCTCATGACGCCCCCTCCGGGGGTTTGTCCCTGCGTATGGGATGTTGTGGCTTTGGCAGCCCTGGCAGCACTGGAAAGGGGCCGCAAACACATGTACCGGGGCGGTGCCCCCGCTGCCTTGTTTGGTCGGGCTCAGTTGGTCGGTATTGGTGCTGCGGTGGTTGCCGACTTCTCGGCCCGTGTCGTGTCCTTTGCGGACGGATCATACCGGTATGCCGGGACACGGTCCCGGCGGTCCACCCCTTCCTGGCCCAACCGGCGGGCTGTGTTGTGTTTGTCAGTCCTCCCGACACTGGCCCCCCTCCCGATTCCCCCTGACGGTATCGGCGGGAGGTAGGTCCCCTTGCGCATTTGCCCGGGTCTCACTTTTCTGTGTGCATACCGTGTGTGCACTTGACTCGATCGTGGTCAGCTCTGTGTGAGCCTCCAGCGACCACACTCGACTCGTGTGTGTGGGCGCGGAACTGACGGGCCTGGTAGCGTCTTTTCTGCTTGGGCTGTTTGGTGATGCTGCATCTAGCAGCGTTCCTGATGCTTGCATAGGCTAGGGTTTGGTGGGCCTGGTGGCGATGTGGGCTTGGTGCTGGTGGGCCGTGCTGGCTTTTTAGTGCCCCTCTGCGGGTGCCCCTGGGGTAGGATAAACAGGCTGTCTAGCCTGTACGGCTAGCAACCAGTGTGAAGACCGGTTCCCCTTGTAATCGTCAATTCTTGAAGACGACATGAGGGATGGACAAGCAAGCAGATGGGCGGTGAACAGGTGCAGCATCTTTACCGCACTGTGTCTTTGTCGCAGGCGGGTGCATGTGCGTGCAGTGCCACACAAGCCCAAGAGGTGCCCTCCACCAGCCACCAGCCACTAGCCACCCCCGCTGCTTCTTGGCGCCCCGTGTGCAGCACCTCCCTGCCATCCGCAATACCTCGGATCACGTCCCGAGGCAGCTGTCGTGCTGTCATTATATCATCCACAGCAGCAGCTCTGGGCGTCCAACGATCACTGCCGCGGCGCCGGACTGGTCACGATGGGACGACACAATGGGACGACACAATGGGACGACACACAATGGGACGACACAATGGGATGAGCCACCGGACATCGCAAGCCGCAGCCACTCCCGCAGCCCAGTCCCCCACAGCAAGTGCGCTCCCTACACAAGATCCAAAAGGAAGCAGGGCGCCCGGGCGCGTGCAAGACAGGGAGAGGGCGAGAGGGTGAACCTGGACACCGCCACGAAGCAGCAGCGAAAAAGACCCCGGGCCACCCCTGGCCCGCCTTTATCCCGCCACAGCCTGGCTGGTGGGTGGTGGCGGGCTCCTAGGCTGCTGGCGGTGCACAGCAAGGAACAAGGAACCAGCCTTTACCAACGCTCATTAACGCCCGAGGATGGCATGGAAACAAGCCCGTGTCAAGCACAGCAGCACACGCGCATGAATGAACCGCTTTACAGTCCAGTACAGTCCAGTACTGTGTGTTTGTTTGTTGCATGGTTGGGGGTGCCCACTCGTGATCTGTTGGCCGCAACCGCCCAACAGCACAAACGGAACTGCAAACATTTGCGATGAGCTGCGTCGACCCAGTCCTCGTAAAGAATAAAAAACCGGTCGCGTGTGCACGTGCACGTGCATGCGGCATGCACCTTTGTGCGTCCAGGTGCGCGTGTGGACATGCCAGCCCATAAGAAGCTCCTGCGCGGGCACGACTAGTACACAAAAACCACCACGCCTACACGATGGCCGCCGCCGGCTGTGGCCCCCGGAACCGGCGGAATGTGCACCCGCCCGCCCGCCTTCAAAAGGGGATGCGGTTCATGTGCAGGAGGCCGTGGAGCCGCTTCACCTCCCCGCCCAGCCTCATTCGGAGGCCGTCCGTCTCCTCCCGGAGCTGTGGGGGTGGTGGGGGTGGGGGTGGTGGTGGGGGTGGCGGTGGGGGATGAGGTGGCGGCGGTGGGGGCGGAGGTGGTGGTGGTGGGGGGGGTGGGGGTGGTGGTGGTGGAGGTGGGGGTGGCGGTGGGGGTGGGGGCGGTGGTGGGGGTGGGGGTGGGGGTGGGGGTGGGGGTGGGGGTGGGGGTGGGGGTGGGGGTGGGGGTGGGGGTGGGGGTGGGGGTGGGGGTGGGGGTGGGGGTGGGGGTGGGGGTGGGGGTGGGGGTGGGGGTGGGGGTGGGGGTGGGGGTGGGGGTGGGGGTGGGGGTGGGGGTGGGGGTGGGGGTGGGGGTGGGGGTGGGGGTGGGGGTGGGGGTGGGGGTGGGGGTGGGGGTGGGGGTGGGGGTGGGGGTGGGGGTGGGGGTGGGGGTGGGGGTGGGGGTGGGGGTGGGGGTGGGGGTGGGGGTGGGGGGGGGGGTGGGGGTGGGGGTGGGGGTGGGGGTGGGGGTGGGGGTGGGGGTGGGGGTGGGGGTGGGGGTGGGGGTGGGGGTGGTAGTAAAAAGACGGGACGGAGACGGTGTTAACGAACGGACCCGGGGTGTGTGTGGGGGGGTGGAGGCGGGGGGTGGAGGTGGAGGCGGGGAGAAAAGAGATAAGAAAAAAGATAAGGAAAGAGGTATTGCAGCGAAGGGACGGAGACGGCGGGGGAGGGCAGGCGAGACGTGTGCAGAAGGAGCCAGGGGCGTGAGGTCGGCGGGCGGTGTGTATGTGTGTGTGTGGGGGGGTATGTGGGTGTGTGTGGGTGGTGGTGGTGGGGGACAAAGATGGGGTGAGAAAAAGGACAATCGCAACGGCAGCGAGGATAGGGAGGACCAGGGCTTGAGGGCACCAAGGCGTCAGTGGGAGATGATAACGATGATGAGGGGCGGTGGATGGGCGGGAGATGATGATGATGATAACGACGATGATGAGGGGTTAGCGATTGAGATACACTTCAGACGAAAACGCAGCGATGAAAAAACCGCCCCCAACCAACCAACCAACCAACAAACCAACCCACACACACACACACACACACACAAACATACACACACGCCCTCCCCCTCTCCTCTCGCTCCCCTCTCCAGTCCGAGGTGGACCGGCTGGAGAGGCGGCTGGCGGACCGCAAGGCAGAGTACGCCGAGATGATTGATCGCTGCGAGCAGGCGATCATGGAGCGTGACGCGGAGGTGCGGGAGCGGGAGGCCTCGGCGGCGGAGGTGGCTGCGGAGGAGGCGACGCTGCGTCAGGAGCTGGCGGACAAGAAGCAGCAGGTGGGTGGGGGGAATGAGGGGGAGGAGCGGGGGCGGGAGTGTGTGTGTACAAACACACCCACCCCACCCACCCCACCCACCCCATCCACCCCACCCACCCGCTGCTCATTGTCCGCCAGCTCCTGACGCAGCGTCGCCTCCTCCGCAGCCGCCGCCGAGGCCTCCCGCTCCCGCACCTCCGCGTCACGCTCGATGACCGCCTGCTCGCAGCGATCGATCATCTCGGCGTAGTCGGCATTGCGGTCCGCCAGCCGCCTCTCCAGCCAGTCCACCTCGGACTGGAGAGGGGAGCGAGAGGAGAGGGGGAGGGCGTGTGTGTATGTGTGTGTGCGTGTGCAGGTATGCGAGTGTGTGTGTTTGGGGGGTTGTGTGTGTGTGTATGGGGGGGTTCAAGTACCTCCCCCTGCCCTCTCCCCCCACCAGCCCACCACCCGCCCCCCCAGTCTTCTTAACCCACACCCCACATGGTCCCAAGGTAGCCGTGTGTCACGTCTGCCCGGGTAGGTCCGACAATAACCGTGTAATTTACGTCCCTCATTCGTTATGTCATAGCGTACTCACATTGGATGCGTCGCCGGACTTGGGTACGAACGGCGTTGGGAGCGGTGGTCCTTGTGTGGACGGTGGTCGAGCGGTCTGCGGCGGTGGTACGATTGGAAGGGATTATTGCTTTGGTTTTGGGTAAGCTTGGTATTAATCGCGGAGCTATGCGGCCGTGACTATTGAGGTCAGAGACAGTGAAGTGGGGCGCGAGGAGTCCAAACCCATCCCATCCCAAACCGCAAACCCAAAACCCAAGCCCTCCCCTCCCCACCACCCCTCCCCACCCACCACGCATGCCGCCGCCTTCCTCACCTCCGCAAACAGCTCCCGAATGCGAGCCGCCCCCCAACCCACAAACAGCTCCACGAACTCGGAGGCGGAGACGGCGAAGAAGGGGACACCCGCCTCACCAGCAACCGCCTTGGCTGCGGAACAGAGCGGGTGGGGGTGGGGGTGGGGGTAGGATATCCGCAGATGGACCGGAGCCCCGGGTGGGAGGAGGAAGTAAAGAAAATCATACCGCAGTGAAGGAATGGAGACGATGATGGCGGGATGATGAGGGACGAGGCAGGCTGGAAGGGGAAGGGGGTGGCAGCGGTGGAGGCGGCAGCGCTGGGCCAGAGCCTGAGTCTGTACGGCACTCTTGTCGTACCTAGCAGCGTCTTCCCCGTGCCGGGTGGCCCGCACAGCAGCACACCAGAGGGCATCTTGACCTGTACGGCAGGTGGACGAGCGAGAACAAGCGAGAGCGAGAGGCGGTTAGTAAATATTCATGACCGAAATGACTATTTCACTAGTTGCAATGGTGGTGTTAGTAAATATTCACGACCGAAACGACAGGCCCCCCCCCTTCCCGACCACCCGCCCACTCCTGCCGTACCGTACAATGCTGTACAGTTCTCGTAGAAAAGCACAACTTAACACGTTTTTCGCAAATCGCCATTGCAACTAGCGAAATCCTGTCATTTCGGTCATGAATATTTACTAACTGAAGGTTTTCTGAGTGCAACGCTAGAAAACCTAGGTTTTCTGTGAACTCAGAGGAGTTGTGCCCTCATAAGGGCGTTGGTACGGCACATGGTGCCAGTTAAGGTGTCCGCGAAGGCGTGGAGGAGTGATTTTCGGGTTTTGTAGCTACATAGGGTGGTTGCTGCGAGGCTGTGGGCATTAAGGCCTTAGCGATAGCTTTCGCGGTAGCCGGCCCTCACCATAAATTTTAACAATGGACATTGACCTTGCGTCCGACCAGCTGGGCTCTCTCGTAGAGGAAGCATCGAAGAGTCTTTACGCTCTTTTGGAACACAAAAATGTCAAAGCTGCAAAGGTGCAACTTGTGACGGATCCGGGAAAAATTTTGACCGGGCAGCTACAGTTACGCGAGGCTTACGCGCAGTACATGGATGCGGTGCGCGAGCACCAGCAGCTCCTCCATTTATTGACACAGCGAATGCTGCTTGAACAGCGGGAGAGAGTGGAGCCGGCCCCAAAGAGGCAACGCATGGTCCTGCCGGACTACGATTGCGACTTCGGCGCCTTAGAGGGCAAAGGGAACAAGTCGCTCATCGGACAGCGGCAGCGTCTGGTTCACTTACACGACGTGTTCGCAGACGTGCAGCTCAAGTGGCGCGCGGTCGTTGATGCTCCCGCGGCTAACCGGGCGGAGCGCGCGGAGGCGATGGAGGAGGCGGTTCGCAAGACGCAAGAAGTCTTCGAGCAGCAGGCAAAAGAGCTGGTCATCGCGCACCACCACGGGTGGGATGTCGTGGGCCAGATGCGGGGAACGCCCTACGCGGCCACGGAGGAAGAGCAGAAGGCGCTGAAGAAGGCCATCAAGGCCGCAGCTGAGAGCCGGAAGGTTGCTAAGCCCCCCGGGAAGGCGCAACCGGCGCAGGTGGCGGCCGCGGCGGGGCCGTCGGCGCCGAAGGCCCCCAAGGGGCCGTGTTACAAGTGCAACGCCATGGGCCACTGGGCCAAGGAGTGCCCGAACCCGCCGAAGTAGCGGACACCATTGGGCTTGGGTCGGTGCAAGCCTTAGCTTGCGGCCGTGGCCCTCTTAAGGGCGGTGGGGTGCAAGCCTCGGTGTGCGTGGTCGGCGCAAGCCCTAGCTTGCGGCCGTGGCCCTCTTAAGGGCGGTGGGGCACAAGCCTCGGTGTGCGTGGTCGGCGCAAGCCCTAGCTTGCGGCCGTAGCCCTCTTAAGGGCGGTGGGGCACAAGCCTCAGTGTGTGTGGTCGGCACAAGCCCTAGCTTGCGGTCGTGGCCCTCTTAAGGGCGGTGGGGCACAAGCCTCGGTGTGCGTGGTCGGCGCAAGCCCTAGCTTGCGGCCGTGGCCCTCTTAAGGGCGTGGGGTACGAAAGTCGGCCTGTCTGCGACAGGGGGTTGGTAGGCTTTACCCGCCTCCCTCGATTATTAAAGTTTCGCGGTAGCCGGCCCTCACCCGGCCTACCTACCGAATAAGGACGGCTTTCATTGCTTGCAGGTACCCTTTGTGTGTAACGAACGATGATTTCTCATGAAAACCTATGCGAATGCAAGTCGAGAGTGCCGACCGGAAGCTGTAATGTCACACATAGGCAGACAGGCATGGCTGGCAGGCAGACAGGGAGGGCTGGTCGGCACTGTACCGCACCGTACCGCATACCAGGCCTGCCCGCCACGACACTAGCGCTGCACCCTGCTCTAATGCTCACCTGGGGAATGGCTCGACGGGACGGGCCCCAGACACGCCAGCCAGCCAGCCAGCCAGCCAACCAGGCAGGCAGCTCCGAACGCCCATACTCTTCCTCCTCAGGCCAGGCTGCGAAACGTCAGCACGTTGCTGGTCGACCCGCAGCGATCGCCTGCACGTTGGGAGGGTTTTAGGATTTCGGAGGGGGGCGGGGGAATGAGGGATGGGGGCGGGATGAGGGGTCAGGGGCCCATCCATGGGCCCCATACACGCAGGTGCTGCACACCAGTGAAAACACACTCTTCAAAAGCAACCCACATTGCAAAAGCAACCCACATTGCAAAAGCAACCCACATTGCAAAAGCAACCCTCATTGCAAAAGCAACCCTCATTGCAAAAGCAACCCACTGCAGGTGGAGAAGCCACTGCAAGTGGCGGTCGAAGGGGCAAACGGCAACCTGACAACCGGCAACCTGACAGCCGGCAACAACACGACCACCGCCGGCAAGCTCAAGATCGAGCCCGAGCTCAAGCACAAGAGAGTCCTCACATCACCCCTCATGGCAATACGGACGCTCATTGCGGCGGTGGGCTTTATTTCCATGTTGGTCATTTTCATGTACCGTCGGCACCTTCTAGATGATCAGCGTACCTCGGTGTGCGACAGGTGTGCGACATACAAGCCCTCGTCCCCAAGGCGAACAGCAGCAGCAGCCCCGGCCCCTCAGCCGTTGCAAGCGCGACAGGAGGGAGCGGCAGCTGCTCGCAGGCAGCTACCAAGCTCATCAGCTGAGGGCGCGGCAGGCCCTGGTCCCAGCGGCTTCCCACAAGAGCCCTACCGAGGGCTTGAGCTGCGGCTCGTGGAGATGGCGGCCCGTGTCACGGCCGCGGAGGTGGGGCTGGGTGATACGCTTTGACCGCGAGTGGAGCGACGCGAAGCGAAGCGAAGCGGAGGGGAGGGAATGGCTTATGGCTAGCTATGACCCGTAGCTCGTCTGGGTATGGGGAGCAGCGACCGGGGGCTGGGCTTGGCACTGGCTCAGTTAGGCCAATTAGGGGGTGTGGTGATTCCGGTGCCGTCACACCCCGCCCCGCATCGCTGCATCGCCCCGCTCCGCTGAATTTATGGAGAAGGTGGCAACTTGCCGCGACCAGTGCCGATAAACCAACGATACAGTATGCATTTCAGCAACCCGCGACCACGCCCCGCGAAGCCTCCTGTTCTGGCTCGCATTGCATCCGAGAAGGCCCCGCCCCGCCCCGCTCGGACGCCGCGTGTCCTGTCTTGGCTCCTGGGTCGCAGTGCCGCGCGCACGCCGCCGAGAGCTCCATCGCTGCGGAGGTGGAGCGGCGCTGCGGGGCGCTGCTGTCCAGTCGAGCGCTGTGGCCGCCGCAGCTGCGGGAGGAGGTGGAGGGGCTGGAGGCGCGGGCGGCAAAGTTGGAGGGGGAGGCGGCGGGGGCGGCGCGGGCGGTGGAGGCGGCGAAGGCCGCGGAGCGGGCGGCGAGGGAGGAGCTTCGCGACAAGGTGGGGAAAAGAGGAGCGGGGTGGCGGTGGTGGTGGTGGGTCGAGGCGGGTACGGGGGACAGGGTGCGGGATGGGTTGAGGGCGCTCGGAGGGGAGGGAGGTGCAGGCGGGCGGGCGGGGGTTGAAGACGAGGGGAGGGGATGTTAAGGTGAGGGACTGGGGAGGTGCGGCAGCGGGGAGGGCAAAGGAGGGAAGGGAAGCGTGCTGAACGTGACTGGGCGGGAGGGGGACTGGGCGGGGCAGAGAGCAGCAGCAAACAGCAGCCGCGGTAACCAAGGGAGGAGGTGGAGGGCAGGGCGCTCGCTCTCGTCGTGCCTTTGGGCTGATGTCTGACAGGAAGAAGGGGCAGGGGGTGAATGAAAGAAGGTGCTGCAGCGAAGGGACGAAGACGGCGTTAGCGAACGGAAGGGCGGCCGGCCGGGCGAGCAGAGGAGAGCAGTACTGCAGATGAGCGCAGCTCCGGGAGGGGGGAGGGACGGAGGGAGTTTAAGAGTGCGCGATGCGCCACTGGTCTTCGTTGCAAAGAGGGAGGGAGGGAGGGGGCGCGGAGGGGGCGTCTGCCAAAAACCCTGAAACCCAACCCTAAAACCCTAAAAACCCTAAACCCTAATAGTACGGATATCGTTGTCCGACATGTGTTTTGTCAATCAGGTGGAGTTGGAGCGTGGGGAGAAGGAGGCTGCTCAGCGCAGCGCCCGTCTGGCGGAGGAAGCGCTGGCGGTGGAGAAGCGGCAGGTGGAGGAGGTCAGGTGAGGGGGTTGGGGTGAGGGAGGAGGAAGGGTGAGAAGGGGAAGGGGAGGGCTGGGAAAAGAGGATGGGGGGGGGAAAGGGCGGGGAGGGGAGAGGCCGGGTGTGGGTTGCGGGGAGCAAGGCAAAGGCGGGAAGCTCGTGAGTGCCGGGTCGCTCCGGGCGAGCGGGACGAAGGAGAAGGAGGCGGTTTTAAGGATCTGGCTAGTCGGGGGCGGGTCGGTTGGTGGGGGAACATGAAGACGAAATGGGGGCCGGGGCTGGGTCGGGGGTGACTGCAGGCCGCGGTGGCGGGGTGGTACTACTGCGGGGCGCTGACATGGACGCGGGACGCGGACGTCCACGTAACCCGCGGCATGCGACTGTCGATACTGATCGCAGGCACAAGGCCGCCGCCGCCGCCTCGAAGCTGGTTGAGGAGGCCAAGATCGCGGCGGAGGCGGTGGCTCGCGCCAAGGCTGACAGCCTGGCGGCCATGGAGCTCCTGTGGAAGTCGGAGAGGGAGCAGGCGCAGAAGGTACGGGTAGACTTCCCCCACCCCCCCTGTAACGGTGCTGGGAGGGGGGAGGGGGGAGGAAGGTGGACACCCCGTACCGGAATTGGGGGAGGAGGCCGGGGAGGAGGCTGGGGAGGCCGAATAAAGGGAACACAGGGGCTAGGCCGGCGGGGGGAGGGGGGGTTGTAATATGCAAGGTAGGGTTTATGGGAGGGAGGGGAGGGGCGCGCGCGGGTGCGGCCCAGAAGACACTGGACGACGCACCGAACCCCTCGTTGTCAGCTTGTTGCCACTTTGGACTGTCATACGTTGCCCCCTTTCAGCGCCCGTCAGCGCGGCAGCTGTGAGAGGTATCTCTTGTCCCCGTTCCGACTCTGGTGGGGGTGGGGTAGGGGCGCGACAGCGGAACCGGCCCTGTCCTGACCTCCCCTGCCCTTCCCGGGGTCCCCATGTTGCATCGCTTCCACTCATGGACCGCCACAATCGGATCCACCGACCGGTTTCCCTGTCCCTCCCTCTCCCTCTCTCCCGACCTCCCGCTCCCGCTCCCGCTCCCAGAGCGCGGAGGCGTTCAACAGCGCCATCGCTACGGAGAAGCGGCGGGTGGACGAGCTGCGGGACAAGGCCTCGGAGGCGGCGGAGGCTCTGGAGCGCGAGCACAGCCTGGTGACCCGGCTGCAGACCGAGATGAGGCAGGCGGCGCAGGACAGCGCGCTAGTGGTGGGTGGGGCGGGGCGGGACTGGGTGGTTGACTTGGGGGGCGGGGTGACTGGGCGGGGCGGGGGGGGTAAGGACTGGGCGGGGCAGAGAGCAGCAGCAAACAGCAGCCGCGGTAACCAAGGGAGGGGGTGGAGGGCAGGGCGCTCGCTCTCGTCGTGCCTTTGGGCTGATGTCTGACAGGAAGAAGGGGCAGGGGGTGAATGAAAGAAGGTGCTGCAGTGAAGGGACGAAGACGGCGTTAGCGAACGGAAGGGCGGCCGGCCGGGCGAGCAGAGGAGAGCAGTACTGCAGATGAGCGCAGCTCCGGGAGGGGGGAGGGACGGAGGGAGTTTAAGAGTGCGCGATGCGCCACTGGTCTTCGTTGCAAAGAGGGAGGGAGGGAGGGGGCGCGGAGGGGGCGTCTGCCAAAAACCCTGAAACCCAACCCTAAAACCCTAAAAACCCTAAACCCTAATAGTACGGATATCGTTGTCCGACATGTGTTTTGTCAATCAGGTGGAGTTGGAGCGTGGGGAGAAGGAGGCTGCTCAGCGCAGCGCCCGTCTGGCGGAGGAAGCGCTGGCGGTGGAGAAGCGGCAGGTGGAGGAGGTCAGGTGAGGGGGTTGGGGTGAGGGAGGAGGAAGGGTGAGAAGGGGAAGGGGAGGGCTGGGAAAAGAGGATGGGGGGGGGAAAGGGCGGGGAGGGGAGAGGCCGGGTGTGGGTTGCGGGGAGGAAGGCAAAGGCGGGAAGCTCGTGAGTGCCGGGTTGCTCCGGGCGAGCGGGACGAAGGAGGAGGAGGCGGTTTTAAGGATCTGGCTAGTCGGGGGGCGGGTCGGTTGGTGGGGGCACATCAAGACGAAATGAGGGCCGGGGCTGGGTCGGGGGTGACTGCAGGCCGCGGTGGCGGGGTGGTACTACTGCGGGGCGCTGACATGGACGCAAATGTCGCTATTGATTGCAGGCGTGAGGCCGCCGCCACCTCGGAGCTGGGTGAGGCGGAGAAGGCGGCCAAGATCGCGGCGGAGGCCATCTCCCGTCTGCGGACTCAGAGCCTGGACGAGGAGGAGGAGCGGCGCACCGCGGCGGAGGATATGGCTGGGCGGCTGCAGTCCAGTAGTGTGTTAATGGAGCAGGCTCGGTTCATCAGCGTGCAGGCGCAGAAGGACTCGGCGGCTGCCCGGGCGAAGAGGGAGGTGGAGGCGCAGCTGGCGGCGGTCAACCAGCAGCTGGCGGTGAGGGGGGGAGGGAGGGAGGGTTCTTGATGGGGTTCCTTCCCCCTACCCCTCCCTCTCGTAATCAACCCGGTAGACAAGCAATTTGAATGAACCGATTTACAGTGGACCCCGAGGACCGCCGGTGCATACTGCACGGGCATACCCTGCGCGCTTTGAGTCTCCTAAAAGCAGTATGTGTACACTGCCGCAGGAGCAGCACAGGTTTGTCGACCTCAAGCCTGCGTCGGTGCGGAAGGCGGCGCGGGCTGAGGTTGGGGCTCCATCCCCTGCTGCTGGTCTGGCCTTCGTTGCACCTGAGAAGCCTGGCGTTGTGAGTAGCTTTCTTCGTAGCATGCTATCAAAGCAGTGCCAGCCATCGACATGTGGCATTTTAGGATTACCGTACATGCGCTACACTCCGTGCAGGACCAGGCGCAACGAGCCGGTGGCCTACCCCGCGTGGCAGCTTTGGTTGCTGCTGCAGCAGCAACGGTGTTGCCGCCACCTCCCAGGCCCTCGCTGCAGGTGCGAATCACACGTCCCATTCCAAAGCATTTGCTTCCTTAATGCCACGTTTTCGACTGAACGGGTGTGCATTCGTTGCGCAAGACTCACTATCGTCATTCGTCCATGGATTGCAGGACAACGCAGCGAACACGAGCACGTCGGTGAACGGATGCATGCGCCCGAGCGCCAGGCGTCCTGTTGGCCCTGACATGGCCTCGCCGGCACGCAAGACCACCGCAGACCAGGTAGGAATTTCATGGGCCGCTGAGTTACATGCAGATTTCCTGTTCTCACCATGACACCTTAACCGCAGGTGCATACGGCGAACCAGCCAGGGAACCTTCACGGCGCCAGCCCCGACTCGGCGGCAATGGCCGCGGCTGCCGTCGGGCATTCCGGTCCGGCCCAGGGCAGCTGCAACGTTCCGGGGTCCGTCGCGCGCGCCTTGTCGCAGCGGGATGCACCGATTGGACTTGACCAGGTACGAAGAGTCTCGACGTCGTTGCCATTGCCAGATACGATGGGTTCGACAGTTTCAAAAGCCGGCTCCCCGCTTTGATGGAGGTCGCAGCAAAATGCGGGGGGATTTTCTTACCGGTACTGCCAATTGCGTGTCCGAACGCAGGCTCTGTCCGCCGCCACTGCCGCCGCCGCGGCCGCCGTCGCCGCCACCGCCGCTGCCGGCCGTGTCGCCGAGCCATCGCGTCGGTGACGCCGCCGTGCAGGCGCAGGGCGCAGGCCAGGTGCCGCAGGATGGGCAGAGGCCACAGGGCGTATTCATGTACAATATTCATGTACCATGTATCATAAGACGGACGCATCGGAGCTTTGTTACTGGACGCACAAGACTGGGGTGTATGGTCTTGACCGTTTGATGGGGATTTTGCAGTGATGTCGTGATGGCTGTTACAGCGGGCGGGCTCTATATCCTGGGAAGGGTAGGACCCCCGCAAGCATTTTGGAGCTCGTGCGTGAAGTGTTCGCGCCGGGGGTCATCGACCTAGACCCATGTTCATCTGCCGCCGCGAACGAGCATGTACAGGCGGCCCTTTACTATGACGCTGCAGCAGACGGGCTTCTGGAGCGTAACCCATGGTCGGATAATGTGTTTGTCAACCCACCGTTTGGACTGCGCTGCGGGAGCAGCTACCAGGGCTTATTGTTTGAGGGGTGTGTGCGCGAGTACACTGCTGGCCGCATTGGCCAGGCAGTGCTGCTGCTCAAGGCATCGGTCGGGTACGCGTGGTTCGAGGCCGTTTTGCAATGGCCGGTGTGTTTCGTTCATAAGCGTCTCGCGTTTGTGCGAGGAGCGCCAGATGGCCGCCAGCGGCAAGAAGGCGTGCCCTTGACCTGGGGGCCCGTGCCAGTAACCCGCATGGCAGCGTGGTCGTGTACATAGGCACAAACGTGCAGCACTTAGCATACATCTGTGTTTGGTCTCATTTTACGCATTCCGGGGGCGTCATCGTGGAGCATGCCCCGCGGCGCCAAGGAGTAGGGTTTGTGCCCCGCGTGGGATGTATATGACTGATGTGTATGACTACTGTGATGTATATGACTGTGATATATATGACTGATGTATATTTTCGAGTGACTCGAAAATTTCGAGTGACTCGAGATGACCAGGATGAATGAGGGAAGGAATGGGTCAATACCCACGCATCCACTGGGGTGAATGCGGGAAGGAATGGGTACACTGCTGGCCTCGTTGGCAGCGCTGCTCATGGGTACGCGTGGTTCGAGGCCTTTTTACAGCGGTCTGAGTGTTTCGAATGTCAGCGTCCTGTGTTTGTCTAAAGAGTGACCGCTTATCTTGGGGGCCGTGCCGGTAACCCGCATGGCAGGGTGGGCATGTACATGCGGCACTTTGCATCTGTGTGGGGTCGCATTGGAAGGATTCCGGGGACTCGTGTGACGTGACTAGTAGCATTCAGACACTGCTGGGAGGCCTTTTAGGGCCTATGGGCGCCACATGTGCAACCTTGCATTTCACGGGAGAGTGTACTGGTCCAGAGCACGCCCGTATATATGTACGGTAAGGAAATGATGCCGTGCTGCGGTCAAACGTGTGGTCCGCCCTTTTTACCGGCATGAACTCCCGGGCCAGGCCAAGGAAACGTGGGACGAGGGAGACAATAAACGTGAGCAGCTGCTAGAGCTGCGAAAAGGCCCGAGAAGCCGATGCGTAGATTGCGGGCATACTCCACGCAGACAGACACCACAAACAATTAACCAACCGTCAGTGAACGGACGAAACGGGGTCGCGTCTTGGAAGACAAGTGAGCCGTCCGGCCCTCCGGCCGTCGCCGCCGCGAAACCCGACAAGTCCGGCGTTCTGTCAGGAGCCCGGTAAGAGGAAACACACTGAAACACACGATGGGGTTTAGTGATGACGGCCCGGATGATTCGTGCCACGCAGTTCCGAAGGTCTCTGAATGCCTGCATCCATATGCAAGTGGGCTTGAGCGGTACATCACGAAATACGACTGGTGGCAGCCGAGTCGCTCGGTCAGTCCTCCGATGTCCCATTGATGTGCGCATGTCCTGGCCACCACCCATGCACACCTGACCCGCCATGCGCACACCGAAGCGCAGAACTCCCGACTACCGCATCGAGGCGCTGGCGCCAGCTAGGACTAGTACCGTAAAAACTGAAACACGCCGGGGGGGGGTGTACGACGACACTATGCACCCACAAAAAACATGCGTAAGCCGGGGACCCCCCCTAGCGCTGATGCACCTTCGCTGCACACACACACCGAGCCCGTCTGGTGCCCACTGTAACAAAAACGGCAATAAAGGCAACAACAACAACGACGACAATAACAACAATAAAACCCCCAGAGACAGCGACGGTGCCCCATGCCGACGCCGGCGCAACGAACCCACGCGGCGCCGCCACACCCAAAGGGGCAAGCAAACCCACCGCCCAAAACTCCATGGTCTCCAACGCCCCGCCTCGCGCTGCCCCGCCCCGCGTCACATCACAGCTGCAACCGCAAGTCGCGGCCCTCCCCCCTCCCCCCCATCACCGCCGCCGCTGTCGAATGTCAGCAATGTCAGTTTCCTGTGCACTCAGCCGACGGCAGCTGACGAAAGCAGCAACAGCGACCCTCCATGGGTGTGAACCAGCGCACTGCCAGTCTGCCACAGCGGGAGGCAGCCGTCCGACCCCAAACCAGCCCGCCCTCCGCCCACACCCTGCCATGGACTGCAACTCCAATGGCCTGCCAGGCGCCAGCCCTGTCCCGCTCACGCGGCCGCCCCACCCTCTTGCAGCAACGGCTGCAAACGGCCCGGCTCCAGGGCAACGGCGCGCTTCGGGCTTCCAGCTGGGTTTCGGAGCTTGCCTTCTCTGCTACCAAACCACGCACGCCCGCCTGCCAAATGAGCCCACCGTCCACCGCGCCGGCGATGGCACGTTCCGCGCGCACCATACACCGTACGCCCAGAGTAAGCCATTTAGCCGTTCGTGAGCGAGCTCGTATCCGTGCACGATATCTCATCGCCACAGCCGCTGACGCCGACGCTGCCGACTTCAACGCCGCCGCTGCCGACGCCGCGGCAGGCGAGATGCTCCGCCGCCGCTGCCGCCGCCGCTGCCGAGGTCGTGCACGCATCGACCTGCGCGGCGCTCCGACTCCGGTTCCCGCTCCCGCCCAGGTCACCTGACGGCGCCGGCGCCGGCACCGTCTCCCTCGCCAGTGTTGCCGCGGTATTGACTCGAGGCAGGCGGGGCGCTCCGCAGGAGGAGGCGGAGGCGGCGGAGCCCCAGGGCAGCCACGGCCGCACGCGCGCGGAGAGCTGGAGGCGCGGGCGCGGGCGCGTCTGGTTGGGATCCAGATTGGGTTCAAACGTCAAACGGAACGGGGCCAAAGGCGCGGACCTCCATCACAGGAAACCACGGCGCGGTGCCGCACAGAGAGGAGCACGGCTTTGCGTGTCCAGCTTAACAACACACACTGCAAAGCGCGCACAGCAACGGACAAGCGCACGGCGCACAGCAACGCACCCAAACACGCGCGGCGGAACGCGCATTCCTGCCTCCCTCATCACACGCATACGCATGGGCAAACGCGCAAATGCACACGCGCAAATGCGCACGCGCAGACGCACACACGCAAACTCAGGACGCACCGGCTTGTGCGCCAAGGGCGGCGCATCCAGCCAAGCAGCAGTCACATCCAGACTCCTCCGCATCCTCGCCGATTCCGACGCCAGCGCCTGATGAGCAGACACAGCCAAAAGATCCGCCGACGCCGGCAGCGCGAACGGCGACGGCGGCCGCGGGGGAGGCGGCGCCGCCGCCGCCGTCCCCGCCGCGGCGGCAGTCGCGAACGGGCTCGGCGGGCACGTCGCGTCCGTCGTGGGTCCCCCGCCCAGCAGAGCGCCGCCGTGGGCACTACTGCCGCCGCTTCGCGTAGCGCCAGCGCAAGGACGCAGACGACCGACGGGATCCGCGAAAATCTCACGCGCCGGTTGGTCTTCGACGGCGCTGGCAGCCACGACGGGGCTCGGATCGGCCGACGGCAGCCGAGCAGGCGGTTGATTGCCGCCGCCGCCGCCGTTGCCAGACGAGGCGTTGGAGGCGAGTCGTCGGAACGCCGCCTCTTGCGGCGCTCCTGGCTTCCTTGCGGGCTGACGGAGGGACGCCGTGCCGCCGGCGGAGGCGAGGAGTCGATGAATGCCCCCGCCAGCCTCGCCGCCGCCGCCATCCGTCGCAGACGCCGTCGGCGGTGACGTCGACGTCAGGTCCTCCATGCCAGCGTCCGTGGAGTCGCGGCGGCAGCCGCCACCACCGCCGCCGCCGCCGGCGCCGCGGCGAAAGTGCTGCCCTTTTGGGAGATCCCGCGCCGCGGCGCGAGCGGCCCTCCAGTCGCCGCATCATCAGGAACGCTGCCAGGCCGCCGCTGGCGGTCCGCATGTTGGCGCCCATGAGCCCATGCCGCGAAGCGCTGCCGCCGTCGTTGCTATCGCTCCAGCGCCGCCGTTACTGCATTTGTAAATGCTGTTGGCGTTGGTGCTGCCCCGACGCCGCGGCGGCGGCTGCAGTGGCGGCGGCGGCGGTTGCGGCTACGGCAGCCGCCGCCGGTGCCGTCGACCACAGCTGCGGCTGCTGTGACGACGACGACGCACGCAATCGAAAGCTGCTGCCGCCGCCGCCGCCGACGGCTCCTGATGCTGCTGCCGTTACGGATGCTGCGGCAGCTTCCGGGTACAGACAGGAGTTCAGGCTCCGGCGGCGGTTGCGCTTGGTGTGCTGTTTGGGCCCACAGACCCATGGGTCGATTGCGGCACTGCAGGTCTCCACTACTTCATAAAAACTCGTGTGCCAGCAGCTCCTGAGCGGTGGAGAGGGTGGGGCGAGAGGTTAAGCGAGAGGCAAAACGAAAGGTAAAGCGGGAGGTAAAGCTAGCGGAGAGCAAACACACACGCACACGTATACACACACACACACACACGCAGTCCCTCACCGGCGGCCAGGGCGCCGCCAGCAGCTCCCCGCACCGCCGCAGAGGCAATCGTGAAGACAGCGCACAGCCGGCCCCGCTCCGCGCCGCCCGCGCACGGCGCCTGCTCGAGGGCGTTTGGCAATCGGGTCAGTCAGTCAGTGAGACCGTGAATCCGTGATCCAGTTATGTGCGTTAGTCACTCAGCTTGCGTGTTCCGACACAAAACTGAAGCACCGTGTAAGGCTCAGTGCCTCACCTCGACGGTTCAAAAGTCTCCGCTGGGCGAAACAGACCCGAGGTTGGCCGGAGAGAAAAGACGACAAAACGCCGAACAGACGCGGCAAGCGAGGAAGCGCAAGGGCCAAGCCGTACGGGCAAGGGCCAAGCCGTACGTGCTGATCCGTTTCGCAGCAGTGAGGGGACGCTGTGGGCGAGCTGTGGAGCGGCGCCGCTCGCCGGGCTGTGGGTCGGCGGCGGCGGCGCCGACGGCGGTGGTGGCGGCGGCGGCGGCCGCCTTCGCAGCGGCTTGCAGAGTGTGGCTGGAATGGTGCAGGCAACCCTTCACCACACCCCTCGGTCCCAAACCCCAACACCCCCCACTCCGAACCCACCTGCAAGAAAGTGCTGGACATCCCTCCCCACTCAAGCAAATATAAAAGCCACACAGCACCGCCTCGGCAGCCCCGAAACCTCACTTGTAGTACATGTGGTACGGCATCCGCAGGTCCCAGACGCGGTTGGGGCGCGCCCTCGTGAAGGCAATCGGCGCCATCGCCTCAGTCATAAGCCGCCTGTCGTACCCCGCCTGCACCCACACGTCCACGGCATCCGCGACCACCAAGTGCTCCCGCACGGGCGCTACAGTCTGCAGCAGTGGCTCCGGCTGTAGCTCAGTCTCCAGGGGGGTTAGCGGTCCAGGGAGGCCAGGAAGAGGAGGAGCTGGAAGGACAAGTACTGGGTCACGAGCGGCAGCCTGCGGCGGTGGGTGAGGGGAGAAGTAAGGAAAAAAGGAGGGGGCGGGGGCAGGAGAGGGTAATACAGAAGAAAAGGGGGGGGGGGGCAAGGGAAGGTAAAAAACGGAGGACCGAGGGAGAAGAGGCACAGGGTTTTAGGGTTTTGGGCATTTGGGACAGGCTCCCTTGCACGCGAGGCGGCGGCGGCTTTCACTCATCGTCTGCCGCCAGTCAACCCCATTATCGCCGCCTTCACCCGTTTGATCGGCTTCCGGAAGCCGCGTGCCTGAAGACCCCTGGGTGGGCCTTGAAGGACAATCTGCAGCAGGCACCACAATCGCTCCAGTGCACATCTGATCAATCAACCAACCAACCAACCAGAACCAACCGGAGCAACCGCTTTTGCGTGTATGCCTTGTCGACGCATGAGGATCAGAACATGTTATTGCGTTTCAGCTGCACCTCCGATACCGGCGAATCCTGCACGTCTGGCCACATGAAGACAGGGCTGCGTCGCCGGGCTGTCCTCTGCGCCCCCAGGTTCACACCTGGAGCAGCTCCAGCGTGACTCACTGCAACAGCCGCACTGCCGTTTGTGACTTCCGACATCCTCGTGTACTGTGTGTGCCTGGCACCTCTGTGTATGCCGTTTTCCTAGCAAAGGACCCGCGCGGCCGTCGGGACTCGGGAGTATGTCGCCTGCACCCGGGGGATGGACCCCGCCCCCCGGCGCCGTAAGCCCGGATGGGCTAAAAACACGCCGGCGCCAAATGCACGGCGTTGTGAGTCCAGCCGTACCCTCCCCAAAGACGGACGCTCCAGCCCCCTTTTCGCTCTTCATGTATCTAACCACTCCAGAGAAGGCTGGCCTGAACCAATTAGCGCCGCCATACATGCACCGGATCATACATTCATACCGTATGGCCTCCATGCTGCGCTAGACACGTAGATGGAAGACCCCAACCGCAGAAAACAACCGCTTCCTGGAATGCAATGCACATACATGGTTGCAGCCTTACCTGCCGCACCGGTTGCGGCTGCCTGCTGCCATGCCGTGGCGCCAAGAGCCGAGCACCACGCTGCGCCACTCTGCATCCATGCGTCCATGCCTGTGCTTCACTGCTCACGACGCTGCGGGCCGCTGCGGATACGCGCAGCTGCAGTCGCTTCAGGGTCCTCTGCGGCAGCCGCTAACGGGCATCAGGCTGCTGCCGTAGTGCCGTTGGTGCGGCCAAACGGCTGCCGCCCCTCTTCTTCCTCCTCCTGCTGCTGCTGCTGCTGCTCCCGGCGGCTGTCGCCGCTGTCTCCCACGGCTGCCGCCGCCGCCATCGCGGCCGCCCCCCCAGTCCCTACTTCGCTTGTCGCCGCCGCCGCTCGATCCCTACTTTCGCGGCGGCTGCGGCGGCAGCACTGCCATCAGCCTCTCGGTGATCTCCAGCAGCGCGTCGTCGCTGCCCGGGGGCCCTATGAGGCCCAGGCCCACCGGCAGGCCGTCCAGCTGGGCGATCGGCAGGTTCAACTGCGAGCAGCCGCAACCCCAAGCTCACGCCAAGCTAGAGGCCCTGTACGGCAGAGGCGAGTTGCCGTACCTGCGGCAGGCCGGCGAGGCCCGTGATGGACGTAAGGCTGATGAGGCGGGTCCGCCAAGCGTCCAGGTCAGCCTGCGGCGCGTGGATGAAAGAGTTGCGGTGGAACAGTCCGAATACCGGTAGGCAATGCTGCGGCGGGTGGGTTCTGGGTTCTGGGTTAAGGAGGGCTGTCCGAAGACGTGCAGTCAGGACAGGGCAGCCTGAGGTGGGTCGGAGATCGTGGCGGGCACACTAGGTAGCTGCTGTGTGGGCGTGTACAATGTGAAGTGAGTCGGCGCCCCTGACATACAACCGCCCTGACAACCACCAGGACCACTACATCACTACATCACTACGCTCGTCCTCGCCTTCGGGATGGTTTGGGAAGGGAAAACCGAGGCGCAGCAATGAGCAGCCGAAACCATTTGCCCAGGTCAACCCGCGGCGTGTGGCGAGGTGGCGTGGTCGGGTGCGCTCGTGTTGCCCATTGGCGCAGGAGGTTACCGTATGATGCCCGCTCCGCGGCGCGCACCCGCACCGAAGGCGCGTGCCCCAACCCCCACAACAACAACCCACCGAGGGCGTACAATTTCCAACAGCCCGCAGAGAGCACAGGTCCCCACCCACCGGCGGCGTGTCGACGAGCGGCGCTGGGCCGGGCGTGGTGGGCACCGCCAGCACGCCGTCCTGGCCCAACACCTCCAACATGTGACTGCGGATGCGGGACCGCTGGGCGGAAGCCGCCTCCAGCTGCAGCACAACCCGGGAGGCCACATGGGGCCACATGGGTGCAGGGAAGTGCGAAAGCAAGTGAGCAGGGCGGCGGATGCAGCGGGGCAGACGGGTGCGGCGGGGAGTAAGAGGGAAGATGCCGCAGTGAAGGAACGGAGACAGGGTGACGGAAGGTGAAGCGGGTACAGCGCGGGAAGTGGGGCAGGAGTGGGGTGGGGCCATCCGTGCTGATGGACGCGCGGAGCCTGACAGCGGGCTTTGCCCCATCCACGGTAAGAAGAGAAGAAGAGCTGGCGTCAATGCGGCGCGAGGCATCCCTCGCCGCTGCTGCCCTGAGATCGCTGCTTGAGATCAACGTCCAAAGGCCGCTGCTGCTTCGAGGAAGGGGCGCAAGCGGTGCGCTGATTCAGGCAGCAAGCTCTCGTCTGAACTGCCGTATCAACTGCCTTAACCGTCACTAACTGTGCCGTTACCGTTACCAACTACCCTTACCTGGTCGGTCGTGATCGCCGCCGCCATGGCGAAGCGCTCCCTGATGCCCGAACTCGGGGTTGTGCGCCGTCACCCAGGCGCCATGCTCCCGCCACACCTCGAAGCCCTGCGTGCGTGCGTGCATGCGTGCGGGTGGGTGGGTGGGTGGGTGAGTGGGTGGGCAGCCGACTTGACTCCCCAGCTGGGCCGCCAGGCTCCCGCTGACTGGCCCCTCCCCGCCAAAGCACACACACATACGCATACACACATATACCACACAGCCCGCGCCCCCGGTGCCCTCTCCCCCGGCGCCCTCGCCCTGCCGTCAACACATATCCCCAGCCACACACGCCGCCCACCTGGCACACGCGGAAGACGCCCATCCAGTCCACAAACTTGCCCAGTCCCTCCGCCGCCAGTGGGGCCGCAACATCCACCTCAGTGGGGTTGCCCAGGACCTCAACCACCTGCACGTGAGTGGGCGGGTGGGTGGACAATGAAGGGTTCAGAGTGGGACAGGCAGCAGTGGCGCTGGCGCGAAGGCCAAGCGGGAGGACGTATCCCAGCTGCCGACGCTTTCGCCTTAACCTCCTCCTTCTCCTCCTTCCTCTCCACCTCCTCCCTCGAATTACTGCAATCAAGACACGATGAAAGGACCTGAAAACCGCCCGAGAGCCAGGCCCTAGGTCATACCTCCTTCACCCTAGCTGTCCGCTCCTACCCAACCCCCTCCCAACCCCCTCCCCAAGGTCCTTCGCTGCGGTACCGGTATCTTCTTCCCTACCCCCGCACGTCCTTACCTGCGGGAAGTTCGCCGACAGCGCGTCGTAGATGGCCCTCCCGGTTGCGGGGTCCGCCAGCGCAAATGCGTCCCGAGCCACCAGCCACCTGCCCAGTCGGGTGGGGCCCCGACTGGCGGGATCCAGCTGCACCGACCCGGCGGCACGGAGCACCGAGGGGCCGCGAGCAAACCTGGTGAGGGGGTAGGGAGGGCAGGGGAGGGGAGGGGAGGGGTAGGGAGGGCAGCGAACACTTTCTTAAAAGGAGGGGGAATAGACGTACGTAACACAGCCACCCCGATGGGCAAACTGACTGGCAGGAAGAGAGTGGACAATAGAAAATTACGGACTGCAGGGTAGGGGCATGGAAAGGGCAGGGACGAGGGAGCCCCGGGGCGGTGTCCGGAGGAGATGCTTGGGTCGGCATCCCCCAGCCATTTTCAAGTACAAAGTACCGGTAGGCCTTAGCGCTCGCCGTCCCCGATGTTGTAATTTACACGCCTTGTAATTTGCCGCGGTTGCCTGCCGTCGCCTGCCGTTGCGGACTGATGCCGCACCCTTTTCCGTCCAGGGATGTCTTAGCAATCACTGTGATATCATCAGTTGCTTCATAGGGATCGCGTATCCAGGCTCGTCATGGTCGTAATGTGCAGCGCTTTGTGACCATCCGCGCCGTTCGATTGCACTCGAGGCGCCACCGGCCGCTCAAGCGAAGGCGAAGTCCAATGGTCGCCCGAAACCGTCAAAAGCTGAAACATTATGTCTGAAGGTGATAACGGTTACAAGTGGCGTGCCCGCAATCCTGCGCCCTGTTTGCGTCGACAGCGGCCGGATCCGGGACAAACCTGTACTGCCGACAACGAGAACGCGATCATACCTTTAAGGAAGTTCTGTGTACGCGCGACGCATGAGAGTGTGAGACGCTACGGTCCCGTGAAATGATGAAGACTTTGCATGTCGTTTTTTTGGAACTTCAAAAAAGTACGACGGGCGCCCATTCAGGCCATTCTTCGCTATGTGGATTCATTCGCGGTGCATTTAGTGTTGGATAATTGTGCGCTTTCCTAGCGCAAAGTCCCGAATATCGTTGGCGAATCTTTCGCGTTCGCTGTTCGTAAAACCGGACGCTGCCAGCTGTATTACGGCTTCTAGCACCGCCCTGAGTAGGCAGGAAATCATTGCACAGGCGCGGCCATTGTCCTAGAATCGGGTGCCCGAACGATGGGTGGAAACGACCCGGCGCGGGACGTAGAGCAACGTCAGCCCGCTGCTCACGACGTGGAGGCGGCGGAAGTTGCCGCTATCAGCAAAGATGACAGCAAGGTTGCCAAGCCGAAACCAGGTGCGCTCGCGTCCGCCTCCCTTCCGAGCCGGACCCGACTTGCGTTCAAGTCTACCCCTGCGGTTGGTTAATGGTCAACGCGGCAGGAAATCCTTTGCGCTTCGAGTGTCAAATTGTCCACCTTTAACATCTTTTAATAATGGAAAGCACTGTTCTGGGCAAGGCTTGCGTTCGTGCGTTGCCTTGTCAGGTTTCGCGTTGCAATGCGCTCGATGTCTTGCTCACATATGTCCCCTTTTGTCGCAATGCCATTTGATGCCACATGTGTTTCAGAGGGTGCCTTCAAGCGGTTCATCTCCGGGCCTTACTTCGACGTCATCCCGCCGCAATATGAGCGTGTGGCACACGCAACCCCCGAGCTGGCCGCCGCCGCCGCTGCTGCTGCGAAGAACAGGGACGGGAAGGCCGCAGTGGAGGAGCCGCCGACTGACTACATGGGCAGGCTCAAGTGAGACGGGACCTAGGGCTGCCGCAGTGCCGTACTGTGCCGTACAGTGTCGTGCTGGGCTTGGCGGGGAAGCGGCGGGGGTTGGTGGGCGCCGGGGGATCGGACGTCCTTCCCCGAAATGGGGACGCCTCCCCGGAAATGGTGGTGGGCGGGTATTGGGTTGGGATGGCGAGGGACGCACAGGGCGGGCGGCTAGGGTACGCGCCAGCCACAGCCCACGCTCAAACCCCAATCCCCCCACCCCATCCCACCCCACCCTGCTCGGCTCTGCCCTGCTCGGCTCGGCTCGGCTCGAAAGTCGCCGAAGGAAGGCCACAATGAGTCAATGACCAGCACCCTGCGCCCTGCCTCGTCCCGCCCTCCCTCGTGCCATCCAATGAGTCCCCCCCTTTCCCTCCTTCCACACTCCCCTCCCCTCCCTCTCCCCCCCGCAAAGGGACATTGTGATGAACCCGGTGGATGTGGACGACATTTACGGACTGACGCGGGACGAGCTCGTACCGCTGCCCTTTGACGTACCAAAGGTGAGGGGCACCGGTGTCATTCCGCCGCCGGTGTCATTCCGCCGCCGATGGCAACCCCAACCGCCTCCCCGGTGCCCCTGTCCCCCCAGGACAGTCCTGTCCCTCTCTGCCACCCGCTGCCCTCCTCATCCCCGTCCGCGCCCTCTGCCTCACTCCGGCCCCTCCGATCCCCCGTTCTCCCCCTCCGATCCCCCTGAACCCCCTCCGATCCCCCGTTCTCCCCCTCCGATCCCCCTGAACCCCCTCCGATCCCCCTGAACCCCCTCCGATCCCCCTGAACCCCCTCCGATCCCCCGTTCTCCCCCTCCGATCATGCAATTTGCCGATGCGGACTGTTTTACTTTCTCCGCGGCCCCCGTCCCTCCACCGCCTCTTCAACCCCCTCCCCTCCCCCTCTTTACCCCCCTCCCTCCCCTCTCCTCCCCCTCCCCTCCAGTGGCACGCCTACCTGGTCGACATTCTCAGCGGAGTCTATTTGGTAGCCCAGGCAACCATTGTCATGTTCATTGCCATTTGTGAGTGGAAGGGGGAGGGGAGGGGAGGGAACGAGGGGAGGAGGGAGGGGGGCTTGGAGGGAACAACGGGGTATGAGCCGCAGCGATGGAGGCAGTGGAGGGGAGGGAAGGGGAGTAGCAGGGAGGGGAGGGGGGGCTTGGAGGGAAGGGGAGTAGCAGGGAGGGAAGGGAAGAGAAGGGCCTTGAGGGAACAACGCAGCGATGGAGGCAGTGGAGGCGATGAGGGGAGGGGAGGGGAGTGCAGCGGAGGGAGGGAGCGATGGGGGAATGGGGGCGAAGAACTTGGCCGTGGGGAGGTGGAGCGTGAAGGGTGTGTGTGCGCGCGTGTGTGGTTTTTGGACTGTTGGCAGACGCAGCAACTAGGATTGTCTGGGCTTCCGAAGTGTCTGCGGTTGCGTTGTCGCGGTTGGGTTTGGTGCGATGGTTTTGCTCTGAGAGGGGTGGGGAGGGGTGGCGAGGCAACATGGATTGGTGCACGACTGGCTCCTGACGTGAAGCCAGTCGTGTGTGCGCGTGTGTGTGTGACACGTCCCCATGTCACCTACCTACCGCCAAACTTTCCCTCAGCCCCCCCATCCAACCCCAC
This sequence comes from Pleodorina starrii, assembly GCA_030267565.1. Taxonomy (NCBI): domain Eukaryota; kingdom Viridiplantae; phylum Chlorophyta; class Chlorophyceae; order Chlamydomonadales; family Volvocaceae; genus Pleodorina; species Pleodorina starrii. The sequence goes on along the minus strand of BRXU01000020.1, from coordinate 2,474,827 downwards.
CCCGCTGATAAGTTGTGACCTATCCCCGCCTCTCTGCCCCCACCACCCCCGCCTTCCTGTCCCCTCCTTTCTGTCCCCTCCTTTCTGTCCCCTGCCGCCATCTCCGTCGTCGTCCTCTGCCGGGTCGCTCCGGAACCCAACCCCAACCCCAATTGGGGCACCCGCAGACGTGAGTGAATGTGTGTGTGGGGTGGGAGGGCATGGGGGGTGGGGTGCAGGGGCGGCGAATCGGAAGCAATGTGTGGGAAGGCGCCGCTGCTGATCCTGATGGGCTTAGGGTTGACTGGGAGGGTGCGGCTTAACAGGGCTGGGCTGGACTAGGGTTTTGCGCTGTCGGGTGTGTGTGGGAGGGGAGAGTCTGGGGGCGGGAGTGTGTGTGGGGGGGGCGGGGAAGGAGTGTGGGGCGGGGAAGTGCGTCAGCCTCTTTGCCCCCTCACAAAACTGCAATCCCTCCTCCCTCCCCTCCCTCCCGGTCACCGGTCTCCCCCCCCCCCTCAGGTCGAGAACCAGGAACGCGCCTGGAAGAGTGGTCGCACCTACACCCGCTCCTGGCTGCCCCTCATCAAGGCGCTCATCATAATATACCCCCTCATCACGCTGATCATCCTCGTCTCATTCACCGTGGACTACGCAATACGCAAATTCATGTGGGTGTGAGGGACTTGCCGGGGGGTTGTGGGGGGGGAGGGGAGGTGGGGGAGGGGAGGTGGGGGTGGGGGGGAGGAGGGGGTTGGGTGGGGGTGGCGAGGGAGGGAGGGGGGCGGAGTCATTTCCGCCCGCCGCCCCCCCTTTTTGGTCTTGCTTGCGTCTCCGTCTTATCCCCGTCTCGCTCCGTCTTATCCCCGTCTCCATCTCCGTCTCATCTACGTTTTCGTCTCCTGAGTCCCATCAATACGATCTTTTCTCTTTTTATCCTCCCTCTCCCCCACCTTGTGTTGTCTTACTCTAACCCCCCTCCCCCTCCTTCGTGAGCTCCCCCCACCCTCTCATGGTATGTAAAGGAGCATATCACTCCCCCTTCCCCCCCTGCCCTCCTCACCCCAGGTACTTCCGGTTGCTGTCGATGCGGATTCTGGTGGACTGGAAGAACAACGAGGTGAGAGGGGGGGGGTGGTGGGTGGTGGGGGGGCGTGGGGTTTTTATGGGGGCAGGGGGGCGGTTGGGTAGTTGCGGTGATTATGAAATGGCATCACTCCGTCATCCGCCTTTTGCCCTTATTTGTCCCTCCACCCCTCTCTCCCCCGTTGCGGTTTTTTATTTCTTTCTTCTCTAGCCGTCTGTCTTTCTTCTTCGCCTTCCCTCCACGCACCCCCCACTCCCCATGCCCCTAACCACCCTCTCCCACCACCACCTGGCTAATTGTGATGTTGTTTCATGCCCCTGCCCCCACACCCCCGCCCCCTCCCCACTCTACTCCCTCCCTCCACGCACCCCGCATCCGTCTCCCTCTCCGTGTCCTCCGTCTCCAGCCCTGGCGCACCGTGTTTTTCTACTACTTCGTTGGCACGTGGGCCATCATGAACGCCTGGGCAATCTACGGAGTGGCCAAGTACTACAACAAGGACGGAAACAAGGTTGGTTGGCGGGTTCGGTTGGGTTGGTTGGTGGCTCGTGGCTGAACATCCCGAATTCTCGGGCCGCCCTGGTTTGGTTCGGTTTTCGAGCTGTACTAGTGTCGACCGATTCTCGCGCCCCATCAGCAGCGGCCAGCAGCAGTCTGCCCAACGGACCGCCCCCTCCCCTTCTGCCCCCCTCCCTCCCTCCCTCCCTCCCCCATGTGGCGGCGCTCTCCCCCCCTCCAAGTCGATGATGCAGGGGGTCGACCCGGTGTCCTTTGGAACGTTTGTGGTGGTGAACCTGCAGGTGGGGAGGAGAGGGGAGGGGAGGGGAGGGGGTGTGTCAGGGTTTTTCAGGGTTTGTTGGTTTCCGGTCCCTTGAATTGTTGAGAGAGGGAGGGGTGGGGGGTGGAGGGGTCGGGTGGCATACGACGGGGTAGCCCCTCCCCCCCGCAATGATGCGGTGGGGGTGTCGGTGTCGCTCTCTCCTTCCCCCCTCTCCTTCACACACACACCCGCCCTACACACCCCTCCTAGACACCGTAACACACCTCCTGCGCGCGCCTACCACCCCTCCTCGCTCCCGCCTTTACGCAACCGCTCCCTTACATCCCTCTCCTCCCAAACAAAACCCCCTTCTTAAACCCAAACCCCCGTTCCGAACTCTCCCTCCTGCTGCACCCCTCCCCACAGTGTCTCATGTTATATAAAGAAGCATAACACTCCCTGACGCCCCCTCCCCTCTCCCCCCTCCCCCCCCCCCCGCCCCTCTCCCCTCATCAGACCATCCAGCTTCTGCTCTACTACTTCAAGCTTCTCTCCACCGAGTCCCGATTGGTGTCGCTCAATCAAATCTTTGAGAGGGCCCCCGTGGAGGCGCAGAGACTGCTGGAGTTCACGTGAGGGAGGGGGGGGCTGGGGGGGGAGGGGGGGACGTAGGGGGGGTGGGGACGTAGGGGAGAGGAGGCGGGGGGGTTCGGGTTTCGGGGCGGCGGGAGCTTGGAGGGTTCTGGGGTTTGCGGGGGCGGGGACAGGCGGGAGGCTGGAGTGGGGTCACGAGATGAAGGCCCCCCGTGCATTGGTCAAGTGACACACACGCACAGGCACACGCACAGGCACACACACGCTCTCACACACAGGCACAAACCCTCCGGTCCATCTCGGCTGTCTGGCTTCCGTTGTTGGTCTTCCTGCTCCCTCCCCTTCCCGCGGCGGCCTCGTCTTTTTCAATCCCCTCGCCCCCTTCCGCCCCCTCCTGGCCCCAACGACCCCCCTCGCTCCCCCACCTCGTCCCCCCCTCCCCCCCTCAGCTACGTGATTGAGGAGGAGGACCTGATCGATGAGACGTACATGTTCGCCCTCAACATGCAACGAGTGTTTTTCAGGCGCCTGCTCAACATCATGACGTGCTGCCTGGCGGCAAAGGTGGGTGCAGGGGAGGAGGGGGGCGGGGGGTTATCCACGTATAGGCCGGAGCTCGTGAACGGTAACGGGGGAGGGGGCGACCAAGGTGGATCGGGGAGGGGACGGGGGAAGGGGCGAGAGACGGGGGTAGGGAGTGAAGGGGAAGGGAAGGGGTGGGAGGGAGGAGGGGGGAATGTGATGTGGAGAGGTGGTGGATTGGCGGCGTGGTTTGCAAGGGGGGCGGGAGAGGGGGAAGAGAGATACGGGGGCCGCGTTGTCGTTGGCGGGCTTCGCGTCACACGGCTCTCACCTAGCCCTCGGGATAAAACCCTCGGAGCCCACTTCGGCCTCCCCCCCTTTCTTCTATTACTTTTACCGTTCAAGGCACCGGCCTATACGTGGATAACCCCCCCCCCCCGAACCCTCTCTCTCTGCGGATACCCGCTTTCCACAGCGCTTCGTGTTATCGTTGCAACGCCCCCCCTCCACCCCCTCTCCACCCGCCCCCTCCACCCTTTTCTCCTCCAATCTCATCTCAATCTCAGTCCCTCATCCCCCCAACCCCCCCCCCAAATCCCCCAAATCCCCCCCAAATAAACCCCCCAATCCCCCCAACAGGATTGGCACGAGGCGGAGAAGAATGTTCGATTCGACATTGAGCGGCTCAAGAGGCGGGCACCAAACTACCGCGAGGTGGGGGGGTTGGTGGGTGGGTGGGGTGTACGGTTAGCCGTACCAACTGCCGGGAGTTGGCTGGGTGGGGAGTACGGTTTAACCGTACCAACTACCGGGAGGTGGGTGGGTGAGCAGTGCGGTTTAACTGTACCAGCTACGGGGAGGTTTGAGTACCTGTAACCAACTACCAACTGCCGGCAGGTGGGTGAGAACTGAGAAGAACCGTACTTGGGCCGCAGCGAAGTGAAGGGACGGCGGCGACCCAAACGGCGGCGGCCCCAAACACGTAGCCCCATACACAACACTCAAACACCCTCCCTCCCTGGATCGATCCCCCGGTGTCTCATCGCCTCCTTTCTCCACCCCCACCCCCACCTCCTCCGGTCGTCAACCCACCCCCGATGTGCCACATACACACACACGCACACTCGTGAACATACGCGCCCCCCATCTTCCCCTCCCTCCCTCCCCTCCCTTCCTACCCCCCGCTCCCCTCCCTCCCCCCTTCATGTCAGGTTGAGCGCAATGTTCGGGAGCTGCGTCACGAGTTGCAGGAGTCGGGATACGTCAGTCCGGCAAAGGGTGAGAGAGAGAGAAGAGGGGGGAAAGGGGGAGGGAGGGAGGGGGGAGGGATAGGGGTGAGAGAGGGAAGGGGGTATCCACGTATAGGCTGGGGCGAGGGAGGGAGCGGAGAGAGGGGAGGGGAAGGGAGATGGGGGTCGTCAAGCTGTCGTGGGTGCAGTGACCCGTGGGTCACTCGGCGAATGATCGATTGACCCCCACGACTGGACTTTGGCCCGTGGGTCGGTCGGTGTGGGTTGTGGGTTGGGTGGAGCGGGAATGGAGATGGGTCGGGAGTGCGCCCCGGGGACCGCTTCCGAGGGAACACGGCCGCGCACGTCTGGTGTGTTGTTGCTGCTGCTTGTGTGTATTTAGCTGCGTGTGTTCATGTGTGGAGGAGTGGGAGGGAGGGAAGTCGGTCGGGGTGTGTGCGTGTGTGTTTCGGTGGGGTGGGTGAGGGGGTTGGAGGTGCGCCGGCAAGCTTGTTAATCTCTCCTCCTGCCGTCATCGCTGCTGTGGTGGTTGTTGTTATCGGCTGTGAAATTTGCAGCAGCGCGGACCAAGACGCCCGAGAAGGGAGCCGCCAAGTCTCCAGGGGGGGAGAAGGAGGTGACGCCGACCAAGCAGCAGCAGCAGCAGCGGCCAGAGGGGGAGCGAGACGGCGTGGTGGAGACGGAGGCGGAGGTTCGCAGCCCTGAACAGATGAGGCTGGAGGTGGGGGGCGACACGGGGGTGGCGGCGGCGGCGGCCGTGTCCGCGGCCGTGGCGGCGGCGGCGGCGGCGGCAGAGCAGGAGGAGGAGAGGGGCGGCGGCGGCGGCGGCAGCAGCGGGAAGGCCAAGGGCAGGTATGAGCAGAGTTTTGGAAGAGCAGCAGGGGGGGGCACCTGTCTTTGACTTTTGCTTTTTTACAGCAGGCGGTCGATTGAGGCAGGGGAATGGGAGTTGGGAAGACTGGTTAACAAGGATTTTGGGGGCGCGTTGTCGCGTGTCAAGGGGCATGCATGTGCATGTACCCATCCTTCGCCCTACCTCCCACCCACCCCGAGCCTCCGGGAGCCCGCTGTGTTCCGTGATCCTCCTTCCCGCCCCCCTCCCCCCCGGGTTCTGGGGCCGTTCGCTAACGTCGTCTCCGTCTCCGCTGCGGTATCATTTTCTTCCCCCCATACGTGGATATACCCCCCCACACACACACCCCACACACCCCTCGGGCCCCGGTTGATACAATGCCCAGCCCCAGCGCTGACGCATCTCCCTCCCCCCCCTTCCCCCCCTTCCCCCCGCGACTCATTCTTATTATATAAAGGAGCATATCACTCCCTGATCCCCCCTTCTCCCCCTCATCCCCCCCAAAATCCCCCCCACCCCACACACAGCCTCAGCGGGGCCCCCTCCCTGGGTCCGGAGCCCCGCCCCACCTTCCCCCCCGAGACCCTGTCCCTGTGCGGCTTCCGGCCCCTCCGTTGGGCCTACTCCCACTGCTACGCCTCACTGCACTCGCTGCACGTGGCGGTGATGGTCAGCTTCCCCTCGTGGCCATTTAGGCCCGACACGCCGTACTTCAGGTGTGTGTACGGGTGTGTGTTTGTGGTTGTGGTTGTGTGTGTGGTTGTGGTTGTGTGGTTGTGTGTGTATTGGGGGGCGGGGGCGGGAGTGTATGGGTGGGTAGGGGGAGGTGGAACGAGGGGAAAGGAGGGGGGTTCAGCTTTCCCTCATAAGGATCATGGCCGGAAGGGTGGGTGAGGGAGAAGGCGGGTAAGGGGGGGAAGGGCTGCTTGAGTTGCTAGGTCACTCTCACCCTGCCCCTCCCCTCCGCTGCGGTTTCTTTGTTTTTTTCCGCCCCTCATATACACGCCCGCTCACCCTCTTACCCTCTCCCTCCCCTTCCCCTCCCCTCCCCTCCCCCTCCCCCTCCCTCACCCCTCACCCCCCAGGATGTTGACTCTGATCCAGCTGGTGGGTATCTTCGGAGTGGGCGCCATTGTCGTACTGGGCTGGGTCTTCTCCACCAGCAACACCAATTGCAACAAGGCCACCAAGACGTGCAACACATGTCTGTCTGTGCAGGTGTGATGAGGGGTTATGGGGGTAAAAGCGGTATAAAAAGGGGTTTTGGTAGTGCGTTGGTGTGCTGTTGTGGATGGTGGCTGCTGCCCGTGTCTCTGCCCCTGCCCCCTTGGCCCCGCACCAGCCCTGCCTCCTCATGCCCTCCCCCACCAGTTTGCTGAAACGCCGTCTCCCTCCCTTCCTGCCCCCGCTGCGGTCGCTCCTTCTCTCAAATGCCCCTTCTCCCACCCTCCCCTCCCCTCCCTCTCCTCCCGCTCCCCTCCCCCCCCCCAGGAGCGCTACTTCTCTTCCGACGAGCCCCTCTGCACCTCCTTTGAGACCGCCATTGCCAACATCGTCTCCTCGGCCAACGGCACCTGGCTCAACAACGGAGTGCTGCAACAGAGGTACTGCAACTGGGCCTGCTACGGAAACTTCACGCCATCGCCGGCCTCGGGCTGCCCGGCGCTCAGCTGAGAGACGGACAGAGAGAGAGAGAATGTCTGGGGATCGGAGGGCAGGCGGGTCGGGTCGGGTTGGCGGGTGGATGGCCAGATCGGGCTTTCTGAGAGTTGCGCGGAGCCGAGCCGGTTGCGTTTGCTCACTTTTGCCCGTTTGCTCCACTCCACTTGTTGGCTCTCCGCACCCTAAGTCGCATGTCTGGAGTCCTCGAGAGCAGACGAGTCAGTCGGGGCGGTGCTTCGGCCCCAGCGCTTGGCGGTTGGCGGGGCCGTTGATGTTCATCTTTCCTTTCCATCGAGGCTGCTTTGAGTTGTTGCTCGGTCTCAGGGTGGTTTCGGGGCGTGGGTCGTTGGCGCTCAGGGTTGTTTAGATCACGGTTTTATATAGCGGCCAGGGGGGATGGGGGGCGGTAAGGAAGGAAGGAAGGAGAGGAGCGAAGCGGAGCCCCAGGTCGGAAAGGGCGGCGGGCCGCAGTGGAGAGCTGCGGCTGCGGCCGGAAGGAAAGAAGGAAGGCGGGGCGGGGCGGGTCTCCATTCGGCCATGGCCGGCGGCGCGTGCGGGACCGCTGGCGGACTGGATTTGCTCTTTTCTTTTAGTGACTCGGTTTGTTTCCCAAAATCCGGCACGGCGGCCGAACCAACAAAGCCGGTTCTCCGCCCCTATATGACTTGCTCTTGCAGCGGCTCGGCAGGCAGGGGGCAGGCAGGCAGGCATTGAGCGTGCGCCGTGCGCCGATCAGACACACGTACCATGGCGCCATTTTACGCTTCGTTTGCGGGTTTTCTTAAAACGTTTTTCGTTTGGTGACAGCCAACGACTGCATATACGCCGACCGTTCCTCCCCCCGTCCTTAGGGGGTTGGCGCTCGGCCGTACGGATAACCCAGTTCATATTAGGGACTCGTGCAGCGCTGTGCCCCGTAGTATGACCGCCGCGCGGGCACTGTTCGCATATCGGCTCTTCGAGGCGCGCTCGGTACCGTACTGCCGTACCGTACCGTACTGCCATCGCGTCGTATTTCTTTTTGGGTGAAGATGAAGGCAGCTGGAGCTGATGGTGGGAGTGGGGACACGCGTCTTAAGATTATAGGCATTACCGGTAGACGAGTCTAGGCTACGGCACTGCACTCCGGTGTTTTGTGCAGAAGCCGTTTCCACTGGTTGTTGTTGCTGTTGAGGCGGTGGTTGTTATAATGGGCTCCAGGCCTCTTCCGAAGCGGGTCGTTGGGAGGGTTTGGACGGTTTCGGAGCCAGCGGGTCAGGTGGCCGTGTTTGGCGATGAGTGGTGAGGAGAATAATGGAGGGGGAAAGGTGCGTGTGGGGTGGGGTGGGAGGCCTCACTTCTTGAAAGTTGCCGCATTTGCCTGGCGTTTCTTGCAGCGCGCGAAATGTAGGGTATGAGAGCGGCACCCGTATGCGGACGGAGGGGCCCATGGGAAATAGGGCGCACACCCAAACCCAGAGACCAGAGACCAGACCGGACAGCGCTAGTCGGCGTCCTCCAGATGAGAACGAGCGAGCGAGCCCGGGGCGAGGGAGGGAGGGGGATTGAAGAGTGAATTTGCTGAAACGAAACAACAAGGGAAACCACGGGGGGTGGGTGGGTGGGGGAGAGACACCAGGGACCGTAGGGTCATGGGGCAATGAGCCACATGAATCACAGAGCGAAGCTCCCCAAAGGGGCGAGGGGGCCCGGGCCCCACCCCCAGGCGCACATCCGGACATCAACCACCCGCAGAGGCTGCTACCGGATGCGAGCCCTGACCCAGACCAGCCCTGTGCTGGTCTGGGTTTTATTGTACACGGAAACACCCCAAGTGAATAAACAGCTGAAGGAGACTGGTTGCGCGGATCAGGATCAGGAACACGGTACGCTAATTGCCCGCTTGTGGCCGCTGGCGCCCTCCGGTGCAGTCCCCGACGAAGCAACCTGTCCTGCAAGTTCCAACCCAGAAGCTGCCGTTCACGTATGCCCATTTCCGAGAGTTTTCGCCTATATCTTATAACATCAAACCTTTGGCAAATACCTTTGGCGGGTGATCTTTGGATTAAGCGCGAGCAGTTAGGAGGTCACCCACGTGAGACTCTTAATTACCCTACCATAGAATGCAAGCACGAGGCTGAACCTACCAATATTTGAAATAGCCTATGACAGCCAACATCAAAGCTATAGGAGGTACAGTTCCCGCACGTTCACGCGGTACGGTGTGTCGTGCAGCCGCCACATGGGTCCACGCGGGACGATCGTTTGTTTTGTTACAAGACAATTATCGTCTTGCCTTCATAGATCTTAGCAGACGCTGTCTTGGATCTTTGATCTGTGCACAAACGACTCGCACCCGCAACCTGCATCTAAGACGTCAGTTTAGTTTCATCGGTTCGAAGAACGCCGATATCGAATTGCTCTGGACAAGTTCATAGAAGATGTTGACAAGCTATGCTAGCACGCTCCTAACCGGAGGTCGGGCTCTTGCCCAGGGAGCCCTAGCGCTCTCGTCGCAGGCATCTGTGCGACGATTCGCAAGCGCATTACCTGCTACCGAGGAGTCGTACCTATCCAGCCGTCAGCAAAAGGTGGGAGGTGGTTTGACGTGGTCGTTCAAGTTGGGTGTGAGTGTGAGAGTCGGAACGTGACTGATTGCCGTTGCCTAACGTCGTGACCGTCAAGTTTGCGGACTTTACTAACTTCGATATCTTGTTTTGACGTCGGAATTGCATTACCCATATCAAACCAGTACATCGAGCGGGAGGACACCTTCGGCGCGCACAATTACGCGCCGATTCCGGTGGTGCTCGACCGCGGAGAGGGCGTCTTCCTGTGGGACGTTGATGGCAAGCGCTACTATGACTTTCTTTCGGCCTACTCGGCCGTCAACCAGGGGCACTGCCACCCCAAGGTGCGAGGCGAGGCCAAGCGCTGTCTTGCAGGCCTGTCGGGCGGCCAACCGTCGCACCCGTGTGCACCCGCATGCGCCCAAGAGGCCTTCACGGTCAAACATGGCAGTTCTAATTTGTGCGATCCTTGACTTGTGGCTGCACTTAGGGTTCGCTTACTGGCCCGGTCTATTCATCCGGTCTGTAGCCGTCGGCCGTCGGGGACTGGGGGTTGACTGTAATCCAGTCCCCCCGAAAGCCCTCAGCTCCCCACCTCACCTTTTGCGTCATTAGACCTCACCACGTTTCTGATACACGGGAGCTAGACCGAAGCGACAAAGCAAACCAACCAAATTTGAAAAGGCAACCAACCCAAAGCTCTCCTCCCCTGCCCACCCTTATCATTAGGTGTAAGGTTTACGGCATCACATCCACCCACCCACCCACCCCCCGCCCCCTACACCCCCCTGCGCCCCCTCCCCCCTCTCAGATCGTGGAGGCCCTCACCAGCCAGGCTCGGAAGCTGACCCTCACCTCCCGGGCCTTCTTCAACGGTGAGTCCCCTCGCGTCCCCTCGCGTCCCCACCCGCGTCCCCTCGCGTCCACACGCGTCCCCACCCGCGTCCCCTCGCGTCCACTCGCGTCCCCACCCGCGTCCCCTCGCGTCCACTCGCGTCCACTCGCGCGCCGAGGTTGTTGCCGCGTGACGGTGACGGTGACGGGACTGGAGCACGGGAGCACGAGAGCACGGGATGTGACGTCCGTAGCGGGGAACGAGGAGCGGAGCCCTCATGGACCTTTTATGCTGGGGCGGGGTACAGAGCCGTATGTATGGGGCCGTGTACGTCCTGCCGCGGATAGGGCGGTGTATGGAAGGCCGTGGGGAAGGCCGTGGCCGAGAGATCCGTGAATGATCGTAACTGTCCTGTCCGGTCGTTGACAACGGTTGGAGCCAGCAGCCACCACCACCTGCCTGCCAAGGAACAGCGAAGGGGGGGGCAGGCGGCAACATGCGGCGACCAGCCACATGAGGAGGAGGGGGGGGGAGGGGAGGGGTCTGTGGGATGTGGCGGGACGGAGTGGGGTGGGGCGGGGTGGGGCTTCGGATTGGGGAGGGGGTGCGATGGAGGCGCGATGTGGGGATGTGGATGGATTGGCAAGATGAAACCGACCGGTGGGATGGTGGGATTGCAGCCGGACCTGCCGCGGCCCGCGCTGTTCCCAGGGAGGGGAGGGGAGGAGCTCTCCTCTCCACCCCATGCCATCCCATCCCACCCCCTGCCATCCCATCCCATCCCATCCGGGCCCTCGGGTCGGGTCGGGAAGGTTGTGCGACCCGCGCATCCCGGCAGTCCAGCCCAGGGCATGGCGAGACAGGCCAGGGCGGGCCGGCCGAGCCGCCCTGGCGAAAGAACAGAGGCGGCTGCGGAAGTGCGGGGGCGCCGTCTGGCCTGCATCTCGGCCCGCCTGCCTCCTGCCTCTGCCCGCCTGCCTCTGCCCGCCTGCATCTGCCCTCCTGCATCTGCCCGCCTGCCTCTACCCGCCTGCCTGCCTTTGAGGGAGTGGGCTGGAGGAAGGTAGTCTCTTCCTCAAAGGGGCGGGGTTGTTCTTTCTTCGGGTGCCCGGGAGGGCCGCCGCTGCTCCATTCCGCCCGGAGTTTGTTGCTGCTGTACTGTCGTACGGTAATCTGTCATCATGTCATCCTTGTAGTTGTAACACACACCGCCGGGCACAGTTGGTTGCTTGTTGTGTGTGAGCCCCAATCTGCATGCCGTACACCTTGTCGTACATCAGATGTGCTGGGCGAGTACGAGGAGTACATCACCCGGCTGTTTGGGTACGACAAGGTACTGCCGATGAACACGGGCGTGGAGGGCGGAGAGACGGCGATCAAGCTGGCGAGGTGCGTGCTGGTTTTGCTGGGTGGAGGTGGGGTGGGTGGCGGGGTGGGGGATGGGGGGGTTGCGATGTATTGGAGGTGCGTGTGTGAGTATGTGTTGGGGTGGGGTGGGGGGTGGGGTGAGTTTCGGGTGTGTGTTTGTATGTAACTTGGGTGGATTAGGTGGATGCGATGTGCACTTGTGTGCATTGGATGCGTGTTGGCGTGTAAAATTGAGCGGGAGGAGGGCGGGTGGGCGGGGGGGCAGCCAGCTTCTTTGGACTGCTTCCTGTAACCCCCCGCACCCCCTCCTCCCCCTCCTCGCCCTCCTCCCCCTCCGCGTCCTCCTCCCCCTCCTCCCCCTTCTGAGGACTGTCACAGCCTACCCCCCACCCCACCACCCCACCCCCCACCACCCCACCCCCCTCCACACACACCTGCCTCCACACGGGCACAACCCCAACCTCTCACATCCCTCCGCTGCGGCAGATATCTCCTTTATCACCCACCTCCTAGAAAGAAAGTATTACGCTGGACCGTAAGCCCTTGCGTGGGTTAAGGGAACAGACTGATGCCTCATCGGCGGGTACAGCCCATTACCGCGGTGACCGCCTTTTTGACTGAGATGGGTTGCTTCTCCCACCCACTCCGTGTCTGGGCTCCGTCTCACTCAGATCACATCTGGGTACCCGCACGCACTCTTCCCAGATGTGCCAGACACATCATTGTTTGAACATTCAACCGTGATGAGTTCTACCAGTGCAGGGGACAGGGACATGGCTAAAGAGCCATGCGATCACCTGCTGTTCGTTCCCACACCAGGGCCCCCATCGGTCACCCAGCCCTCTGCGAAGGCCGGGATCGAACTGGTAACCTCTCGGTCACCAGTTCAGTGCCCTAACTCTCAGGCACTTCCTAGGGGATACCCACCTCCTACTCTTACCTCCCAAAAACCCGCCCGTTTCGGGCTGTCCTCTCTCTCCTTTCAACCCCCTCCTTCGCTGCGGTATCGTTTCTCTTACCCCCTTCCCCCCCCGTCCCCCTCCCCCTTCTCCGATGCGGTTTCCTTTTTACCCCCTCCCCTCCCCTCCCGACCCCCTCCAATAGGCGGTGGGGTTACGACGTGAAGGGTGTCCCCCCCAACTGCGCCAAGGTGTTGTTCGCTCGGGGCAACTTCTGGGGGCGCACCATGTCGGCCATATCCACATCCACGGACCCGTCCAGCTACGGAGGCTTCGGTGAGGCCAGGGAGGGAGGGAGGGAGGGAGGGGAGAGAGAGTCCAGGGGGGGGAGGAAGGGGGAGGAGGGAGGGGCGAGGGGGTTCGGATGATGGGGGCGGTATCGTCTTTATGAACCCCCTCGGGTATCTTCTTTCTTAACCTCCCCCCCCCTCGGGTCCCCCCCACCACCCCCACCCCCACCCCCGAGACGACCTGCATCTGTTATTTTAACCGTTCACGGGCTCCGGCCTATACCCCCGTGGATAACCCCCACCCCCACCCCCACCCCCACCTTGCCGCGCATCCAATGACGCAATTCGCTGTCACCTCCCCCCGCCGTTATCCCCTTTCACCCCATCCAGGAAGCAAAACCCCGTTATCCCCCGCTTCCCCCCCTCTCCAATCCGCGATTCGCTATCCGCTGCCGCCGCCGTACAGGTCCCTTCATGCCCGGTTTCGAGGTCATTCCGTACAACGACCTGGCGGCCCTGCAGGTACGACATGGCCGTATGTATGTACGGCGGCAGCTGCTGCCGGCGGTAGCACCCGCCTTGGGCGGAGGGGCGGCGGGAGGGAGGTTGAGTAGGGTTTTGCCAGCCCGGGAGGGGGGCGGTGGAAGGGATGTGGAAAAAGGCTTTTTCGGGAGGCGAAAGTTTCCGGCTTTTGGGTGGGAACGAGAAGAGGAGGGTGGGAGAGGCGGGGTGGGGGGTGGGGTGGGGAGGGCAACGGCGGATTCGACGCGCTGAGGATGACGGGTGGTGGCGGGAAAGGGGGGAAGGGAGGGAGGGAGGCCTATTCGTGGATGGCCAACTCCCTAACCCCGCCTCCACACTCCCCAATCCCAATCCCAATCCCCCCTCATCCCAACACATCACATCACAACACATCACAGGAGAAATTGGAGTCCGATCCGCACATTGTGGCGTTTATGGTGGAGCCCATTCAGGTGGGTGGGTGTGTGTGTGGGTGCCCTTGTGTGTCCATGTGTGTGGGTTGGGGCGTTGGGGGCCCTGGAGGGGAGGTGGGAGGGGGCCACGAATGGTGGCCTTTGTTTGTGCGGCTGGGGCCGCCCAAAAGGAATGAAGGCGTAATCAAGCTTGGTGGGGGGAGGGCAGCTCGACGGGCAGAAGGGTTGGGAGGGAATTTGGAGGGCAGCGGCGGCAGGGCGGGGTGTGGGGCTCCCTCCGCCCCGTCTGACACCCATTTACACACACACCCTCCGGTCGCGTTCGTTCCTCCGCTGCGGCATCTCCTTTCCTTAATCTTTATCTAGAATCCCCCCCAACACCTCCCCTCCCCCAAAACCCTCCGACCCCCGATCCCCAATCTCCGCCCCCTCCCCCCCCTCAGGGCGAGGCGGGTGTGGTGGTTCCCGACACCGGCTATCTGGCCTCCGCCCACCGCCTGACGAAGAAACACAACGCACTGCTCATTGCGGACGAAGTAAGTACGGCAGGGGGTACGGAAGGGGGTACGGAATGGCAGGAAGGGGCACGGCGGCACCGCGAGGAGAGGGGTAGGGGGGAGTGCGGGGAGTGTGGGAGGAGTGAAGGGGGGCGTAGGGGGGTGCGAGGGAGGGAGGGAGGGGGAAGGCAGAGGGGAGGCACGCGGGGTGGGTGGGGAGGGATTGGGATTATTTGGGGGCGGAGGGTTCGGAAGAACAGAGACACGCCGAGCGAGTGAGCGCACGAGAGTGAGCAAAGGTGCTGTACGGCGCTGTACGGTATACAACCACAACCTCCTTCGCTTCCGCTATGTGCCCTTCCGAAGGGGAAAGAGCGGCGCCGACGGCACAGGGCGAACAGGACCGCGCCCCCATCCCTGTCCCTCGCCTCCCCCGCCGTCTCCGTCTCTTCGCTGCGGCATCTTGGGTTTTTTACATCCCTCGCCACCCCACACCGCGCCCCTCTCCACCCCACACCCCACCTTGCCCACCCCCCGCCCCCCCAGGTCCAGACGGGTTTGTGCCGTACTGGTCGCATGCTTTGCTGCGACTGGGATGACGTCAAGCCCGACATCCTGGTTCTCGGCAAGGCTCTGTCGGGGGGGACCTATCCGGTGGCGGCCACTCTGGCGCGAGATGAGATCATGTTGACCATCGGGAGGGGGCAGCACGGCTCCACCTATGGGGGGAACCCGCTGGCGGCCCGGGTGGCAATGGCGGCGCTCAAGGTGTGTGTGTGTGTGTGGGGGGTATGGCGGGGGGGGGTAATTAAAACGGCCCGGAACGAGGAAAGCAACGCAGTTACCTGGGATATTACCTGAGGATTACCTGGGGGGGGGTTGGAAGGGGGCCCGGGGGTTGGGGATGCTGGGAGGTGGAGTGATGTTGGGATGTAAGGGGAGGGATGGGGGTTGGGGAATGGTGAGGGGCTGGGTGTATGTGGGTGGGGGAGGTGGGGGTTGCATGAGTGTGTATGAGAACCCAGTACTGGCTTCAGAGTTGGGGGGGTAGAAAACGATACCGCAGCGGAGACGAGGACGGCGTTAGCGAACGGACCCTGAACCCAGTAATACTTACCGAACATACCTGTAACCTTACCGAGCTGAAAAGACGCTGCGACCGCGTCGCCGCCAGACCAACCCGGACGGACGAGTACGCGCGACAGCACAAGAACTGCACGAACGCCCGGACAAAACAACCCGACAAATTGTAGACTCACCTGCGCTGCGCTCAGTGGAGGAGGCGAAGTGGGAAGATACGAAGGAAAAAGGGTGTGAGTAAGGGCAATGGGCGACGGCATTGGCAGCGAAGGAAGGAGCGAGAAGGCAAGCAAGCAAGGCAAGACACACAGAAACCCACGAACGAGCTGTGGCGGCGACGCGGTGCAAAAGAGGGCAAGAAGGGGCAGCTGGGCATAGAAGAAAGGGATACGGACGGAAGGGCACAATGTACGACAAGCAAGGGGCGGAAGGCAGAGGAGATGGGGCAGAGGAAAAGAGAAAGGCAAGGCGAATGGCAGTGGGACAGACAAGGGCAGAAGACAGACGGAGTTGGGGGGGTAAAGGGTTTAGGGGCGGGGTTTGATCTGATCTGATGGGTTAGTCTTGTAAACCATGTGGCCACCCGCTGTCTTACCTGCGACCCCCTCACCTAACACCCTAAAACACCCTAAAATCCTGAAGCAAGCTGGCCGTTTCGTGCCCTCAAGACACCGGCAGAGAGGACCGAGGAGGGCACACCTCCTTGACTCCCTCTCCCCTCCCTCCTTTCCTTTCCGGACCCGCGCCCCTTTCCACTCGATCGAATTGACCCCTCCCCCTGGATCCCACGCCCCCCCTTCCCCCATCTCACCTCCCGTCCAGTCCACGGACAATCCTGCCGCGCTTTCTGTTTCCTTACTCGACCCTCCGACTGCCCTCCTCCCCGCCCCCTCCCCTCCGACGGGCTTGCGCTCGTACTCCCCCTCTCCCTTTGAAATGCACCAAACGGAAACGAAACCCTCCCTCCCTTTCCCCCTCTCCCCCCCACTCCCTCCCCCCCCCATACACACGCACACGCATACACACACGCCCTCCCCCCCCCAGGTGCTCCAGGATGAGAGCCTCGCTGAGAACAGTGACCGGCTGGGCGCCATTCTGAGGGAGAGGCTGGCGGCCATACCCTCGAAGATGGTCAAATCGGTGAGAGCGGATGGGGAGGGGGGGTTGCAGGGGTTGGCGGGGGTTGGCGGGGTGGCGGGGAAAGAGAGAGGGAGGCGGGAGGGGAGGGGAGGGGAGGGGCGGAGGGGTGGCTTGGGGGGCAAAGAAGAGCCGCAGCGGAGTACTAATCGAGGGGGGAGCGGGAGGCGAGGAGGGGTTTTCGAGGCGGGGGGGGGGGCGGAGATTGAGGTGGGTGGACTGAAGGGTGTGTGGAATGAGTTTGCGCACATGCATGCATGCTTGCGGGCGACAGGCCTGTTCATTCAACGGAAAGAAGGGATTTAGGTTTTTGAGCCCCTCTTTCCCCACAAACAAAAACCCCCAACCCCACCCCCACCCCATATCCCCACCCCCACCCCACATCCCCACACTCCCCCCTCCCATACACGCCTCCCCTCCACCCGCCCCCCTCCCCCCCGCTGGCCCCCCTGGGCACTCAGGTCCGCGGTAAGGGCCTGTTGGACGCTCTGGTGATTGATGAGTCACACGGCGTGTCGGCGTACGACGTGTGTATGCGGCTGCGGGACAACGGGCTGCTGGCCAAGCCCACCCAGAAGAACATCATCCGCTTCGCGCCGCCGCTGGTCATGACGCGGCCGCAGCTGGACGAGTGCTGCGACATCATCCAACACACCATCACCTCGTTCGGGGTGTGAAAAGAAGAAATCGCAGCGGAGAAGGAAACGGCGTTCGGGGTGTGAGCGAGAGCGAGCTGAGGGAGGGAGCGAGTTGGGGGAGGGAGTTGAGGGAGGGAGGGAGGGAAATGAGAGACCTCGTTCGGGGGGTGTGAGTGAGTAGTGAGTGAGTGAGTGAGTGAGGGATGGAGGGAAGGAGCGAGGGAGGGAGGGGGTGAGGGTGGGAGGGGGTGAGGGAGGAGGGGGTGTAAATGGGGGGTTTTAGGTTTTTAGAACGACATGTGAAGTGAAATGAGGTGGCAGTGGGGGTCAAGTGGAGAACCGATGGATGGGTACTACGAGCCCAAAGGAAGAATCCAGACCCGGATCTAGATCCGAATCCAGATGCAGATCCGGATCTATCTTTGATGCCAGAGGGTAAAGGGAGAGGAGGCGCCTGAGGGATGCAACGTGAACGGGAGCGATCAAGAAGACGATGCGGCGAAGGGGAGGGGGAGCGCGGGGGGTGGGGCGGGGGGCGTGGAGCGGGGCGGAGGAGGGTAAAACCCTAAGAAAGTAAGAATCCTTCCTTTTCCCAATACCCTTTAGGATGGGTTCTAGGGGAGAACCAAAACCGAGGAAGGAAGGCGACCCCGGGGGGAATGGCGCCGTTAGCGGGGACGGTAGTGGATGAGCCCCGGTCAAGACGTACAAAAAGGGGAAGGGGGAGGTGGTGGTGGGGGTGGGGGTGGGGCGGGGCTTGAAGAAGCACGTGCACTAACGAGACACGCGGCGAGCAACCGTTGGAGCGGTTGGACCGGTTGGAATGCAAATCTGTGAGTCGTCCGTGCACGGCCAGCAGGCGAGTTTGGTTTTGACACTTTCATGGCTACACCCGGGGGGGAAGGGCGAGGCGAGGCGAGGTACGGCATGGTACGGCATGATTGGCCGCCTTGCGCAGATCTCGGCGGGCTGCTTCGAACCCCTCCCAAATGGATTCAGGTAGTCGTGATTGGCAGTCTGCGTTTGCAGCGCTGCGGGTCTTCTTAGGGTTTGCCAAGCTTTCTTTTTTGTTCTGAAGAATGGGCGAAGAAGGGACTGAAGGGCCTTGCGCCGATGCAGGGTGCGATACAGCGAGTGTGTGTACATGGTGCAAGGGGTGTGGCTGCGTATGTGTATGTGTGTGTTCGTATGTGTATATGTGAGAGAGGGGTGTACGTGTGTGTCTGGTGTGAGGGGTGTGTGCGTGTGTGCATCATGTCATCATGTCATGTCATGTCATGAAGAGATGAGTTTTTTCGTTGCCGCCGCCGCCGCCGCTGGCTGCCTTCCTCTGTATGCATAGATATGCCATCGCCATCTTACGATGCCATCGTCATGTACATGCCGTACATGCATTTCTTACTCATGTGCCGTACATGTGGCTGCCCGGCTCGCGTGTCTCGCGCCACAACCCGAATGTGGTCCGCACCCACCCAATCACCCAACCAACCCATTACCGGTATAATGCAAGTCTGTCAGCCAGTCGCTCTCCTCGGCGCCGCGTAAGCTCTCAGACGTTTTCCTCCGATAACTTGCACATGTCTTCGAAGGCCGAGGGTGTGGGGTTGGAGCCGGTCAAGCGGCCGTGGGAATTGAATGGACAGCCGGATAGAGTGAAGGTCTTGTAGTCTGTACGGACAGACGTGTACGGCACCGAACGGGACCGTACCTCGCCCCCGCCCACCCACGATTGTGCTATCGCGTCTGCAAAATGAACAGGATCGATCGATTGTTTATTGCCGTGCGGTCAGACGTTACTGCGTGGTCCCAGTTTAAATGTAACTATAACTATAATTTCATCTATCACTGCTTGCACGCAGAATGCGAACGTTTCGTCAAACGATTTTCAATCCGAAAAATAAAGCACCTTTAACTTCTTATCCTGCTCGCGACACCGCTGGAACTCGCAGTCCGTTAGCCGCCCGTCCTGCATTGCTTCGGAGCTGGAGCAGCAAGGCGCCGCCCAGCCGCTGCGCCATCATGACACAACACCCACAATCAACATCTCCAAATCTGGAGGATAGCGGCGCCATCGCCGCGAAAGGCTCGGGCGAACTTCCTCCTCGGGACTCGCCATCCTCCGCCGCCCATGGCACCAGCACCGCGGCGCAGGACACCGGAGCCCTTCCACAACCTCCCCCTCCTCCTCCTCTCGTTGCGGACCTTCCCTCTCCCTCATCTCCGACCTCCAAATCCAAATCCACTCGCTACCCCTTCCCCCTGACCACCCTGGAGTCGGCCCTGGCGCTCCCTCCCCTGGAGCATCAGGTGGGGTGGGGCGTGTAGGGCTGGAGGTTGGGCACATGGCCACCAACCGCACCTCCCAACCCACCCACCAACCCATGCATTGGGTGGATGAACGGGTTGGTGGGTGGATGAACGGGTTGGTGGGTGGATGAACGGGTTGGTGGGTAGATGAACGGGTAGAGGGAACTGTGGGGGGAGGGGGGCTGAAGGGCAAGGAAGAACCTCCGATGAAAAGAACCACCAGGCGTCGCCTCTCGTATAAATGCAGCACTCGCCAGCACATGCTGTATCATGCTGGTGGATGATTCCATTGCCGTACGTGTTGTACGGCCCAACAGGTCGGGGCCCACGTGGCTCACCTGGTGGCCAACCGGGACGGCCCCGCCTCCGAGGTACTGGCGGAGATGCTGGATGTACCGCAGGTGTGTATGTACGACAACATGTGTATGTGTATGTACGACAATGTACGGCGTGTGCTTGCCTTCCCGCCTGCGTGCCTGTCTGCCTGCCTGCCTGCCTGCCTGCTCCCACCCCATCCTCCCACCCAGGGTGGCTATCTTAAGATATGAATATATATTCGGGAGAAAATTTTGGAAATTTGAAGATACTTTTGCCGTGCAAAAAGCTGAAGGTTTAGATAATCCGGCCTCACAGGTGGGCATGATATCTCCCGGGGCTGTGTTTTGCCGGGAAAATCCCCTCCTGGACAGACCCTGACAGATACTCTCAGCACTTCTGAGCCAGGAGTATCTCCGGCCGTAGATACTCAGAAAAATAAGATAGCCACCCTGCTCCCACCCCATCTTCCCACCTTGGCAGCCTGCCATCTTGCCTTCTTAGTTTGTCGTACTCCACCCCCACCCCACCCCACCCTCTCCCCATCTCACCCCGCCCCCCGACCCCCTCTCCTCCTCCTCCCCCCCTTCCCCTCAGGAACTGATGCTCCGACTGATCTGGTTCGGAGCGGTGTACTACTGCCCCGTGGCGCCACTGCCACCGGGGACAACACAACAGAAACAACAAAGGGGAGGCGGCGGGAAAACGGGGGGCGGGAAGGGAGGCAGCGGCGACGGAGGAGGGGTGAAGGGCGGAGGGGGCCCGCACGGAAAGCCCCCCTCGGCTTCGAACGTGGTCGCCCCCTCCTCCGCCTCCTCCTCCTCTCTCGGCCTGAGCCACGAGAAGATCGCCAGCATTCAGGCTGTACGACAGGCGGCGTTGGCCAAGTGGGGACGGCACGTGAGTGCGCGTGTCGTGGGTGTGTGGGTGTGGGGGTGTTTGTGGGATGGTGCGGTGGGGGTGGGGGTGGGGGCAATAGGGCAGTGACAGTACGAACCAACGGGCGGGTAGCAAATGCTGACAGGCTGCTGTGAGAGAGGGGGTAGGGTGGGGATGGGAGGGGATGGTATGCTCCGAAACCGAGTCTGAGCCGGTCACCCTAAGACCCATTCGGCAGTCCTCACCTCCCCTCACCTCCCCTCACCTCCCCTCACCTCCCCTCACCTCCCCTCACCTCCCCTCACCTCCCCTCACCTCCCCCCTTCCCCCCCCCCCGCTCCCCTCCTCCTCCTCTTCCTCCCAGTCCAAGCACCAGACCCCCCGCCGCCTGTCCTCCGACACAGCGGTCAGTGCGGGCGGCTACCTGAGGGCCCACTGCCACCCAAAGAGGTTCCCGGTAGCGCATGAAATGGAGGTGGGGGCGGTGCCCTCGTCGTCGCCGCACCCCAACTGCGGCCTGGGGGATTCGAACCCCGATCCTGCCGCCGCCACCGCCGCTGCTACTACCACCGCCACCGCTGCTACTGCCACCGCCGGTGCTGCTACTACCACCGCCGGCGCCGCTACTACCCCCGCCTCCGCCTCCGGCGCCTCCGCCTCCGGCGCCGCTACTACCGCCGCCTCCGCCTCCGGCGCCTCCGCCGCCTGCGCCGTCGCCTCCGCCTCCGCCGCCTCCTGCGCCTCCGCTGCCGCCTCCGCCTCCGCCGCCCCCGTCGCCTCCGCCGTCGCCTCCGGTGCCTCCGCCGCCTCCGCCCCCGTCGTTTCCGTGTCTCTGCCTCAGTGGGCTCCCCGGCTGTTGGCGGTGGCTGCGGATTACGTGGTGGTCAACAAACCGGCGGGATTGCAGGTGGGGGGGCCTGGGGGGCTTGGATGTGGGGTGGGGGTAGAGGGTGGGCATAGGGGCGGTAGATTGGGGGTTTGGAATGAAGGGCTGTTTTGGAAAGGGGTGTTTTGGAACCCCACAACCCAACCCAACCCAAAACCCAAAACCCAACCCAACCCAACCCAACCCAACCCACAACCCACAACCCACAACCCAACCCAACCCAACCCAAAACGCCGCAGGTCCCCCCCACGGTGGATAACGTGCAGGAGTCGCTGCTGGCGTGCGTGGAAAAGGTACGACACGGTACGGCAGGATCTCTTGACGCAAGTCCGTTGCGTCTTGTGTGTGTGTAAAAGGGGGGGTTAAGGCATGTTGTACTGGCGTACATTACAGCAGCCGGTGTACGACATGTCAAATGCCTGATCAGGATCCAGCGGGGTGGGGTGATGTGGTGGTGTGTGGTGGTGGTGGTGGTGGTGACGACGCGTGCGTTGGCCAACCTCAACCCCTAATCCCCCACCCCCCTGTTAACCACCCAACCCCTAACCTCAACCCCACTCCCCAATCACGCCCCCTCCCCTTCCCCCCTCCCATGCCCCCCCCTCCACACACAGGCCCTGTCCCTGCCCCCCGGCTCTCTGGCTCCCGCCCACCGATTGGATGCGGGCACTGAGGGGGTGGTGGTGCTGTCCCGCAACCCCCAGTTCGCAACATACTTCAGGGGCCTTATGGCGCATAAGGAGCAGGTATACGGGCCGGGGGGAGGGGGCTGCGGGGCGGGTGTGGGGAGGGGCAAATGCGGGGAGGTGGGTGCGAGAAGGGCGCGGGGGTGCGGGGAAAGGGGGGGATGCAGAGAGGGGGCGATGAAGGGAGCGAAGGATTCGAACGCCCCGCCCCTCTCGCCCCGCCCCTCTCGCCCCGCCCCTCTCGCCCCATCCCGCCCCCGCCCCTTAACTGCCGGTTCTCCTCTCTTACTCCTCCTTCTGAACCCCCTCTTCAGGCCAGGGAGGGGGCGGCCGCGGTTGCTTCGCCCTTCTTGGTCCTTCTTCCTTACTCCCTCCCCCGCCCCCCCCTCGCCCCCCCAATGCAGCACTCGGTCCGCAAGCAGTACAGATGCCTGGTGCCCCTCACCGCCACCGCCACCACCACCAGCGCGACCCCGACTGCGACCCCGGCGGGGAGCGAAGGAGGCCCATTACCCTCCTCCGCCTCCGCCTCCCCCTCCCCTGTCGGCCCGCCCCTGGGTCGACTGGTGCATTGGGTGCTTGAGGACCAGCGGGAGGCGGGGGAGGTGGCTCACACGGTGGTGGTGGGGGAGGACACAGCGGGGGCTGCGAGGTGTGAACTGGGGGTGGAGCAGGTGAGGGGGGGGAGGGGGGGGTTGAGGGGGGGAGTGAGGGTGAGGGTGAGGGTGAGGGTGGGTGCATGAGAGGAGTGCGTAAGGACGAAGGGGGCGTGCTGTGTGTGTTTTGTGCCTCAGGGCAAGGGTGGGAGGGGGGAGGGAGGCCCGCCCGGTCACGCGGGCAAGTCGGGGTGCGGACGCTTTGCCGCCTCTTCATTCAGACGCTTTGCAGCATCCGGAATTCAGTATCCTTCAATGAAGGCGTCACCGTGTCTTTAGTTTCCACAAGAACGTATCGAAACGAAACACACGCGCGCGCACGCTTGCACACTTGCACCCACGCACGCACAAACCCTAAAACCCTCCCTCACCGCCCTCCCCCCCGCCCCCCCCCCCGGCAGGTGGAACGTGTTCGTCTGGGTAGTCGGGCGATGGCGCTGTGGGGGGTGGAGGAGGCGGCCGAGGTGCGCATCTCCCTCATCACCGGAAGAACACATCAGGTGACCATTGGGGGGTGGGGGTGGTGGTGGGTTGAGGGGTTGGGGTTCAGGGTTCAGGGTGGGGGATATGGAGGGTGGGACGGCTGCATGCAGGGGGCCCGTACTGGGGTGTTGGGACGTACCGTTCTGCCAACTGCAACCTTATAGTGCTATGTTCCAGGCAAGTACCGATATCACATACACACACAGAGGGGCGATCGGGAGACTGGATACGCTGTGGGGAGGGGAGGGGAGGGGAGGGGGGGCTCGGGAGACCGGACACACACACTTGGCATTGGGGAAGGGGCAGGGGGGGCTACTTGCAGTACCGAAGCGAAGCGAAGCGGGGGTTGAGGACACTTTTATGGGGGCGTGTTGATGTGTGCGGGTGGGCTCTGGGACGAGTCATGGGACGACTCTTCCGTCCAACGACCAACGCCTAACCACCACCGACCAACGCCCAACGACCCACGCAGATCCGCGTGCAGATGGCGGCCCTGGGGCTGCCGCTGCTGGGGGACCGACTGTACGGCGCTCTGGCACAAAGCAACAAGTGGCGCCGATCACCGCAGGCGGAGGCGGAGGAGGAGGAACAGCAGCAGGAGCAGGGGCGAAGCGGCGTCAGCGCTGTCGCCGCCGCCGCCGTCCATAACGACAATTGCGACGACGACGACGACGACGGCGGGGGAGATGATGGCGAGGGCGGGGGCCGGCAGAAGCAGAAGCGGGCGCGGCGGCAGGTCTCGAGCCAGGACCCGGGCAGCCAGTTGGGCGAGGGCGAGGGCGGGGTGAAGGGTCAGGACCCAGGTCATCAGGTTCAGTCGGTTCAGTCGGTTCACGGTGTGGCTGTGGACTGGTGTCTGCCGGCGCTGCAGCAGCCGCTGGCGCCGCTGGCACTGCAGGTGAGCGAGTGTGGGGTGTGTGTGTTGGGGGTGGGGCTGGGTGGGGCTGGGTGGGGCTGGGTGGGGCTGGGGCGCGGGTGGGGGGCGAGTGGGAAGCATGAAACCGCGGCGGTGGAATGTAGGCGACGCTTGGGTGTGTGTATACCGTATCTGTGTGTGCTTCCCCCATGTGTGCTTCCCCCATGCGTGCTTCCCCCCGTGTGTGCTTCCCCCGTGTGTGCTTCCCCCCATGTGTGCTTCCCCCGTGTGTGCTTCCCCCATGTGTGCTTCCCCATTCCCCCCGTGTGTATCTGCATTCAGAGGCATGTTGTCGCTCGCTACTCGCTCGCTGCCTTGCATGCCTCTGTATGCCTCTTGCTTAGCGTGCGTGCGTGCAATCAACCAATCGGGAACGTGCGTGCGTGCGTGTAATCAACCAATCGATCACTGCTCTTCGCCGCCGTGGTGCGTGCGTGCGTGCGTGCAATCGTGTAATCGATCACTGCTCTTCATTCGCCGCCGCGGGCGCAGGCTCACTCTCTGACGGTTCTGGAGGACGGCCCCATGGGAGCCGCGCCCGCCGTCTTCTGCGCGGGGGAGCCCTGGTGGAGGTGGAGGTAGAGGGAGAGGGGAGGGGAGGTGGAGGGGGGTAGAGGGAGGGAGGTGGAGGGAGGTTGAGGCAGGTAGAGGGCCGTAGGGCATTAGATGGACGGATGCAATGGATGATCGTACGGACGGACGATTAGGGGATTTCCTGACTGACCGGGCGGGGTTGCTGACTGATCGGTATGTACCAAGGAACCCAAGTACGGCAAGTGAGGTGCTAATTGTGGGCTGAGCTGACGGCGGTGGGTGGGTGGGTGGGTGGAGTCAGGCAGGGAGGAGGGTGGATGGAGGGCGGCCTCGCTCCCCTCCCCTTGCCATCAGCGACCCGATCGGTGAGCTGTCGACACGTGGGCAGATGGAGAGCGAGCGAGCGAGCGAGCGCTCCCCGTGAACTACACTCGTGTAATGTAGTCTGGCGTAGATCTGCGGTTCTGATCGCAATGCGTGGCAATGAGACGATCGAGGCAATGAAGGCGTGCACCGGCGGACGAGGCAATGCGTGCGCGGGCGTGGGCGCGGGTGTGGGCAGGTTGGGCGGCGTCACGCACCGGTACGTGTGGCAAGAGGCGACCACACACGTACGTATGACGTCCGGCTGGCTGGCTGGCTGGTTGGTTGGCTGGGAACTGCTCGAGTAGGAGAAGGTAGGGAGGTAGGGAGGTAGGGCGTGTGCCCCCAACCTAACCAGGGGCGGCCTCCTGATCCTTATCGTTACAAAGTTCATGTCCCCGCCCCCGCCCCCCCCATACATCCCCCGCAAAATGCAACTTAAGGTCGGTGATCCTCAGAACGAAAGCACCAAGTGTGTGTGAGAGTGTGTGAGTGTGTGTGTGCGTCAGCGACGGACGATGTCGAACCGAATAAAGGTGCGGCCCTAGGTTGACCTGATGAGGCGGCTACATTTTATGCCAGGCTGGCGCGCGCCCATCGTACTACACACCGTACTGCCTGTCTGCCTCGCTCATCGTGACCGAGCGACAGCAGACAGTACGCGAATGAACGCACTCCGAAATAGCAGCTAGCGAAACGGAGCTGCGAAGACCAAGTATCTAAGTATATATAAGATTGAGCGGAAGATCTGCCGGCTGCTCAGTAGCGACTTGCCATGCGGCGGATCGTACAGCTGTCGTACTTTAGTTGCAGTACGATACACGCCCGCCATTATGCATGGCAGTACTGTACCACAGTTTTGCCCCCCCCTAATATCATCACGTTGTTTAAGCGTAACCACTCGCATCCGTACTCGCCGCTAACTTTGTGTGGGGAATGCCATTAGCGTCACGACCCGACCTCGCTTGCACCCTATATTCTCCTCTACCACAACCGGCCATATTTGGTTTATATCGGGTGGGCGGGTGGGCCGCACGCACGGCGTACGAGCAGCGAGTACAGTTAAGACAGCTACCGGTATGCAGATCGGATTCGTCGGCTTCGCGGCTGCATCGGATTCCGACCGGTCCGGCCCGACCGGAGCCAATTCTTGTGCGCCTCTGGTGCTGTTACGCTCCCATGTAAGCCAGGCAGTGATCCGCGAGCGCTCGCGCATTTCTAAACCTTTCGGGTTGCGCAGAAACGGCGGGCGGGCTCTCCTCTGGTCCGCTTGATCTCTCAGCGGCCCGCCAATTCTTCCGCGGCGACCTTCAGCCCCACCTTGGACCTCTCCGCGCCCCCGCTTGGTCCCTCTTCCCCCATCCCGGTACCGTCCACGGTGCGTCTTGCCGCCTGGAACTCGTCTCCCAACACTTCAGGCCTCACTCCGCCGGGCTCCGCAGGTGACTCCCCTCATCAGGGTTGTGGACTCGAGGCTGCGGCCTACCCTTCCTGCGCCGCCGGTCCCCGGCCCAGCTTTTTCCTTCCCTTCTCCGACCGCCTTGCCCACCGCGGGGCCCATCTTCGCGGCTCTACAGGTGCGAGCCTCGCCCTAACTGTCCTGATTCTCTGCCTCTTGCTGCGCCTTTGCCCTTCGCCACCCCTCGGTACTCTCTGCCCTTAACTCGCTACTCCGCCCCTGCCTCTTCCCTGCCTACCAGGCCCCGTTCGTCGGGCTGCCCGCCTTCGGCGTACCCGCCCGCCTCCCCAGTTTTTCCCCCGGGCCGGCAGCTGCCATCGGGCCTCCGAACTGCGTGCCCGACCCCCTTCTGGGGCACCCTACCGCCGACCACAGCCGTGCGCCGGTACGTATGCCTCGATTCTCATCCTGCCCCACCTGGGTTTGTCCGTTACCAGCGCTTGGCCCTCACGTCCTCCTCCACTTACTCGCGTCCGGCGGCATCCCCTTCCCTCCCGTGCCCCCACAGGCCCCCAGTGAACCGACCCTGCGCGGGCACCTCCTGGCCCGCGTGAGCGCGCCCATCGTTCCGGAGGCTGTGCACGACCCCGAAACCAGCCGGCAGACCTACGTGGAGGGTTTGGCCGAAGCTGCCAAAATCTGCGACAAAGCCCTGAAGCCCGACACCGTCCAGAAGCAGGAAGCGGCAGCGCGCGAGCTAGCGGCTTGGCTCGCAACCCAGCCCCATGGCCGCAACTTGTATACCTGCACCGACACCGACCTGCTCGTGTACATACAGACCTGCTGGCTGCCCGGCCGCTCCGTGGCGAAACCAAGCCCCAACACCGTCAACACCCACACCTGGGTTTGCTTTCGGGCGAGTTCAAGCGCCTGGGCCGCGGCGACAAGTATTACAACTGCGATACCGGCCAGGGCAACCCTTGTGCCTCCGCCGCGGTCTCCGCCTACCGGGAAGGCTATGCCCGAAGCGCCGTCGAGGGGGGCTACGAGGCAATCGCAGCGGTGGCAGTCCGACCCGACCTTTTCGGCCAGCTGATGGAGCACATGTGGACCAAATATGCCTCCGCCGACAGCCCCATCCAGCGGCTGTCTTTGCTTCGCGACACCCTCTGCTGCCAGTTCATGTGGCACACCAGCTACCGCGGCGGCAACACCGGCAAACTCCGGCTGATGGACTTCCGGGACCCGGTCCGGGGCGGTCCCTTCCGTGGATTCCCACTGCCCTCGCCCGACCCCTCAGGCTCCTACCCGCCCATCACCTTGCGGGTGGAGATGGTCGGCACCAAGACCTCCAAGGGCCGCCGCGCGCCCCCCAAGACGCTGACGGTGGACTCTGAGCCGAAGCACTGCTTCGTGCGCACCCTGGCCCTGTTCTGGGCTTCATCGCACGCCCCCGACGCGCCGCCCGGATCCGCCATCACTGACTACTTCTTCCGGCCGCTGGACCCAAGCCATCAGCGGTTCGAGGCGGGGCCCCTCAGCAGCCAGGCCCTCTCTATGCGGGTCCACAAGCACCTGAAGGACTCCGGCCTGTACGACGGGGAGACGCCGCACGGTTTCCGCCGCGGCGCCATCCAGGCGTTCGCCGCCACCGGTGCCACGGACCAGGAACTGCTCGAGTTCGCCCAGCTCAAGAGCAAGACCAACCTGGAGCTCTACACGGACACAACGCGACGCACGCGGGCCCCCGCTCAGGCCCCGGCGCCGCCCACCTAGACGCTGCCTTCTCCCCCCCCCAACTTAAGCCGGGTGGGTGGGTGGGCGTTATTAAATGCCCTCCAAAGGCTCTCGCCTGATCGGCTGGCCTATTATCGGCGTGTGCGACGCGCCGATACTAATGTAACATACACCGGCAATCAGTGAGTCCATTCCCAGGCCCCGAGTCCCCTGTTTCGCTTGGCATCCAGTCCGCCGTACCGTACGACTGGCCGAGCAAATAAACATAGTGCATTGTTTAAGCGTAACCACTCGCATCCGTACTCGCCGCTAACTTTGTGTGGGGAATGCCATTAGCGTCACGACCCGACCTCGCTTGCACCCTATATTCTCCTCTACCACAACCGGCCATACACACCGCGCAGCGGCCCTCAACCTCCACACACATGAAACCCCCTGTCTGCCCCAAACGCTACCTTGAACCCCCTGCACCAGCCGAGCTTATGCGCATCCCACGCCTCCGTCGGTTTCTCTCTAGGGCTTATGCGCTTTCCCCGCCTGTGACCAGCCTCTTTCCGCTCCTTATCACAGCACATACACGGCTTGCACCTGATAGCGCGGGGCCTTGGGCTGGCGCTTCCGCGCGCTGGTACTGAATCGCCCGGCCCAGCAGGGGCTCTGCGCTTGCGCCCGCAGCCACCTCAGGGTGCACCGCCGCGTCCTCAGCACCCGTACCGTGCTGCTGATGTGGTGGCCCTGAACGCCGCTCACCTCCGCGCTATTGAAGGGGACCAGCATGCTGCTCGCCACGCCCAGCTCCCGGCCCGTCAGCTAGGCTGCATAGGCCCTGTCCGAGGCACCTCCCTCCACGTCGGTTGCCAGGCGCAGGGCGGCACCTTTGCGCCACGTTGCGCGACCGTTGCGCCGCCGCAAGATCTCTATGAACTGCCTCGCCGGCTCCCCCACCGTAGCGTCCCGGTCGATGCCCCTCGCCACATGCAACACCAGCCGTGCAAAAGCGGCGCCGTGGTCACGGCCAGCGCCCTGGCCACTATCTCGTCCGCCACCTGAGCCATTTGCCGCGCCGTCCGAGCCTGGCCGTTTATACGCTGCAGCAGCTCCCCAAAGGCCGCCAGCTTGTCCTCTGGGACCCTGAACGCTTGCGCGGCAGCATCCACCATCGTGTCTGGGAAGCGCACCACCCGCTTGGGCTGCTGTTGGCATTGGGACAGGCTCAGCGTGAGGCCTAGCACCACAAGCAGCCGCACTACTGCCCGTACTGGTACTGAGCAGTCGCTTTAGGTGCTGCCGCAATCACGGGGTACCCGCAGGGGCCTAATCAACTTGGCAGCGCGCGCGGGCCTGGGAATCGGGCGCAGTCCTGGCACAACCGCAGGGCTTATGCAACTTAGTAGCCGTGTGAGCGTGAGGCCTCAGTGCCGGCCACAGCCTGTGCAGACCTGAAGGGGCTTACGCAGCTCGGCAGCACGATGGCGTGAGGCCTGGTAGCCGAGCGCAGCTGCGGCGTACCCACAGGCCGTATGTAACCTAGCAGACGCGCGAGCGCGGGCCGGGGAGCCGAGTTCGACTGTGGCATACCCGAAGGGGCCTTTGGAACTTAGCAGCACGAGGACACGGGAGCTGAGCGCGGCCAGGGCCGTAAGCAACTTAGCAGCAGCTCGCGCGTGGGTCTTGGAGCCGAGCGCAGCCCTGACATACCCGCAGGGCCTATGCAAATCGGAAGCAGAGGTGAGCTGAGGCGCCCCGACGCCGGGCCGGGCAGAGTCAGGGCTGGGCCCGGCGCCTGGCCTTGTGTAGCGTTGCCGTGCGACAGCGTGGGCTCTGGCGCCCGAGCGCAGCCCCGGCATACTCGCAGGGCCTATGCAACCTTACACCAGCTCGAGATTGCGAGGCCTGGGTGCCTGGTGCAGCCACGGGGAGACGGGATACCCGCCGGGCCTATGCAACTTAACAACCGTGTGCGCGTGGGCTGAGGACCACCACGAAATACCCGCAGGGGCCTATGCAAATCAGCAGCAGCGCGAGCGTTCGCCTAGATGCCGGGCGCAGCCCCGGCGTACCCGTATGGGCGTATGCAGCTCGGCAGCACGATGGCGTGAGGCCTGGTAGCCGAGCGCAGCCGCCGCATACCTGCCCGGCCGTAGGCCACTTTGCAGCAGCGCAAGCGTGAGCCTGGGTGCCCGGCGCAGCCGCGGCCAACCGCAGTGTTATACGTGATTTGGCAGCAGCGTGAGCGGGAAGCCTGGGTGCCGCCGCGGCCTACCCGCAGGGGCCTATGTAACTTAGCAGCCTTGAGAGAGGTGCCGGGCGTTGCCATTGCCGAAGGGCCTATACAGCCCCGCAGCCCCCGGGCGTGAAGCCTTGTAGCCGAGCACGGCCACGAGATTCCTGCGGTCCGTGAACCTTGCAACAGCGAGAGCTTGAGTCCTGAAAGCCGAGCGCAATCGCGGCCTACACACAGAGCTGTATGTAACTCAGCGGCAGCCCGGGTGCCGGGCGCCTGCCCTACCAAATGCAGGGGCCAATGCAATTAGCAGCGTGAGCGCGAGGCCTGGGCGCATGGCGCATGCCCTGCCAACCTGCAGGGGCCAATGCAATTAGCAGCGTGAGCGCGAGGCCTGGGTGCCGGGCGCCTGCCCTACCAACCGCGAAAGCTATCGCTAAGGCCTTAATGCCCACAGCCTCGCAGCAACCACCCTATGTAGCTACAAAACCCGAAAAACACTCCTCCACGCCTTCGCGGACACCTTAACTGGCACCATGTGCCGTACCAACGCCCTTATGAGGGCACAACTCCTCTGAGTTCACAGAAAACCTTGGTTTTCTAGCGTTGCACTCAGAAAACCTTCAGCTAGGTAGGGAGTACACCTGGCGCCCATGCACGTGCTTGCGCCCATGCACGTACTGGCGCCCATGCACGACTCCTCTTAAGAACAACTACCTATTCCAGTAACCGACCAGCTGTCCAACGGTGCAAGGGGTATGCAACGCCGTTAACGGTCCACCACCACCCAACTCCCGCCTTTCACACTACTTCGTACGTAGGATTCCTTTCCATGTGTGGTTTGACAACTGGACGGTTGGGCGGTACGATGCAGGAGCCACCAGCGTTGTGGTGAACCTGCGCCAGGTGGGTGCCGTGGCTGGGTCGGTCGTTGGGTCGTTGGATGGTTGGATTGTTGTGTCGTTGGGTTGTTGGGTCGTTGTTGGGTTGGTGGGTGGGCCGGTAGGTGCTGGGTGGGCCGTTGGGCCGCGCGGATGGTCGATGACTCCCATGCTCCCATCCTGCCTCCGGGAGCATTGCTCCCATCCAGCCCCAAGCGGGTATCGATCGGCGTTCGGGCCTCGGACGACGGCGTTCGTCCACGTCAGTAAGGAAGCCTAACAACTAGCTGGCCACTCCTATACTACGCGAAAAAAATGCCTGCTCGCTACCTTCCTTCCTTCCAAGCATGCGTGCACTCAGCCACTGTATCTGTTCACCCACGGCACCTACCCGCCCACGCACCCACCCGCCTCCATCACCCGCCTTCTGCCGCCGCCGTCACTGATGCATTGCAACGCAAATGTGACGACGTCGACACGCCCAAACCCACCCACGCGCGCAGAATGTGTCCTGGACGACCCAGCCCGTCATCAACCGGACGATGTGCCAGCTGCATGACCGCCACATCAACACCACCTGGGTACGTACGAAGCTACGAACGAAACACTGAAAAACACGCACTGACTGATTGATGGGTGAGGTAGGGCCACACCCGCCCGCTGGCTGCGGCTGGGACTGTGGACATCTATCTTGGGGGATGTCGGGGTGTATGTATGTATCTGCAGATTGAGAACGTGCGTGTGTGGATGGGTGGTTAGTTGGGGTTCGCCCCTCCGTGTATATCGTACTGTATTGTATCGTATCGTAACGTAAGGTATCATATCGGCAGCAGCCCTACCCTGGAGTCGCGCGTTAGGTGTGTATGTGGCCGGTATACGATGTCCGTCGTTCTCGCGGCAGGAGGCCGCCGGCCGGCGGGGTAGGTGCAAAGCTGCGGCATGCAGCAGCGGGCGGCTGTCCATCCGTCGTCTGGATGGAGTCAAGCTTGCTTTTTTTCAGGTGCAGCGAGATGTCCGGGGCTAGCCACGCAACAGTTATGTAGGTAGGCGCGCGAGTGTCCGTCCGTCTCCGTCCGTTTCCGCCCCGCTCGCAGGTGCCCTCCGTGCTGCCTGACCTGACGGCCAGCGACTGGAGCTATGCGGGTGTAGCCGTGGTGCCCAACACGTATCGCGGCGCGGCCGCCGCTTCTTCTTCTTCTTCTTCTTCTTCTGTGGTCAGAGCCTTCATCTGGCAGGTGCGTGCGTGTGTCCCGTCGGTTGATAGATGACAAACGCGTGCGTGTGCGTCATCAATTCTACACTCACACACGCACTCGCTCATTGTGTTACTTTTAAGCACGTCCGATCTGCCGGCGTGACATTACATGACAATCAATACACGCACGTGCTCATGCTTGTCTAGATTCACTCTATAGATAGTTGCCGGGCTGTGTGATTTTGTTCATACGTATTCAGCGCAGTCCAACCGTCCTGAGCCACGTCCGCTGGATGGGTTGTCGTGCGTCAAGTCGTCATGCCATTTCGTTCGCCCGGTGCTTTGATTGGAAAAGATGCATTGGCGCTATCTATCATATGCATTGACATGCGCATGAGCATGTGCATGTGCATGTGCTTGTGGTTATTATGCGCGCGTGCATCGTTATATGCGCTGATGAGCTGATGATGTCTGCCGCGCGCCGCAGATGGCCTCTACGTCGCCCGTCGAGAATGGCGATGCGGGCAGCCACGCAATGGAATCGTTCTACACGGCGCAGGACGATGGCAGGCCGCTGCGGTGGAGCAGTAAGTACCTAGCTACCGACTAGAAGTCGGACGGACGGACGGATGGACATGGCCGCAGATAATTCACCAATCAAATCATACAATAATTAAACTCTATCCTAGTACAACTACAGCTAGCTTTATTTCCATGCCTACGTACCTCTCCATCGATTATTGGACCGCGGTAGGTACGTAGATACGTATATATATATATATATATATATATATATATATATATATATATATATATATGCCAACCCTTTAAATAATCGCGTTTGTGCGTGGTGCGTGTTTGCACGCATGCCAGGTGTTTTAAACGGCCGGGAGACTCTGATCGAGTTCACGTCGTTCATTCCGGGACCCGTGGACGACGACGCCTTCTACTGGCCACCCTCCTGCGTCCACACATTCCTGCAGCTCTCCCAGGGCGCCTCGTCCTCCGCCGACCCCTTCCTCCCTCTCAGCATCTCCGTGAACCGCCGACCCTCCACCTCGACAACAGCTGCTGCTGCCAACAGCATCCCAGCTACAGCCATCCCATCACCACCCCCCTCGGAGGCTACTGCGCGACCCCCGCCACCGGTGCCGGAGGCAGCCCACCGCCGCTTCCTGCAGTTCTTCCGAAACATCTTCCTGGGGGCCGATCCCGCACCGCCATCCCCTCCCCCGCCGCCCGCCCCTCCCTCGCCACCCGCCCCACCGCCCTCACCGCCCTCCCCGCCCGCCCCGGAACGTCCTGACGCCCCCGAAGCACCTGAGATGCCTGAGGAACCGGAGGCGCCCGAGGCCCCCGAAGCCCCCGAAGCGCCTGAGGAACCGGAGGCCCCCGAAGCGCCTGAGATGCCTGAGGAACCGGAGGCACCCGAGGCCCCCGAAGCGCCTGAGATGCCTGAGGAACCGGAGGCACCCGAGGCCCCCGAAGCGCCTGAGATGCCTGAGGAACCGGAGGCGCCTGAAGCGCCTGAGATGCCTGAGGAACCGGAGGCGCCTGAAGCCCCCGAAGCGCCTGAGATGCCTGAGGAACCGGAGGCGCCTGAAGCGCCTGAGATGCCTGAGGAACCGGAGGCACCCGAGGCCCCCGAAGCGCCTGAGATGCCTGAGGAACCAGAGGCGCCTGAAGCGCCTGAGATGCCTGAGGAACCGGAGGCGCCCGAAGAACCTGAAATGCCTGAGATGCCTGAAGAACCTGAAATGCCTGAGATGCCCGAAGAACCTGAAATGCCTGAGATGCCTGAAGAGCCAGAACAGCCTGAGGCTCATTCTCCCCCTCCCCCTCCTCCACCCTCCCCCCCTCCACCGTCCCCTCCCCCTCCCTTGCCCTCGCCTCCTCCGTCCCCTCCACCGTCTCCCCCGCCATCCCCTCCTCCTCCTCCACCTGCCCCGTCGGCACCTGCGGCCCCCGCAGCGCCCTCAAACCAGGAGCCGGATTTGCCTCCCGGGGTCATTGTTCCCATTGCGGCGGGTGGCGCGGGTATTGCTGGGAACGGCATCTGCGCCCTCAGTGGCGCATGCTACTCCCCCGGCGGATCTTCGATAAACAATGGCCTCAACGGAGGTAGGGCTGGGCGTGGTGTATGTATGGATTGTGAATGACTGGGTATTGTTTTGATCCTACCTCGCACTGTGAAGACAGGGAGCGTTGCCTGCTGCTGCTTCTGCTGCTTGCTTCTGCTAGTTATACGCACGAGAAAGAAAGGGAAAGGAGCGACCTAGCTACCCCTCGCTCCCTGAAGGACGGATTTCGTTGGCTCTGCATCTTGACTGCATCTTGGCAGCAACGAATGGAGCTAGCTAGGGCAGCGGGACTGAAGCAAGCACGGTGTATGATATATAATTCTCGACTCTCTCTCTCCGGCTCCGGCTGCAAATAACGAAATGAACTGCTGTAGGCGGCGGCGGTGGCGGCGACATCGACCCCGCATCGGACCCCCTGGGCCCGGACGTGCCGCTGCCCAACCCGATATCGGGGGGAGACACACCCCTGCCAGCGAAAGGTGAGCAACTAACGAATACATATCGGATGGATAGCAAGTGCCGCGCATGTGTCGTACACTTGACGGTCATGATTATTGGGTGCGTGCCCATGATCATTACTTTGTAGATCGTCCCTTGCTCTGCCCGTGTACAAATGAATGCGTGTGCGCGCGCAGTCGCTCGGTGTCTGTAGGTACGTATATATGTAGACGAGTGCATAATAACAAAATAACTAACCTTTCGTTCGTTGGTATACCACGCAACCGTAGTCCAACCGCTGGGCAGCCCGTGCGTTTCTTTTCCGTGCCCCCACTCAATACTTACTTGCTATGCTCGCTCTCTGGACGGTCCCGGCCTTCACCGCTTCATTCACTCCACCTGCCCGCCCACACACCCAACCACGCCAATCCACACGCAGGCCCGACGGACAACAACCCTTACGATGACGGCGGCGATGACAGCAATGATGGCGACTCGACCGATATCTCTGATGACATACCCGACATTCCGGATATCCCCATTGGGTTCATCATTTTGGGAGCCCCGGCTGCAGCAAACTACACGTCCTTCCTGCCCAAACAGACAGCCGCCGGAAACCGTACGACAGGTGTGTGTGGATGTGTGTGTGTCGTACATCTGCCGGCCGGTACAGCCTTTAGCCTGTCGATCTATCTAGCTAGCTAGCCCATGTGCAGCTTGCTTGATTTCGTTCGTACGTTACGGATGGGAGGTGCTGGCACGGATGGATAGATAGATGGGTGTACGAACCTAATCATGTCCTGCTGGCGGAATAATGAGTGCGTGGTTCAGGGTCTATCTGAACTAACTAACCTCTGTCAACGCCGGCGTGTGCGCTGCACGCACGTAGGCATCAATGTAGGTGCTACCTCTAAACCCTAGCTTCATCCGATTCTCCGTCGTTTATTTCCCTCGACTTTTCCATCGACACACGCGTGCCTACATCGTTTCCTCACGCACCGATCGAATGGTATTGGGTCCCGCCGCGTGCACGCACGCACGCACGTACGCAGGCCGAAACGTGACCCTCCGCGACGCCGCCCTCGCCGTCAACAGCCGCACCGTCTTCCTACACAACAGTCAACTCCAAGACGCCGCCGCGCGCGGGCTGTTGACCGGTCGCCCCCACTTCTCCTTGGCACCCAACCCCTTCTCCGCCTCGTCCTTCAGCCAGTTCCGTGGCGGCGTGCTGGGCACCCGCCTCCGAAACCACTCCGGGCTGCTGCCGGTCTTCCGGCGCGTGTTGTCGGATGCGGAGCTGCCTCCCTCCCTCGACTACCGGGGCACTCCGGCGGACGGCCCGGGCGTGAAAGACCAGACGGCGTGTAGGGGCTGCTGGGTGAGCGCTGGCCGAGTCATCATTTAATAGGATTGTGGTACAAGGATGGGCTTACTCTCATTGTATGTTGTTTCAGATAGAGCCATTAATCAAGTGATGACCAATCTACCTTGCTATGACGTGCGTTGGAAGCAAGTGATCAGCAAGCAGGGACCAGTCGAGCGACCGGATGAGAGTAGTACGTAGTAAGCACCCCGACCTCCCCCCCCGCTAGCTACAGCTGCTGCTACTGCTGATGCTGATGCCTGCGTTCGTTCGCCCTCCCCCCGCGCGTCGTCTCCATGCTGCCGCCTCTTGCTCTCGCACACGCACGCAGGCCTTCGCCGCATCCGGGGCGCTGCAGGGCGCCTGGGGCAAGGCTACGGGTAGGTGGGCGGGGGCGGATGTATGCATGCTCAGAGGCTCTATCAACGAAATTTCGCATACGGGCGAAACTAACATTGCAGCTAGCTGGATGGGGGGCGGGGCACCGACATGCGTGCGCACATCCGACTACGTCTGGCAGGAGTCTCTCGTCGACCTCTGTTGATCGGTTGGCGGCACACCCATACGTGGCGCGTACGTAGCTCGACCGCCGGGCCCCCTTTAATTTCGTCGCTCTCTCTCTCTCTTTCTCTCCCTTGCCTGTCCCGCTAACACTGCTGGAACGAAATGCTTGCCACGCTAGCTCATACTTAGCCTGGGTTTGGGGTTAGGGTTTGGGCTTGCCCTTAACAACCGCTTGTTGACGCATGTACGTATGCATACCGTACACAGGCCAGCCGCTTTCGTTCAGTGAGCAGCATCTTTTGGATTGTGCCTGGGGCCACGGAAACATTGGCTGCTCGGAAGGTGGGTGCGTAGGTTTTCATTACGAGGATTGCTATATTGTGGCATCAGCGGGCGGGAGGGGGGGGACGCCGTATGGGCGGACCTACCTGCGGTCCGTCGAAGCGAGTGGAATATGACACGACATCGTCTGCAGTGAGATGCATGGGAGCGAGGGATCGATGGGCCATCCCCGCTGCTGTGCTGCTGCACTGCTGCATGCCCATTCACGCAACCCATCCACCTCGCTCCCTTCACACCGAACCCGCCGCCGCTCATCACGCGCCTCCATCCCCGCGCGCCCACGCCGCCCGCCGCGCGCTCCTGATGATGATGACTAATTACTGCTGGACGGATGCATGGGGCCCTATGCATGCATGCTACGCATGGCACCTCTCTCCAGGCGACCCAGTCGCTGCGCTCGTCTACGCGGTGTACGGTTCCAAGGCAATCGCTGAGGAGGGGGAGTACCCGTTCCAAGGCATCAACGACTTCTGCAGGTGGGTGGGTCGTCAGACATCACATGCGTCCATGTCTGTCTGTCTGTAGTACATGTATGGTACGTGCTGTGTGATGCTGTGTATGTGGTACGGTGTTTTTCATTCATTCGTCGGATCGTCGCTCGTTGCTTGCCTCGATCGCTCCGTCGTCGCAGGTACAATGCGTCGTCCATGGGTGGTGCCACCACCACCAGCACCAGCGGCGGCAAGGGGGCCTTATCCCGTGTGCTGATGGTAACTCCCTCCGCCGGTGGTGGTGGTGATGATGATGATGAGGGCGCGGTGAAGGAGGCGCTGGTCCGGTTCGGGCCTCTGTCGGCGGCTATGATCGTGCCACCGTCCTTCCAGTTCTATTCGAGCGGCGTGTACCATCACGACAAGTACTGCAACCTGGCTATGGTGCGTACGGCATGCATGAGTAATGTGATGACAAGTGGCGAAGTGGGTTTGCTTGATAAAAGGACGGCGAGCCAAGTTACGTACGCACGCAAATAAAGCGGGGCGTAAGCTATCTATCCAGCTGGGACGGAGCTACATAGGGGGTTTAGCTGGATGGTTGGTAGATACGGTAGATTTCTAGCTAGATAAGGTCATAGGTAGACGCGGGCGGCTAGACTATTATTTTTACCAGCTATCTATCTGTTTGCTTACTGCGCGCGCACCACCCGTAACCGACCCACATGTTCACCCTATCTACCCGCCGTGCGTCCCGGCGGCGGCATCATCTATACCGGTAATGTAAAATTATGACTTCATCGTTGTCATCGCTCGTCAACATTAGTCATAAACGGATTGACTCACCTTTCTGTGTGATCGCCTGCTGGTGTCCAACAAAAATAAACCCGCAGGACCCCCGGGGGCTGTACCACAGCGTCGTACTGATGGGGTACGGCACCACGGACGACGGAGTGGACTATTGGATCATCAAAAGCAGGTGCGCACGTACGCGTGTGCGTGTGTAG
This sequence comes from Pleodorina starrii, assembly GCA_030267565.1. Taxonomy (NCBI): domain Eukaryota; kingdom Viridiplantae; phylum Chlorophyta; class Chlorophyceae; order Chlamydomonadales; family Volvocaceae; genus Pleodorina; species Pleodorina starrii. The sequence continues at coordinate 2,436,268 of BRXU01000020.1, read as the reverse complement.
GACGCCGGTGTGTGTGGTTGTGTGTGTGGGGGGGGGGGCGGGGGGGGGGCGGGGGGGCTGGTAAGAAGAAGATAGCGCAACGGAGCGGGGGGGGAAGGGATCTGCGTGTATGTGTGTGCCAGCGGAAAATCGTGCCACCCACCCGCAGCTAGCTGCACCTGCCTTTAGATGGGTCTGCTTACGCCTGCTTATGCCTTAGTTTCCAAGATTCCAACTGCTAACGCGACCCCGACACATGACTGGTAACAAAGGCGGACTGGCATCCCTTGTTACTTGCGCGTCCGCTCGCAAGATACGAATGTGTGGTCGAACACGCACACCCCGTGATTACACGCACCAGCTGCTGCCAATGCCGCCCTGCTCATGCCGCCGCCCCCTCTTCCCCCCTCTCCCCCCCCTCTCTCCCCCCCCCCCCACACACACACACACAACACACCTTGTTCGGTACGGCGGTCCAACCCCATCTGGAGCGCAGCTGGGGAACGTCCTGGGGCATCAACGGGTAAGCCTTTACCAGCTATCCACCCGGATCGGATTAAACGCATTTCGTTTTAATATTTTTAGTTGCTTCATCCACTCACGTGAGATGTGTGTACCACGTATGTACGGCCACGAATGCAGCAGAGAGCAGACCCGACGGTCGGTCGAGCGGACTTCCCGCTACCTAGGTCCCTAGGGCCGGAGAGCGGGGTGGGGTGGGGCGGGGCGGAGCGGTGCGGGTCCGGGCAGCAGGGTAGGCACAGGCGGGTCTTCGTATCGGTAGGCAAAACCTCATCGTGTTCATCGACTATGTTGTTGCCGTGTGTGTGTGTGTGTGTTTCCGTCTTTGTGTGTGTGTGTGTGTGTTTGTGTCTGCTGCAGGTACGGCCTGGTCGCCCGGTCCCGGTCCGCGGGTGGCGACTGCGGCCTCACCTCCTACGTGGCGGCTGTGGAGGTGGACCCCGTCGTCGCTGCGGCGCTGTTGCGACGGCGCTCGGGCTCGAACTTGGGATCCACGGCAGCAGCAGCCGCGGCAGCAGCCGCAGCAGACGCAGCCACAGCAGCAGCAGGGGGTTACGCCTCCTGGGATAGCGGTAGCGGTAGCGTCTACAGCAGTGGCAGGAGGCTGCTGAGGACATCCGTGCGCACTGATGATGAGTAGGTGCAGGTGCAGCAGGTGCAGCAGATGGGGGTGCAGGCGGATGCACTTTCTGGCTGGCTGGTTGGTTGGTTGGTTGGTTGGTTGGTTGGTTGGTTGGTTGGTTGGTTGGTTGGTTGGCTGGAAACATACACGAGCAGATAGACAGGATGGATTAACCTCCCAGCAGCCAGCAAGCCCGACCCCAGTAGTTGAGCTCCGCCATCCACGCATCCATTTCTGGTAGCGAGCAGCGGGAGTGCATCCTCATCACGCACCGCTTCTGTCCCGCTTCCTAGCTACGGCGGGAGGATAGTTGTATGGACGGATGTGCGGACATCTATCCATTTTATTCGGCCCCGCGCGGCAGGCGGGCGGCTGTACTTGCGCGAGCGCGTATGTGTGCTGGGTCGTTAATAAGCAGCTTATTATTATCACTAATAATATTGTGCGTTTGCTTGTGTGCTTCGTTGACTATTGGTTTTTGGTTGCGCAGCAGGCAATAATTGTACAACTGGACAATGCACTATGTTTATTTGCTCGGCCAGTCGTACGGTACGGCGGACTGGATGCCAAGCGAAACAGGGGACTCGGGGCCTGGGAATGGACTCACTGATTGCCGGTGTATGTTACATTAGTATCGGCGCGTCGCACACGCCGATAATAGGCCAGCCGATCAGGCGAGAGCCTTTGGAGGGCATTTAATAACGCCCACCCACCCACCCGGCTTAAGTTGGGGGGGGGAGAAGGCAGCGTCTAGGTGGGCGGCGCCGGGGCCTGAGCGGGGGCCCGCGTGCGTCGCGTTGTGTCCGTGTAGAGCTCCAGGTTGGTCTTGCTCTTGAGCTGGGCGAACTCGAGCAGTTCCTGGTCCGTGGCACCGGTGGCGGCGAACGCCTGGATGGCGCCGCGGCGGAAACCGTGCGGCGTCTCCCCGTCGTACAGGCCGGAGTCCTTCAGGTGCTTGTGGACCCGCATAGAGAGGGCCTGGCTGCTGAGGGGCCCCGCCTCGAACCGCTGATGGCTTGGGTCCAGCGGCCGGAAGAAGTAGTCAGTGATGGCGGATCCGGGCGGCGCGTCGGGGGCGTGCGATGAAGCCCAGAACAGGGCCAGGGTGCGCACGAAGCAGTGCTTCGGCTCAGAGTCCACCGTCAGCGTCTTGGGGGGCGCGCGGCGGCCCTTGGAGGTCTTGGTGCCGACCATCTCCACCCGCAAGGTGATGGGCGGGTAGGAGCCTGAGGGGTCGGGCGAGGGCAGTGGGAATCCACGGAAGGGACCGCCCCGGACCGGGTCCCGGAAGTCCATCAGCCGGAGTTTGCCGGTGTTGCCGCCGCGGTAGCTGGTGTGCCACATGAACTGGCAGCAGAGGGTGTCGCGAAGCAAAGACAGCCGCTGGATGGGGCTGTCGGCGGAGGCATATTTGGTCCACATGTGCTCCATCAGCTGGCCGAAAAGGTCGGGTCGGACTGCCACCGCTGCGATTGCCTCGTAGCCCCCCTCGACGGCGCTTCGGGCATAGCCTTCCCGGTAGGCGGAGACCGCGGCGGAGGCACAAGGGTTGCCCTGGCCGGTATCGCAGTTGTAATACTTGTCACCGCGGCCCAGGCGCTTGAACTCGCCCGAAAGCAAACCCAGGTGTGGGTGTTGACGGTGTTGGGGCTTGGTTTCGCCACGGAGCGGCCGGGCAGCCAGCAGGTCTGTATGTACACGAGCAGGTCGGTGTCGGTGCAGGTATACAAGTTGCGGCCATGGGGCTGGGTTGCGAGCCAAGCCGCTAGCTCGCGCGCTGCCGCTTCCTGCTTCTGGACGGTGTCGGGCTTCAGGGCTTTGTCGCAGATTTTGGCAGCTTCGGCCAAACCCTCCACGTAGGTCTGCCGGCTGGTTTCGGGGTCGTGCACAGCCTCCGGAACGATGGGCGCGCTCACGCGGGCCAGGAGGTGCCCGCGCAGGGTCGGTTCACTGGGGGCCTGTGGGGGCACGGGAGGGAAGGGGATGCCGCCGGACGCGAGTAAGTGGAGGAGGACGTGAGGGCCAAGCGCTGGTAACGGACAAACCCAGGTGGGGCAGGATGAGAATCGAGGCATACGTACCGGCGCACGGCTGTGGTCGGCGGTAGGGTGCCCCAGAAGGGGGTCGGGCACGCAGTTCGGAGGCCCGATGGCAGCGGCCGGCCCGGGGGAAAAACTGGTAGGGTAGCCGGCCCTCACCCGGCCTACCTACCGAATAAAGACGGCTTTCATTGCTTGCAGGTACCCTTTGTGTGTAACGAACGATGATTTCTCATGAAAACTATATAATAAAATACAGTTGCAACCAGCCGTAACATATAGCCAGAGCCAGAGCGTAACATACGCACAACGAGCCCATTATTATTACATACCTCACGCCTGCGCTTGGCAGGTACGAAGATGTTGAGGGGTAAGACCGCACGTACTCGACCTGTGGATGGATGGATAGGCACACATGCACGCAACGCATACGTTAGTTTTCAGACGCATGATTCAAACTAACAAGCAAAGAAGGGGGGCATCGTTACGTAAACCATGTTGTGCGTCGGTTCGTTGCGTCGTCAACGCACGACCGCAATCATATTCAACCCCCCTTTAAAGCTAAACACACGAGACGATAGATGCGACACAAGCAAGAAACGAATGCCAGTATGAAGCCAGCCGGCGGGCGGCAGCTGGCGGGCAGTAGTAGCCACCTGGGCAGCCAGGCGGCCCACCGATTTCGATTGTTGGGCCTACATGTATGGCCGCGCGTATCGTAGGATTTAGTCCTGGCAGAGGCGCGCGTACGTGGCTACCTACTGCCCGCCGGCACAGTGTAAGAAACGCCTCGCCTACCCTCTCACTTTTCCACGCGTCACGCACGCCAGAGGTGCGTGTGCACGCATGTCTTACATGATAAAAATGCACGCACGACTTTGCCCGCCCCGGAAGCCACAAATATACGTTTCCATCCGTTGATCGACCGGCTCAAGCAACCATCAAGGGCGCGCGGGGTTCACCATGTATGCAGTACCTCGTAGGATGCCGGCCACTGAGAAGGAACGTGGTCGCATGAAGAATCCGCGGCTGCCAGGCTGGCAAGCGCGACGGCCGATAAGACCGCCGCGACAAAAGGTGCCCGCAGCATCGACATTCGCGACAAACCGCTGCGGCGGGCCGTTTGTCTAATCCTTAACTCGCAGGTTGTTCTGCCTGAAAGTGAAAAAAGGATAAAACGATTATCATGAAATTATCCCGCTCGTATTCCCATGGAAAGAAAAGCAAGTTGCGTAATTGCTGGATGAGGTGACAAAAGGCCGTGGAATAATGATCAACGACTTGGTTGCCACAGGGCTATAATAAGAGCTTTCTAAAGTGTATGTGATGCGCTTCCCGGCTCCTGGGACATACCAGAAAGGGTTACGAAATGTCACGAAAGTAAGTCCGGGACCTGATGAACGGACGCTCGCAAGACGCAGGACCAGGCATCGGCATTCAAGCTACACCTGGAAATGGTTATCTTACAAAGGCAATCATGCTTTTTTATGATGATGATGATGATGATGATGTTACAAGCTTCAACGAGCTCGTACGGCTCAAACGAACCCGGAGGCTCATGAACCGCTTCAGCCAAGCAGAAAAGCAAACGGAAACAAGAGAAACAGTAACCAAAGAAACGATGTAACGTCAGGATACAGGAGAAGCACAGACGAATGGCATAACTTGAAAGATAGATGCCAAGCACAACTTTACGAAGAGATGCATTCTCGCCGTAAGCGGAACATTTCAAAAATAGCACTCGCAAGACCACGCTGGTCGTCAACTTGCATGACATCGTTAACACACGCACTAACGGGCACACCCAAATCCCAAAGCCTCTGCCGCGCAGACGCAAGCGCGGAGCACTCCAGCAGAAAATGCTTCTCATCCTCCACAGCACCATTAGAGCGACACGTCTTACACACACGAAGCTCCCTAGACCTGCTGCTCTCGCTATTAATCGCTAAGTCAGACACACACAAACGAAAACGAAGTAAGGAACGGTGGTGCGCCGGCGGGATGTACCCCTCGAACTGCTTCGGTAACCCCATCCAGTGCTTGTAACGGCACATCTTAACACCAGGCTTCCTGCCGTCCGAAACGAAAGCGCCCGGGTCCACCGCCAACCTATCACTGCCCCAATCGTCGTTGACGCGACCCCTGAGGGTGTCCATCAGCGCCTCAACGTCAAGCCTGCACGCCGAAAAACGCCTAACCCTAGTGTCCATGTTACCCGCCGCCGCTTCTTCGCCCCAGTCGTGCCCTAAGAGGTTCAGAACCCGAATGACCTTGGAGCCCCAACCGTCTGCCTGCAGATCCGATTCCAAAGCCAAACGGATCTCATGACGAAAGGCGCTGTGATACACGTTGCTAGTGTCCTCCACCAAACTGTTCCAAAAACGAAAAACGGATTCAGCCCAATGCAACTGTAGAGGCACCTGCCCGAGCTCTCTAAACAACAACTGCAGGGGTGGAACGGCAGCTCCGACCAGCTGTTTCATAAACGAGATTTGTAGCTTGACCATACGGTCCCGGATAGCGGCCTCAAAATAACAAGAACGCGGAGCTTCGTTAGCCGGAAAACCCCTCTCTATCATGGCTAAAACCAGGTCAGCGCCCCATAGCTGCGAACCGTACGAAAGAACAGAGCGAACTTGAGCGTTGAAACATTTCATACCAACTGAGGGGAGCAACAGCCCCTGCCGACGCAGCTTGCTAAGCAGAGAGAACATGGCCCGCCGGCCCGCAGCATGAAGCTCGTCCGTGCAGGACGAGAAAGCGCTGTTAGGACCAAAATGCAGCCCGAGATAGCGTGCGCGCGTCTTCCAAGTGATAGGTCGGACCACCGGCAACCCGTCCTCCGTCACGCGCATAGTAGCCAAGTCGCTGATCGCATAAAAGTGGCTCCTGACCTGGGCATTGGGGTGGAAAAACAGCAGCTCGCACTTCTTCGCATTAACGGTAAGACCGAACGCTTCCGACCACTCCCGCAGCGCTGCAAGCAGGCTCATCAAACGACGCTTTGTCGCAGCAAAAAGGCTTAGATCGTCCGCGTAAAAAGCTAAGGGCACGCGACGGCCTTCCACGTTAGTGCAATCCTGAGCCGCCATGGCAACTGGGAGCGCGACATCCAGGGCGTCAACGTAATCGGCATAACCTTCCACAAAAAACCCGAACAGCGTAGGACTCATTGGACAACCTTGCTTCACCCCTTGTGAGGAGGGGAACGCCTCTCCCGTCGCGCCGTTCACTTTGACCCGCAGTTCCACCCGCTCGTAACAACGCTTCAGGGCCTCCAGCGCTGCGCCCTTGACCCCTCTTTCTTCAAGGCGAGTCCACAATAAGCCCCTATTCACCCGATCAAATGCCTTCTCAAAATCGATCTGACAGATAAAGAGCCCCTGGCCCGGTGCGTTGGGATGGTCCCTACGGCAACGGTCCGTAAGGTGCCGTACCAAAAACAAATTATGCATGGTGCCACGCTTGGGCCTGAAACCTCCCTGGTAAGGACTGCGCGCTCCGCAACCCTCTCCCCACGCCTTCAACCGCCGGTCCAGCAAAAACGCGTAAAGCTTAGAGAGAGCCCCGCCGACAGCCAAACCGCGGTAATTGCTCGGGTCATGCGCGTCGCCCTTTTTGTGAAGAGGGGTGATGACCGAAACCTCGAACTGCTTGGGATAGTCCCCAGTCGACCGAATATGCTCCAAAAGACGCAGCAGGTAGGGCGCAAGGACAAACTCCTCTTTGTTCTCTATCGAACGAGTGGCGTATTTGTAGCATTCCGCGGGTGCCAGCTCGAGGCCTGGTGACTTATGGTTGCGTAACGACTTCAACGCCGCAATGACCTCAGCCAGGGTAAACGGAGCACTCAGAGACGCCGCCGCAACAACCCTCTGATTTCGCGCTACGCTCTCGGTACCTGCCCAATCGCGGGACGCTACAAGGGGGCGCCCATTGATGAGGTTCAGAATATAGTCCGCCCGCACATCATTAAACGGATTCACCTCGTTATTATACAACGCATCAAAATATTCGCGCCAAGTGTTGACGTCGCGAATTGGACATTCGGGTTTCAGGCCCTGGTTAAGCTGACGCCACAGCGCGCGGGGGTCGCCCTTGCAATCTTCCAGGAAAGACGTAAAAAAAGCGACGCGGTGCGCAACGCGAGCGTCCTTCCTAATCCTCTGATAACGAGAGCGTAGCGTGGTGAAAACCTGCCGCGCTGATTCGTCGGCAAGAAGCCCGTGTGCCCTCATATGCGCCTTGTGCTGCAGCATCGCGTTACGAGCAGCGGCACACTCGTCAGTCCACCACGGTGCATCCTTATCTTCCCTGACGCGTCGAACCCTACTACGACGCTCCCCAAAAGCCCTCTCCAACGCCGCCGAACACGCCTTCATAAAAACACCAACGACCGCTGTGCTATCCATTTCGGCACCAAGTTTGTTGACAGCATCCGCGATGCGCCGGACGGCGGGCGCGTCATCAGCGGCAAAAAGGGTCTCATATCTGGCTTTGCGCTGCACGTCGAAGCACGCTCTGAGGCTGCCTTTACCCGCCGCAGGAGGGCCCTGCCGCAGAATCCGTAACTCCAGCGATACCGGGCAGTGATCACTCATGAGGCTGCCCACCTTCTCCCCATTTTGCGCGACAGGGATGTTCAAGACGTTGAGGCGGTCCGCCCGAAAGAACAGGGCCGGGGACGCAACAAACAGGTCAATCATACTGCTTCCCTGCCCCGCAGGGCTCCAAAACGTACACGCCCCTTGCAAATCACCTTGCATTTTTAATGATTTTTTCACAAAAGTGAGAAGTACGGCATTATCAACGCTTTTAATAAAGGTCGCAATCTTGTAAACGTAACCAAAGCTCGTACGTCCAGGTGACCGAACCCAACAGCTCGTCCGTCAAGGCAAATGCGCCGGAGTTCGTTTCAAGGAAGCACAAGGATCTACAGTGCTTATTCGTTTTAACGCTTGTAGTCCGCCGCTCGCGCATTGCAGCAACGAGATTTGCAACCCGGCTTCAGCGCTACGAATTACGAGAAAGGTTGACGGAAACCGACGAAGGTACGTCAACGTCTACGATTTCATCCCAATCCTAACTAGTTATGTAATTTGCAATGTTTTTTACATCCTCTGGAGTTTCACAGAGCACGGAACAGTAGCCTCACACACAGCATCGTCAACGTGGCGACAGAGGGGGCGATTTGGAGTCTTCGTTAAACAAGGTCTGCGCGAGCGCGTGTAATGTTTATTGTGATAGGAGTGATAATTTCACCTCGTAGCATTGATCGCGTGTTTTGCTTTGCTATGTCACCAGATGCCGTCGTCATGGGTGGCGGGCGACGACCGCAGCATTACTAGGCACCATTCGAAATGTTGTTATGAGATGCTTTATTATTGCACCTGTCCGGAAGGCGCCCGAACTCTGCTTACGACAGGTGCCCAGCCGTTATCATTTATGGCGGGGGAGGACTGGGACCGGGGAAACCCGTCACCCCACCTCCTCTGATAATAATACTAATAATACGCCCGACCGAAGGCCGAGGTGTGGATAATTAATCCACGCCTCGGCCTCCGGTCGGGCGTATTATTAGTATTATTATCATTTATCACCGTTTCCATCGTAATGAAGTACCGTATGTAATCGCGCTTTCGTCGCGTCAATCCGAACGTATGCTTTGATGAATCGGTTGTATGATTTTTCAGCCAGCCATGCATCGGCTTCCCACGTCCTGCTGTCTAAAGCTCGCAACATCTAGACACCCGCCCTTCCCGCCCTATTATTCGTACGTTCCGGACTTACCTAACTTGGTTTCGGATCCGCTTCCGCAACACGCACACGGCAGGTTGTTGTGGACATGACGTACGGCCAGCCGACGGCCCAGCTGCCCGACGGCCTGAGGTGGGTACGTGGGCGCCGTGCATGAGATTGATATCTCGCTCGCTGGATAGATCGATGCATCTATCTACGTACCATGCCCGCCCGGGGCGCGGTCGTCCCACTGATGACCGATCGATTTAACCTACCTTGATACCGGTAATACCTTATTGATAACATTCTGCAGATAGAGTGCTGCATATCTACGTTGTAATCGTCGATAGATAATGCAGGGATAGGATCCTACCGCCCGCTCGCTTACCCACGTTCGTTCCTAGCTAGCTACCCACGAGTGAGCTCGTCCATTATACCAGCTACCCCCCCCTGCAGCCATTCATTCGTTCGTCATCAAATTGTCGAATGGTGAACAGCAGTTGGGGAACTAGCTACCTAGCTTGTTAACAGCGAACGAAGGCTTGGTACTGCGTGTAGCTGGTTTGCCTAGCTAGCTAGCTACGCGCAGCGAGCTTCGTTACCGCATGTGTCCCCATATACACATGTATGTCCCCGGCGGTAGGTATCGGTCGACAAAGCACGCAAGCTCTACAGTCGTCGTTACAGTCCCTGCCTGCTTGGTCGGCGACTACGATCGCTTCATTCTGATTTATCAATATCATCACGCACGATCATCGGCTTGGTCCACCAACTTCGTTCAAATCATTTGATTTATTGCATTGGCTGGTGTATGTGCTTGTATGCATGACTGCTGCTTGTATGACGCCTTGCTTGTACGACTGCTGCGTGCGTGCAGAACCACCGTCCACATCTGGTTCGACCAGGGTGTCCGCTTCCGGTACGACACCGACTCTGTCAGTACTGTCATCGACCGATTGCAGGTGGGCTGCGTGCTGTTGCATGTCGCGATCGATCGATCGATCGGTGAGGAAGTGATGGCGGTATTACGTAAGGACGGGCCCTGCTGATGCCATGCGTTTGTTGATCGTCTGTAAAATAGAGACCTTCCTAAAGACGATCTATTTGGAAAAATACACTGGTCGTCTACAGATAGATGATCTATCTGGAATCAAGCGGGAACTATCCCTCCGGACGGACGGAGGGGTTTAGTTTCAACGGGCGGCGGGGCGACGGCTCAAAGAGAGTGATGGCAGTAACTTCATGAACGGGCGTTGATACTACCATACGTAAAAAGAGGCAATCAAGCATCTTCGAACGACGGATTGCAGAATGGAACGCGCGGTTAGGTGGGATTTGACGCCGCCTGCCGTGCGTCTGACAGCACCGGATGGATATCATGTATCGTAAGGATGGGCCGCATGCAAATGATGATGACTGGTAGTACGTAGCCCGCGTGGGGTGAGCGCGTTTAGCAATCGAGCGAGACGCACGTGTGGTTCATTCATCGATATCTATCCATAAAGGATAGCTAGGCCATCACCAGGTAGGCCCGCCAGGGGCTGCTGCCACGGCTGTTTGTTGCTTACCACCCGTCCATCTAGCCATCCATTCATCCTTGCTTGATGCCTATCTATCTGACATCCATACCTAGCTACCTCGCCGGCCCTCCTCTCCCTTCCGTGTCTCTCTCCCTCTCTCTCTCCATCTATCAGAACGCCTCCTGGGTGGTCCAGCCTGTCATCAACACAACCATCTGCACCTTCAGGCCTGGGAGTGACCCGCTGGTAAGCGAGGTCGTCATATATAGTCGTTAGCGAGTTAGTTACGCTGGCCGTACTTGCTGCGTGAGTCAGCGGAGATAGATATTTCTTCTTACTAGATAGGGGGCTATCAACGTACGTACACCTAAACATGTTGAGGAGTGATTGATTGATGAGTAGGCAGGAGCTACGTATATAGCCAGCGTCATCGATCGACCAGATCGATATACGTATATGACCCAGATAGGACACACAGCGAGCGGCATGCACAGGCGGGAGCGGAGCGAGGGCCTCGCTCTCAGCGGCACCGCGCTTCCTCTGAAAGGGGGGAGGTAAAACAAGGAAGTTCGATCGGGGGGTTGGGACAAAGCCAGCTCCGCGACGTATACGTACAGCGGCCAATCAACCACATATATATCGGCGTGAAGAATAATGCCAGTCCGATCGATGCACGATGGAGCGAGGCGGCGTGATTGAATGAAGGAGCAAGCGGCGGTCCGGTGCGTGGGGCCGTCAACGGAAGCCAGTCATGCATGGGAAGGGTGTGTTGGGTTAGTTACACATCCTGGCATATATACTCGCTGAATCCGAAGGATCGCACGGAACCCTCCTCGCCTCCCCATCAGCCCGCCGCGCTCCAAGGCCTCATGCAAGCCCACGCTTCCGTCGACGCTTTAGCGGCCGGCGGTTTCGTTCGTTCGAGGGGCGCATTGAATACATACGGTTGCTTACTCTTTCACCGATGGAGTCCTGCACTGCTGCGTGGGTTCATTCCAGGTTCTCGCTTTCCATCCTGCTTGCTTGCTTGCTTGCTCGCAGGCCCCGCAACTCCCAGCGACCATCATTCTGCCCGATCTATCGAAATGGGCATTTGCTGGATCGGCAGTCGTGAACGGCAAGGCGGCTTACGTCTGGCAGGTACGTAGGTGCGACCTGCCAGCATCACCTACCTCAACCCACATGCATCTATCTGGGCACACGCGTGATTGCATGCCGCCCGCGGGGTTCGCGGCGGCCGCAGGCCTACCTGCCGTACGCACGCCCTTCGTTGCGTACTCTCCCTATGCACACGCCCGGTCCGCTGGCCTGGTGATACTTGATGATCTGGAAATCCACGCACGCACACATACACGCATGTGTCTCCGCCGCTTAACACGCACAAACGCCTTTGAAATGCGTTTGCAGGACAAGAGAAGTCCTACGGGAGTGTCGTCCTTCTTCTACACCGCCACCAAGAACGGCAAGCCACTGCGACAGCTATGTACGTACACACGTTTTGACCGCCGTCGTCCATCCCCGCCGTTCACAATAATGCGTCTCTACTAAAGGGCGGGGCTTGCGTGAAAAGTGTTTGTAAGCCCACTGGCGGGAAGCACCTGGTGTGGCATTGGTGAAATAACCTCCATCTGCTGCTGCCCGTCGTGCGCCTCTACATATACACGTGCACTGTGCACACCGACGCCAATCAATCTACTTCATCATCAGGCATGGATGCATGTAACCATAACATGAGCTTTAGGCCACACGTTTCACACGTTACACGTAAACACAAAGGCAGCTGCCTGTCCTAGCATTTATGCAAGTACCTTCAGTTCACGTACTGCGGATTAGCAGATGCAGCATGCACGTTCGCACACACGCACGTCTTCGTTCCCGCCGCCAATACCAACCTACCACTCACGAGATGGACAGCAGCGAGCGGCCTTTCCCCGCCTGCCGCCCGCCCGCCCGCGCACACCCGCCCGCCTGCCCGCTCGCCCGTACGACACACGCACATTCCAGACACACAAACAATTTTACCGACGAAGACCAACCGCCATCAACAAAATGTAAATAGCATATATAGGGCATTTCCGTCTATCTCGCTCTCCCTCGTTCATCCTGCTGCCCTTTGGATTCATTCGGCCCCATCCTTGCCCCCATCCTTTCGTGTGCATATATGCGCGCATGCAGACGCCTCCCGCGGCACCGAGCTCACCTACACCTTCCGTCGCTGGAGTGCAGGCCCGGTAGCCGACGCTGCATTCAGCCGCCCGCCCTCCTGCCTCGCTGCTGCTGCACCAGCAGCCGCCGGCGGGGTCTTTCCGACGGCAATCCTCACAGGCTATGAGGACCAGGCGATGGTGGGCGACGGCGCACTCATCAACTTGAACGGCTATGCCGAGTCGATAGCTAACCAGCTGTTTGGCGGAAACTATGCGTCAGTGCTCCACGCCACCACCGAGGTGCAGAACTTCGTGAATTACCTGAACCCGGCGCGCCTGTGGTCGAACCCGGTGTTCGATTACGTCGCGAATCTGGAGTACCAGTTCTGGTTTCCGTGGATCGGGTTCATCGATCAGGTTCGTATATATATGCATGTACGACATGTTTGGGCGGACGGATGTACAAGCGAAGTTCTTGGGGTATACGGGCCCATCCAAATGTACGCAAACTAAAGGTCCGTCCGCACGCACATGTTCATTCCATACATAGCTAGGGGACGTTTTACGTAATGCCCAATCATGTAAGTCAGATCTAACTAACGATTGGATTCAAATCGACGCCACCAATCGTGATCACCAGGTAGTGTCGTGGCTGCGCCTTCCGACGGAACTCAACCATCTACTCGACTGGTTTTTCCACGGTGATTTCGGAGGTGAGTTCGCTCCATGCATTCTCCTCTAGCTAGCGGGCCCGCCAGCCTATTCAATGCACATATTGAAGCGTTAGGTTGCAAAGTTGCTTTTGCATTTGTGGACCATCTTTATGTATCGCATGGCTTGCGTGCACTCAACGAAGCGAAGTCGTTTGGCTCGTTCGTTATTCGCATGGTATGGTACGCACGTAGGTCTACATTGTCGGTGTATCCGCCGTATCACGTGTGCGTGTGCGTGCCTTGATTACCGGCAAGCATGTGCCAGCAGCGACTACATACAGCGACCGAGCGAAACAGAGGAGGGAGGGAGTAATGTATTGCATAACACGTATGATAAATATCAAAATCCCCAAATGCATATTATTCTTGTATACATGGCTTGTATACATATATATATACAGCACTACGCACACACATACAGATAACTCGGATAGTGCCATATTTGGGCCAGATGAGAAAAATGGACCGCATGCATGGCAAACATTCATTTTTGCGACTTAAGCTGTCATTCGCGGCGCGTTTACATCGTAACAATACGTACTATCAGTTGTATGAATGCGGCAGCGATGTGCTTAAGCTTTGGTGACAAATGAGAGCGCCAAAAGTTTGGGCTGAAAACGGGGTGTTCCCTGATTTGGGCCACCGCAGAAAAGGTGGTCCCTGGTGGTCCACCAGCGGCTTTTCCCCAGAACTCCGCCATCCCACCACAGCGTCATAAAATAATATATGTCTTAACATATTGGCAAGCCTCTTGTAGCCAGTTTGCCGTCTCCGACCGCGCGACGGAGACCATCGGCAATGCCCCGTCTGCTGCCGAAGTGAGCAGCTGAGCACGAGACCGCTTCTCGCCGGGCTTCAAGGGCATGCCCGAGGTGTCATAAGAGGTCATAGACGCTATTGGTTTGGGCTCGTGCATGTTTTGAGTGAGTTGCATAGCCAAACGGGCAACTGGCCCAAAAATGTCCGCCCAATTTCGACGATATTGGGGCCGGGCAGCTTCCCGAGGAGCTTCGCGCACAAAACTGACATTGTAGCCGTGACTACAACTATAAAATGAGAGTTTCTTACAGCGGGAGTGTATTCTAAATCGGCATGTGTGATGAATCTACAGCGTTTTCCGTGCCCCGGCCCAAATTACGGCGCGCGGGACATTAGGCTGTCGGATCACATGACTGCACACGAACGAACCATGTGCCTACCCCGGACTCTGGGAATATCGCTGCATCCAGTAAGCCGTTTCACATGCGCCAAATACAAACAAGGCGCAACGGCAATGCGGCACACTTCCGACGAGGCATCACCGTAACGTAGGTAGGATCAGCAGTCCGCCGGCTGCTGGCGAAGTCGGCTCCACGCAGAACGGCTGACCACATAATGCTGCGTATTGCACAAATGGTGCAAATACGAGGACGATGGGAGTGTCTCGGCCACAGGAAGGGAAAAGAGTGACGATGAAAGACCTTACATGTCTCTTCCGCTAGGCCAGGTCGTTAACCTAACGAAAGGGGCCTACTAGTTGCTCACAGGCGACTGCCTGAGAGCAAATCGAGACAAGGCAACACGCCAAAGACTCGACTGAAATACGCAAAACAACTGTACGACATCCTACCCCCGAGATCTTCACGTAAGCTATACTACGTTACGAACTCGAAAGCGAACAACCAAGACTGACGTAGAACCAACAAACTACGCAAAACCGCAACATCCGGAAATAGGACGGTAAACTGCCGGTGACGGTAAACTGATCCGACAAGGCACCAACAGAGTTAGACGAACATATGTAATGAAGCGGCAACACGCCGTCGTCTGAGCCCCGCCGCCGCGCGGCACGCACCCCTGGATACATACATGTACGGCATGCACGGCACCGGTACGGCACAAGAGGAAGCCCCGCCGTACGTGCGTATGTACGTATGCTGCAGGTGACTACGACTATCTGACGTCGCTGCCAGGCAGTTTGGAAGGCTACACCGCCGTCCGGCTTGTCAACCTCTTTACGTCGACATGCGTCACCATACCCAACGGCAATCAAAACAACGGGCAGCAGTGAGTTCGTACCGAACTGATACATACTCATCCCCTAGGAGTGCCTGAGAGTTAGGGCACTAAATTGGTGACCGAGAGGTCACCAGATCGATCCCGGCCTTCGCAGAGGGCTGGGTGACCGATGGGGGCCCTGGTGTGGGAACGAACAGCAGGTGATCGCATGGCTCTTTAGCCATGTCCCTGTCCCCTGCACTGGTAGAACTCATCACGGTTGAATGTTCAACAATCATGTGTCTGGCATATCTGGGAAAAGTGCGTGCGGGTACCCAGATGTGATCCGAGTGAGACGGAGCCCAGACACGGAGTGGGTGGGAGAAGCAACCCATCTTAGTCAAAAAGGCGGTCACCGCGGTAATGGGCTGAAAGTACCCGCCGAAGAGGCATCAGTCTGTTCCCTTAACCCACGCTCGGGCTTACGGTCCAGTGTAAACTTTCTTTTCTTTTCTTTCTTTTCTTTCTGATACATACTCTCCTGTCGCGCTGTCGGTTGCTACTTTCCTGCCGCGCGGCGCGGCGGCAGGCGGGGGAGGCCCGGGACCGGGGAAACTCCGTCGCGCCCCACCTCATATGCGTGCTTCCTTATTATATAGCCCACGCGTCGGATCCCGCCGGACTGGTGTATCGATCTTTTGGCCCGCGCGCTGTCGGTTCCGGGGACAACAGGAGGGCGGCGGGGGGCGGCGGGTACATACCAAACCAGCAGACAGCAGCGCATCGCAGTGAGTTCGTACCTTGTTGAACCGACGGGACCCTTGTTGAAATCAGGAGCAATCTATGTCCGCGCTAGCTAGCGTTCGCTGCGTGCGGCACCTATCCGGAGGGCCCTGCGTTGTTTGTTGTTTCATTGCGTATTGCGAAACCATACGAACGAAGTTTAACTATGGTGTGTGCGCGCATGCACGTGTGTATATACGTATGTGTATGCGTGTGCAGGTTGCAATTGGCGCCGTGCAACACCAGTGCTACGAGCCAGCAGGTATGATTGTATATATGCCATCAACACTTCACCAGCTAGCTGGTTGATTGTTATGTGTTATGTTATGTATGTTACATTATGGGGGGCTTTCTGGGACCATTCTAGGGTGAGGGCATCTCCTTCGCCCCTATTGTGCGTGTAGGAGGCATGACATACCGGTACATATGCGCCGCAGCATGCAAACGTACGTGGATGTTTGCAATTGCATTGAGCCTATCCACAATGAATATCCCGCCACGCCAAGGACCGGAGCGCGGTCATCAATCGGTGTATGAGCAAGGGTCTTCGTGACTGCTGTTGCTGGCAACGTGCCTTTGTTGCCTTGCGCACTTCAGACGATTGTTTGGTTGGGTGGTATGCCTGTACCTGAGTACGCCATTGACTGCAATAATCGGCGCTACCCTTCAGCAGTGTCACCTACCGTAACTGCTGCCCGTCTCTATCTCTATATAATAACATCTCATTATTCCATCCCATCCATCCATCCATCGGCTCTACCTGCAACCCCTGGTATAATGGCGCATTAACATAACATGCAATCAACTGACCGACCAACCCAAGTTCACATGGCTCGCGGCGGACGACAACGGGTACTACGAGTTCGTGTAAGCAATGAGAGCCTGCCTACGTAGCTAGCTGTCTAGCTGTATCTCTAGCAGGAGTGTCTTTATTGCCGCCCTGGCTTGCTTGTGCCTGTACGTAGCTAGATAGTTGCTAGGTAGCTAGGTTTGTATCGTACATACAATATCCGAATCACGCTCGAGTATGTATTACTCACATCCATCCGTCCACATTAGCCTACGCTTGAGGCACCCTTACTTACTTGTGGCGTACGGCATGACGTATGGTACATACGTGGCCAAGCGAGCTATCCAGCGACGATGCCAAGACAGACGCCTCATTTATTATACATCGGTTGATAACGTTCTTAGTTGATGCATACATGTATGTTTGGATGCAACAAAAGACAGTAGTGTTGTCAGGCATGCATGGGCCTGCTGCCATGCGTGCGTGCATGTGTTAACCTGCGCAAATGATTACGTTATACGTATGTACAGGGCCTCCGGCGACCAGGTGGTGTTGGATGCCCCATCCCAAGGCTACGCCTACGTCCAAGTGTGGGACTTTTACGGCGACAAGCAGCACAACCAACAATGGTCGACGCCGTAAGTATGACATTATGCGTGGGGCGTGTGTGTCCCTGGCCACTATCTAGGCGTTTCATGGCTATATCTCCGCACCCGCTGCTGCTCGTACTGTGCGTGTATGTAGCTGTGCGTACTAGCTATCCGTATATACGATGACGTACGTCGGTGTACGTATGTACGTCCAATACGACCGACGTACAGGTCCACCGCCTTCGGAACCGGAGTTAACATCAAGAACCGGGGGTTCGGCACCTGCCTCACGGCGTTTGACTACTACGGCAACAACCTGCTACTGCAGACGGCCTGCAGCTCTAAGGATATCAGACAGGTGTTCCAGCTACAGGCATTCAACACCACGCCACCGCCTAGTAAGTCCGCCATACATCGTCTCGTAAATGTGTAAATGTGTAAATGCGTGCATGTGACGGTTTGCAAACCGCTGCTACGCTCGCTGTTGATGAACGACAACGTGTGTGCGTGTTTTTACGTACCTAGCCTGATGAACGAACACACATTGGAATCCATCCAGCGACTTTCGGTGAGTGTCACAGCTAGCTACATTTCCGTCGCTCGCTCGGCGTTGCGTGGGTGTGCGTGCGTGCGAGGCACATTCCATACCGCGGCCGCCATCGATCGATCGTTCACCAGCAGTTTTGTATGTATGCAACCTTGCGGCAAGTTTGGGAGGAGTGGATGGCCCCAATAGGAAGGCAGTGGCTAGGCGCACATGCAAGTGGAGATCGATCCCGGTGTGAGTCTACAAATGATGAAGTGGCATGCTAACCTAAAAATGAATGGCCTGTCCTAAACTGTGCTCTTTTTTGCACGCATGCCTCTCGCACACATTGATACACGCACCTATCTAACCGCAGCGTCAAGCACCGTCCGTCTTATGAACCCGTTCTCCCAGCTGTGCCTGACCAACTTGTACGACGACGCACCACAGGGCTATATGTGAGTAAGAAGGAACGTATGTAGGCATGGCCGCCCCCACTCCATCCCCCTGCGCTGGATCATTAACAACGTAGCAGTGCGTGCCCCATTGCTTCATGTGTCGTGCAAAGCAATAAGGGCAAGGGATCAGCCCTTTGAAAGCCAACATAACGCCCCATTGTCTTGCATTGTATATGTACGTATGTATACATGCCCCCACACTCAACCTCGCGGCCGCTGTGTGCGTTCGCATGCTACGCACCCCTTCGTTGGTTGATTGGTACAGTCCCTGCATTGATAATAAAGCAATTTGCCTGCATACGTAAGGTTCTGTTAAATCGACTTTACATCTCTTGTAACACATCTGCTAGCTGAAAGGTGAGGAAATCCATAATGCATTAACGAACGAATAATTGTCACCCGACCCGTGCCTTCCCCTTCATACGCGTATACGTTGTGTTTTCGCGCACACAAACAGGGTGGGCGTTGCCAACTGCAGCGCAGCGCCTAATCAAGCCCAGGAGGTAGGTGCGTGTCTTGCAGCAAGGTACACAAGCAACGCACATTGCTATGCTACCTGTACGTCCGGTATGCGTGCTGCGGTATGTTTATCTGTTCACCGCGTCACGGCGTTCACAGCTTCTCGGCTTCACGGCGTCATTTTATTTCTCTCCACGTACGGCAATGCAAGTTACAAATTCGATCGATGTGGACCAAAGCAATCGAGATAGAATGAAGATTCACCCATCCACGACAGAAAGATTCGTTGCTATAGAAAGATGCGCCATCCGCCGCGCGCGGCAGCAGACCGCGTTCCGTACATCGATGTTCCGTACTACCGACGTACGGTGCTACTCATGCATGCCTAAAACCCTAAAACCCTAAACCCTAAAACTCTAAGATCCAGCTGGACGGCGCACCCATCCACCCATGCATGCATAAGCGAGTGCTCCGTAACATGCGCATTTCTGCATACCCATCCAGCAAAGCAACACTCAAGCATTATGGGCCCTATCTACGACCCTGCCCCATCCACCTCGCTCGCTCCTTCAATCTACCCCTACCCTACCCAACCGAGCCCCACCTCGCTCCTACCTCCAACGGATCGACCAGTTCGTCGCGGTGCCAATCAACAATGGGACCGCTTATGCCTTCTGGTAAGAGATAGATTAGCGCAGCGGCAGCAGGTTAAGCGCTAGCGGGATGTTCGTACTATTTGTCGTACCCACGTCGGTAGGTGTCATGTCTGTCATTGCAAGCATGTTTGGCATAAACGTCGAACATACATAGAACGTAGAAGCGAGTTAGTGTAGCGTCCGTTTGGTTTCCTTCTTTAATTTCAGCAGGGGAAGGCACATGCTTTTGGATGCACCCACGCACCTCGCTGAATGGGGATTCGGCAAGACGCTAAGCCGACGTACGGACATTTTTCCAGACCTCCCCCTAACTTACAAATTCATGCGTTATCACTTCATATATGTACTTACATGCCTTATATATACGTTCATCCGTGTTACACGTAATAAGCTTCCTGCGTGATGAATAATCTTGCAGGACGACCGATGGAACTCTGGCGTTGCAACTGCTCGAAAATACAGTTAATAATCAGAACTCATTTCAGGGGGTCCTGTCGTCCGCATTCAGCGGTTCCGTGTACGGCCAATTCAATCTCACGTAGGTCAAAGTCAGACACGCTACCGTGCATACATGCGTCTCTCTATCTATGCGCACAAAAGTGTCACACACACGATGCATGGCAACGCAAGCAAGCACTAACACCCGACGACTTCCAGTCATGAGGACTAGCTGGTTTATTTCGACCAATTACGTAGCTCGCTCTGTCTGTGTTGTTGTTTAAAACACATCCTAATCATGAGTTGATTGTTGAGTGGTTCCCCTGTGCGTGGTTCAGACAATCGACAGGCCCACACAACTACGCGCGTCGCACGCAAAACAAATCACAATAGTAGGTCTGTCTACTTTATATGCTAACAAAACACGCATAACACGCAATCCTATTCAAACTAACTAACGGTGTGCGCGCGTGCTGCAGACTTTCGACGGTGGGCGGAGTCTTGCTCACAAACCTGGGGTACTCCGTCTGCCCACAAATCCAGCAGAACAGCACTGGATCCGCTGTCACTTGGACGGCGTGCGACGGCGACAATCCAAACCAGAATTTCCTGGTGCAAAACACCGTATCAACCCCAGGTATGCTGTTGATTGGTGCTGGGCGGCATTACTACCAACACGCAGCAGTCGGGTTTTTAAGGGCTTCGCCGATATGCATTGTATTTATGCATCGAAGCAACTTCCGCTTGCTCGAGAGATATTTCAGAAGTCCCATATGCACGAATGATGAAGAGATGCCGTCAATAGGGGAAGGGGGCGGCGCTCGTGATCCAAGCCATGGCGATGGGCATGTACAATGGCTGGTTAGCTTCCCACAGAGTGTGGTATAAAGATTGAGTGAATATCCGTGATTAATATCTGTATGCCAATCAGATCAGACATGCACGGCTCGCGCCGTCCTTGTTGCTTGCTTGTGACCAGATGCACACGACTTCCTGCTGGTTGTTTTGTCCTACCTGCCTGCGTGACGTTGAATTATCCATCAAGTGTGGGCGGTTAGGCTTCGTTAACACATATATACAATGTACAATGGCATGAAAAACAACCGAGGAAGGGGGCCTGAACGTTCAGGCCCCCTTCCTCAGTTGTTTTTCATGCCATTTGGTATGCCACAGGTAGGGCACCAACACCTGCACTTCATCACATCACTGTACTACACCTGTTGTGACTTGACACAAACATACACATCGATCCAGCCACTGCACGCGCCGTATGCACGCATGCAGGCGTCCAGCCCGTACGCATCGTCAACCTTCTGACACAAACGTGTGTCACCCTCGCCGGAAACATAAGCCAGGGCAGCGGCAGTGTAGGGTAAGCCCACCGCTGCACAATTGGAGCAATAAAGTGATTCCTTCGTTGGCTGCTGTTTGATTGCTTGCCAGTGGTGGTGGTTGTTACAGTGTGCTCGCTCCAGACTCTCCGAACATGCTGCTGGAAGTTTGCTTCCCACGCATCCACGCACCATATACATGCGGCACATCCTAGCAGCACATACTACCTCAACATGCTGCTGCTGTCGCCTCTACCTTGTCCCCACGGTATATATATGTATCGCGGATGTAGATAGATAGGTATCGTGGCTTAACATTAAGTACCGTATGGTAGCTGATGCATGGCTACGGAACCCTTCGTCAGCTCGTCGCGTTCAGTTTGCGTCTGCTAGCTATCCGCCCCCCTGCTGCCTTACTTCCGTCATGTTAACGGCGCCCGCCCTGATGCCACCTCACGCATGCAACCCCCATAAAATTCACCATCTTTCATCATACGACGAACTTAATACTATATTCATCCAAACAACAACGCGCTCGGTCGCTCGTCGGTGCACACGATGCGACGCAGGCTTAATTTGGCGCCGTGTACCGCTAATGCCACAAGCCAACAGGTAGGCAGGCCAATCCCGTGAAACACGGGTAGGGTCCATGTGCAACACGGAAAACACATGCACGTCGCGGGTCTATCTACCTAACTGCTGCCTGCCCCCCGTCCATTTATTTCATGAGCGAGCGAGCGAGGTCATCATCTGTGCAGTCTCTCCACGCAATCGGTGCTGTCAGGGTTGGGTTGATTCTATCCAACAGGCAGAAGTTTTATGCAATGGTGTGCGTTGGTTGATCGTTTTGCCATGTCGGCGGTGGGCTGCTGCATGCATGCAGATAGACAGACCCTAGGACATCCTAGGGTGTACACATCGATGTGTACACACCTTGCCAGCTGCGTGGTGCTATCACGCATATGCGTGGTGTATGTATGTGTAGGCCTGCGTGTATCCGACTGTATGTATCTATCTATCAACTAGCTATGTAACTACGTACTAATTCGAATCTCAACAGATGCACTTCGCTCGCTTCGCACACGCAGTTCCTTATGATGGGCGCGAGCGGGACATCCATGTTTTTCATGTAGGTCCCGTCGTCCACCCACTGCTGCTGGCGTTCGTGCTTCATTGCTGCTTACTTGCCTACCTTCAAGCTTCCTCGCCTTATTACGCGCGTCCTCGCTGTCGTCTATCTCCTTTCATGCCTTCCATCCGTACGTACGTCTTGCGTTCCTTCGTCATTTGCCTTCTCCTATAATCCGTTCTATAATGTAACGATTGGTTATGCCCACGCTCAATCGTGATATTTCTTTCAACAGAGATTCGTTGGTCAGCAGGACAGATATCTATCTATCGCACGCGTCACCGGTACTGCATGTGCGGCGTTCATCTAGCTAGCTCTGTTATCCGTATCTATCTAAGCCTGCCTGCTGCAGTTTTTGGTTGCTATCGGTCGCGACCTGGAAGCAACTAACACTGCTGATTAATTATCGTTGTTGTTATATAATTTTTCCCCTGCCCGCATTACTCAGGACCCCTTCCAATTATGGCACTTTTGCAATCACCGCGACCGGGTACTATGGCATGTGGAACATCGACTCGTCCCCTTGGAACGAACAACGATTGAGCCGCCAGCAGTGGAGCCTGCAGCAGCCGTAAGTACGTAGTGCGTTGTAAAAAGCTGGCAACGTGGCGGGCACTTATATAGTTATCGCTTCTGCTCGCTGCCAGTTATAGTGCCATCTATGTGCCATTACGTGCCATCCATCCAGGCATTGGTAGCTGGGGAATGCATGTGGGCCGGCGGCCGGCGCAGGTACCACATGTGGTGCCTTCGCCGGCGGCTCTTCTTGATTGATGTACATTAAGAAGATCCGCCGTGTACACGTATACATCCCTATTCCGCACTGGAGTGAGGAGATACGAATGCGGACGGACTGGGGCTGCACAGTTAGTGATAGGGGCGAGACACTTCAGCGGATACGTACGTACGTAGGGGCGATGCACGAAGTATGTAAGGGCGAGGCGCTAGTGGCAAGACGGCGCACGCACTAATATATAATATACCTACCATACGTTCATACAAACTAACGAAGGTAGGTAAATAAACTGAAACATCCCGTTGATAAACCCTCACCAACCATCGCCAGCCATACCTGCCTCCCACTGGCTACTCCATAAATATATCATCATCAGTCGCCCTGCTGCGTGCCATCGACTAACATTATTCAGTCATCTTCAGCATTGCCGCACGCATAAATAAACTGACGCGAGGATGCTTGTACTATACGTATTTATTACTCTTTGCCTGCCTCGCTTTTCATTCGTTCTTTTGGCGTGCTTACTTAATAGGGCTTGATCGCTTGCGTGCATTTCACTGCTGCAGGTCATATGCCCCGTTCGGGTTCACCGTTCAGAACGCCGCGTGGGGAACCTGCTGGTCGGTGTACGGCGGCGTCCAGGCGCCCCAATTGGACCTTTCACCCTGCACCCCAAACACCGAGAACACAGTCGACATGTACAAAATGTTCGTGTTCCAAAATTTCTCATCGCCGCCGCCATCGACGGGTATGTGTTATCGATGTTTGCCATCTATCGAACGAGCTACGTACGCATGAACGAATGTGCGTGCGCGCGAAATGTACCTCCCCGCCCGTCCCCCGCCGCTCGACAGTCATCATGGGCTCGCGGTTAGTTAGGTGCGGTTGCTATCTAGCCCCTCGCTCGCTTAGCTCGCTAGGATGCGGCCATGCATGCATCCGGCCATCCCCGTCGATCGTCGATCATAACCAGCTGCTGCTGCTGCTGCGGCTGCATGGTGGACGGTTCATTGCGGCGCCGCGCGGGCCGCCCTGCGTGCAAGCTCAACCTTACTTTCACGCATACCCGTCGCCTGTCTGCCTCGCTCGCTCTTTCCGACAAGATACACACACCATTGCTAGTCACGAATGAATGGCGTGCATACATGATGACAGTGAATCATACCATATATAATATAGGGTATGTAGTAATATAATATATATAATATACCGTGGCGTGCCAGGCTGGGCGTGCCTTTATTATCACATGTACGTACGTCCAGCAGCAGGCAGGCGGCGCAGCAGCGGCGCTGACTCAACTTACTGTACTTACCCGCATCCTCTGCCGCGCGCGCTCCCTCCACCGTGACGGACCCCCCGTGACACAAATCGTGCGTTTATTATTTGTATCCCAACGAATGGAAGCATCCAACATCGTCCTGGTGAACGCCATGAGCCAGCTGTGCGCGACCCTCTCCAGCAACGCCTGGGAACCCATCGACTACGACTACGACTACGCACCATCACGCACTCCCGGAGGCTGGGGCGCAGTGTAAGCCAACATAATAATCCTACCTAATATTCAAAACAAAGCAAATAGATGGACAAGGGGTTGGTGTCGGCTTCCTTGAAGCCGGAAAAAGGGCGGGGCCCCACTAAATCCGTACGGGTTAAGTTGAGTGCTAGGGCGGCGAGGGCGTGAAATGTGAGAGTGTCGACATTCCTGCTGATAGACAGCCAGAGCTTTTCCCCGAAATGCCTGCTAGCCGAGTCGTTATCAAGGCCTGCCGGCGCCGCGCGAAGCGCGTCATCCCGTCGGGTGCATGAGCGCATGTGCGCATCGACCGAAATACGGCATTTCCAAAGCGAGCGGCGAGGGCGTCAAGTGTGAGAGTGTCGCATCGACATTCCTGCTGATAGGCAGCCAGAGCTTTATTATATCTGAAATGCCTTCGGCTTCAGCAATCCGACCCATGTTTAGCATCGCGCGCCGTCTCGGCACTGTGCAACTCTTCCGGCCAGCGCATTGGCTGAAGTTACTTGACAGTAGACATGGAGTGTATCATTTACACATCACGCAGGCTGACTTGCCAATAGAAGGACAGCGGAACTGTTTGCGAGGGCAGCGACGACGTGCAGTTGCCGACGAGAGTGCACAGGCTTCGCTACTGAGGTATTCGCCGTAGAGGAGGCTTGACTGCTATAACATTAGGACAGGGAATGTAGAAGTCCATCCCTTAGGTTGCCGACTGGACTTGTTGGGCGGCCCGCAGAAGACCGCTGCATAGGGCTGCATCGTGCGTGCATCGGCGGCTTGGCGTCCAACAACCAGCAGTTTGCCCCTCATGGTTTGCTCCTTGCAACCTTTGTAATAGCAATATGCGTCAAGACGATCGGACCGGCTAGCAGAGCTGCTGTGGTGTGGTCGCGGGAAG
The DNA here is from genome assembly GCA_030267565.1 of Pleodorina starrii. Lineage (NCBI taxonomy): Eukaryota > Viridiplantae > Chlorophyta > Chlorophyceae > Chlamydomonadales > Volvocaceae > Pleodorina > Pleodorina starrii. The sequence continues at coordinate 2,410,700 of BRXU01000020.1, read as the reverse complement.
AATGTTCGCAATGCAAACATAGTTTGTTTCCGAAACGAAGATTCATTTCACGCCGTCATGTCAGAATTCCACCTTAAGGAACGATGACTCTTCTGGAATTAATTATAGGCCGAGAGGTGATGGTTTGACCTCGGCCTCGGTCCATGGAGACTGCCAAACTGGTTTGTACTCATGCGATGTTGGGTTCCAATAATAAATTTACCGTGCAATAAAGAATGTAATCTTTTACTTATGGAGTCTTTCCGTTGACCGAAAGTCTACACTTGTCCAATTACTTCCCAGAACCCAGAACCCAGAACCCAGACACGGACATGGGCAATCCTACAGGGCGGGGCCCCCCTGGGCGCTTCGCGCTGGGGCCCCGCCCAAAAAGGCTCTGTTATTTCTGCGCATGCTGCGCTGGCCATTGTGCTAGTTGATTGGTTGATGGTTGGTTGATTAGTCGATTGCCTGTGTGTTGCGAGTGATTATTGATACAGCGTTTCTAGCTATCTCCATCCTGCTGGCGGCAGCTAGCCGATAGGTAGACCTCAATAAGATTGACTTTCCTGCTTGTTCGCATGCAGGCTCGTCCTGAGTGAGTGTGTCGCGAACAATTCAGCCCAGCAGGTAGGCTATGCTAACTAGTTATTAGCTGTGTGTATGTCGAGCATCCACCCAGCCATTCCGCACGCGCGCGACCTGCTTGCTTGCAATTACCTGTTGAACGCTGGCGTAATTTATCTATCGTTTGGATGGCATGATGAATGGCGTTTCTGTGCCTGCAGTTCACGCCAGTAATTGTCAGCGGCAAGAATGGCGCGGCGTTTATCTTCGTGCGTGTAAGTTCGGTCATCTGCTGTACGCATACATACATGCGCGCCATGATAACGACGACTTGTGCGCGCATACATATACATGCATGCTGTTTCTGTCTTCATTGTGACACCTCCCTGATGTAACTAACCCCATTCCGTGCCCTGGGTGGTTTCTCAACTTTGTGCAACAATCCGCGCCGACTGTGCGCCGGCCATGTAAGGGTCCTGACGCATGACGGACAGGCAGGGTGGCCCTTACTTTGCTGAGTATCTACGGCCAGAGCGAGATACTCCTGGCTCAGAAGCGCTGAGCGAGAGCATCTGTCAGGATCTGTCTAGCTAGGAGAGGTGTCGCGCCCGCGCGCGTCGGGCCACCTAGCGCGTACACCCAAAAATTTTCGCGAGTGATACGCGGGCTAAGATAGGCCCTGAGCGTCTGTAGGAACGTTTGACAGAGATGCTCAGCCGCACACAGTGCCGTATGACGACGATGTACACTGTGCTCCTGACCCTTTAGTTGATCCTCTGGTGTCTAACGATATCGAGATGCGGAAGCTATATCGAGATGCGGAAGCTATATCAAGATGCGGAAGCAGCGTAATGTCTAGAGGCCCTGGGCCCAAGCTTTAGGTAATGTAGTCTGGTGCACAGCGTTGGTAGACGAAGAGTCTTGCTGAACCAGGGAGGTTTGAAGGGAAAGAGGGATCTTGGACGATGACCGAAGACAGCTGACAGTAGAGGTGTTTGTGCAAGTGATATAAAGCAATACCGAGGCTCAGAGAGAGAGAGAGAATTGACCTTAAGAGTTGTCTTGCATTGTATATGTACGTATGTATACATGCCCCCACACTCAACCTCGCGGCCGCTGTGTGCGTTCGCATGCTACGCACCCCTTCGTTGGTTGATTGGTACAGTCCCTGCATTGATAATAAAGCAATTTGCCTGCATACGTAAGGTTCTGTTAAATCGACTTTACATCTCTTGTAACACATCTGCTAGCTGAAAGGTGAGGAAATCCATAATGCATTAACGAACGAATAATTGTCACCCGACCCGTGCCTTCCCCTTCATACGCGTATACGTTGTGTTTTCGCGCACACAAACAGGGTGGGCGTTGCCAACTGCAGCGCAGCGCCTAATCAAGCCCAGGAGGTAGGTGCGTGTCTTGCAGCAAGGTACACAAGCAACGCACATTGCTATGCTACCTGTACGTCCGGTATGCGTGCTGCGGTATGTTTATCTGTTCACCGCGTCACGGCGTTCACAGCTTCTCGGCTTCACGGCGTCATTTTATTTCTCTCCACGTACGGCAATGCAAGTTACAAATTCGATCGATGTGGACCAAAGCAATCGAGATAGAATGAAGATTCACCCATCCACGACAGAAAGATTCGTTGCTATAGAAAGATGCGCCATCCGCCGCGCGCGGCAGCAGACCGCGTTCCGTACATCGATGTTCCGTACTACCGACGTACGGTGCTACTCATGCATGCCTAAAACCCTAAAACCCTAAACCCTAAAACTCTAAGATCCAGCTGGACGGCGCACCCATCCACCCATGCATGCATAAGCGAGTGCTCCGTAACATGCGCATTTCTGCATACCCATCCAGCAAAGCAACACTCAAGCATTATGGGCCCTATCTACGACCCTGCCCCATCCACCTCGCTCGCTCCTTCAATCTACCCCTACCCTACCCAACCGAGCCCCACCTCGCTCCTACCTCCAACGGATCGACCAGTTCGTCGCGGTGCCAATCAACAATGGGACCGCTTATGCCTTCTGGTAAGAGATAGATTAGCGCAGCGGCAGCAGGTTAAGCGCTAGCGGGATGTTCGTACTATTTGTCGTACCCACGTCGGTAGGTGTCATGTCTGTCATTGCAAGCATGTTTGGCATAAACGTCGAACATACATAGAACGTAGAAGCGAGTTAGTGTAGCGTCCGTTTGGTTTCCTTCTTTAATTTCAGCAGGGGAAGGCACATGCTTTTGGATGCGCCCACGCACCTCGCTGAATGGGGATTCGGCAAGACGCTAAGCCGACGTACGGACATTTTTCCAGACCTCCCCCTAACTTACAAATTCATGCGTTATCACTTCATATATGTACTTACATGCCTTATATATACGTTCATCCGTGTTACACGTAATAAGCTTCCTGCGTGATGAATAATCTTGCAGGACGACCGATGGAACTCTGGCGTTGCAACTGCTCGAAAATACAGTTAATAATCAGAACTCATTTCAGGGGGTCCTGTCGTCCGCATTCAGCGGTTCCGTGTACGGCCAATTCAATCTCACGTAGGTCAAAGTCAGACACGCTACCGTGCATACATGCGTCTCTCTATCTATGCGCACAAAAGTGTCACACACACGATGCATGGCAACGCAAGCAAGCACTAACACCCGACGACTTCCAGTCATGAGGACTAGCTGGTTTATTTCGACCAATTACGTAGCTCGCTCTGTCTGTGTTGTTGTTTAAAACACATCCTAATCATGAGTTGATTGTTGAGTGGTTCCCCTGTGCGTGGTTCAGACAATCGACAGGCCCACACAACTACGCGCGTCGCACGCAAAACAAATCACAATAGTAGGTCTGTCTACTTTATATGCTAACAAAACACGCATAACACGCAATCCTATTCAAACTAACTAACGGTGTGCGCGCGTGCTGCAGACTTTCGACGGTGGGCGGAGTCTTGCTCACAAACCTGGGGTACTCCGTCTGCCCACAAATCCAGCAGAACAGCACTGGATCCGCTGTCACTTGGACGGCGTGCGACGGCGACAATCCAAACCAGAATTTCCTGGTGCAAAACACCGTATCAACCCCAGGTATGCTGTTGATTGGTGCTGGGCGGCATTACTACCAACACGCAGCAGTCGGGTTTTTAAGGGCTTCGCCGATATGCATTGTATTTATGCATCGAAGCAACTTCCGCTTGCTCGAGAGATATTTCAGAAGTCCCATATGCACGAATGATGAAGAGATGCCGTCAATAGGGGAAGGGGGCGGCGCTCGTGATCCAAGCCATGGCGATGGGCATGTACAATGGCTGGTTAGCTTCCCACAGAGTGTGGTATAAAGATTGAGTGAATATCCGTGATTAATATCTGTATGCCAATCAGATCAGACATGCACGGCTCGCGCCGTCCTTGTTGCTTGCTTGTGACCAGATGCACACGACTTCCTGCTGGTTGTTTTGTCCTACCTGCCTGCGTGACGTTGAATTATCCATCAAGTGTGGGCGGTTAGGCTTCGTTAACACATATATACAATGTACAATGGCATGAAAAACAACCGAGGAAGGGGGCCTGAACGTTCAGGCCCCCTTCCTCAGTTGTTTTTCATGCCATTTGGTATGCCACAGGTAGGGCACCAACACCTGCACTTCATCACATCACTGTACTACACCTGTTGTGACTTGACACAAACATACACATCGATCCAGCCACTGCACGCGCCGTATGCACGCATGCAGGCGTCCAGCCCGTACGCATCGTCAACCTTCTGACACAAACGTGTGTCACCCTCGCCGGAAACATAAGCCAGGGCAGCGGCAGTGTAGGGTAAGCCCACCGCTGCACAATTGGAGCAATAAAGTGATTCCTTCGTTGGCTGCTGTTTGATTGCTTGCCAGTGGTGGTGGTTGTTACAGTGTGCTCGCTCCAGACTCTCCGAACATGCTGCTGGAAGTTTGCTTCCCACGCATCCACGCACCATATACATGCGGCACATCCTAGCAGCACATACTACCTCAACATGCTGCTGCTGTCGCCTCTACCTTGTCCCCACGGTATATATATGTATCGCGGATGTAGATAGATAGGTATCGTGGCTTAACATTAAGTACCGTATGGTAGCTGATGCATGGCTACGGAACCCTTCGTCAGCTCGTCGCGTTCAGTTTGCGTCTGCTAGCTATCCGCCCCCCTGCTGCCTTACTTCCGTCATGTTAACGGCGCCCGCCCTGATGCCACCTCACGCATGCAACCCCCATAAAATTCACCATCTTTCATCATACGACGAACTTAATACTATATTCATCCAAACAACAACGCGCTCGGTCGCTCGTCGGTGCACACGATGCGACGCAGGCTTAATTTGGCGCCGTGTACCGCTAATGCCACAAGCCAACAGGTAGGCAGGCCAATCCCGTGAAACACGGGTAGGGTCCATGTGCAACACGGAAAACACATGCACGTCGCGGGTCTATCTACCTAACTGCTGCCTGCCCCCCGTCCATTTATTTCATGAGCGAGCGAGCGAGGTCATCATCTGTGCAGTCTCTCCACGCAATCGGTGCTGTCAGGGTTGGGTTGATTCTATCCAACAGGCAGAAGTTTTATGCAATGGTGTGCGTTGGTTGATCGTTTTGCCATGTCGGCGGTGGGCTGCTGCATGCATGCAGATAGACAGACCCTAGGACATCCTAGGGTGTACACATCGATGTGTACACACCTTGCCAGCTGCGTGGTGCTATCACGCATATGCGTGGTGTATGTATGTGTAGGCCTGCGTGTATCCGACTGTATGTATCTATCTATCAACTAGCTATGTAACTACGTACTAATTCGAATCTCAACAGATGCACTTCGCTCGCTTCGCACACGCAGTTCCTTATGATGGGCGCGAGCGGGACATCCATGTTTTTCATGTAGGTCCCGTCGTCCACCCACTGCTGCTGGCGTTCGTGCTTCATTGCTGCTTACTTGCCTACCTTCAAGCTTCCTCGCCTTATTACGCGCGTCCTCGCTGTCGTCTATCTCCTTTCATGCCTTCCATCCGTACGTACGTCTTGCGTTCCTTCGTCATTTGCCTTCTCCTATAATCCGTTCTATAATGTAACGATTGGTTATGCCCACGCTCAATCGTGATATTTCTTTCAACAGAGATTCGTTGGTCAGCAGGACAGATATCTATCTATCGCACGCGTCACCGGTACTGCATGTGCGGCGTTCATCTAGCTAGCTCTGTTATCCGTATCTATCTAAGCCTGCCTGCTGCAGTTTTTGGTTGCTATCGGTCGCGACCTGGAAGCAACTAACACTGCTGATTAATTATCGTTGTTGTTATATAATTTTTCCCCTGCCCGCATTACTCAGGACCCCTTCCAATTATGGCACTTTTGCAATCACCGCGACCGGGTACTATGGCATGTGGAACATCGACTCGTCCCCTTGGAACGAACAACGATTGAGCCGCCAGCAGTGGAGCCTGCAGCAGCCGTAAGTACGTAGTGCGTTGTAAAAAGCTGGCAACGTGGCGGGCACTTATATAGTTATCGCTTCTGCTCGCTGCCAGTTATAGTGCCATCTATGTGCCATTACGTGCCATCCATCCAGGCATTGGTAGCTGGGGAATGCATGTGGGCCGGCGGCCGGCGCAGGTACCACATGTGGTGCCTTCGCCGGCGGCTCTTCTTGATTGATGTACATTAAGAAGATCCGCCGTGTACACGTATACATCCCTATTCCGCACTGGAGTGAGGAGATACGAATGCGGACGGACTGGGGCTGCACAGTTAGTGATAGGGGCGAGACACTTCAGCGGATACGTACGTACGTAGGGGCGATGCACGAAGTATGTAAGGGCGAGGCGCTAGTGGCAAGACGGCGCACGCACTAATATATAATATACCTACCATACGTTCATACAAACTAACGAAGGTAGGTAAATAAACTGAAACATCCCGTTGATAAACCCTCACCAACCATCGCCAGCCATACCTGCCTCCCACTGGCTACTCCATAAATATATCATCATCAGTCGCCCTGCTGCGTGCCATCGACTAACATTATTCAGTCATCTTCAGCATTGCCGCACGCATAAATAAACTGACGCGAGGATGCTTGTACTATACGTATTTATTACTCTTTGCCTGCCTCGCTTTTCATTCGTTCTTTTGGCGTGCTTACTTAATAGGGCTTGATCGCTTGCGTGCATTTCACTGCTGCAGGTCATATGCCCCGTTCGGGTTCACCGTTCAGAACGCCGCGTGGGGAACCTGCTGGTCGGTGTACGGCGGCGTCCAGGCGCCCCAATTGGACCTTTCACCCTGCACCCCAAACACCGAGAACACAGTCGACATGTACAAAATGTTCGTGTTCCAAAATTTCTCATCGCCGCCGCCATCGACGGGTATGTGTTATCGATGTTTGCCATCTATCGAACGAGCTACGTACGCATGAACGAATGTGCGTGCGCGCGAAATGTACCTCCCCGCCCGTCCCCCGCCGCTCGACAGTCATCATGGGCTCGCGGTTAGTTAGGTGCGGTTGCTATCTAGCCCCTCGCTCGCTTAGCTCGCTAGGATGCGGCCATGCATGCATCCGGCCATCCCCGTCGATCGTCGATCATAACCAGCTGCTGCTGCTGCTGCGGCTGCATGGTGGACGGTTCATTGCGGCGCCGCGCGGGCCGCCCTGCGTGCAAGCTCAACCTTACTTTCACGCATACCCGTCGCCTGTCTGCCTCGCTCGCTCTTTCCGACAAGATACACACACCATTGCTAGTCACGAATGAATGGCGTGCATACATGATGACAGTGAATCATACCATATATAATATAGGGTATGTAGTAATATAATATATATAATATACCGTGGCGTGCCAGGCTGGGCGTGCCTTTATTATCACATGTACGTACGTCCAGCAGCAGGCAGGCGGCGCAGCAGCGGCGCTGACTCAACTTACTGTACTTACCCGCATCCTCTGCCGCGCGCGCTCCCTCCACCGTGACGGACCCCCCGTGACACAAATCGTGCGTTTATTATTTGTATCCCAACGAATGGAAGCATCCAACATCGTCCTGGTGAACGCCATGAGCCAGCTGTGCGCGACCCTCTCCAGCAACGCCTGGGAACCCATCGACTACGACTACGACTACGCACCATCACGCACTCCCGGAGGCTGGGGCGCAGTGTAAGCCAACATAATAATCCTACCTAATATTCAAAACAAAGCAAATAGATGGACAAGGGGTTGGTGTCGGCTTCCTTGAAGCCGGAAAAAGGGCGGGGCCCCACTAAATCCGTACGGGTTAAGTTGAGTGCTAGGGCGGCGAGGGCGTGAAATGTGAGAGTGTCGACATTCCTGCTGATAGACAGCCAGAGCTTTTCCCCGAAATGCCTGCTAGCCGAGTCGTTATCAAGGCCTGCCGGCGCCGCGCGAAGCGCGTCATCCCGTCGGGTGCATGAGCGCATGTGCGCATCGACCGAAATACGGCATTTCCAAAGCGAGCGGCGAGGGCGTCAAGTGTGAGAGTGTCGCATCGACATTCCTGCTGATAGGCAGCCAGAGCTTTATTATATCTGAAATGCCTTCGGCTTCAGCAATCCGACCCATGTTTAGCATCGCGCGCCGTCTCGGCACTGTGCAACTCTTCCGGCCAGCGCATTGGCTGAAGTTACTTGACAGTAGACATGGAGTGTATCATTTACACATCACGCAGGCTGACTTGCCAATAGAAGGACAGCGGAACTGTTTGCGAGGGCAGCGACGACGTGCAGTTGCCGACGAGAGTGCACAGGCTTCGCTACTGAGGTATTCGCCGTAGAGGAGGCTTGACTGCTATAACATTAGGACAGGGAATGTAGAAGTCCATCCCTTAGGTTGCCGACTGGACTTGTTGGGCGGCCCGCAGAAGACCGCTGCATAGGGCTGCATCGTGCGTGCATCGGCGGCTTGGCGTCCAACAACCAGCAGTTTGCCCCTCATGGTTTGCTCCTTGCAACCTTTGTAATAGCAATATGCGTCAAGACGATCGGACCGGCTAGCAGAGCTGCTGTGGTGTGGTCGCGGGAAGAATGTTCGCAATGCAAACATAGTTTGTTTCCGAAACGAAGATTCATTTCACGCCGTCATGTCAGAATTCCACCTTAAGGAACGATGACTCTTCTGGAATTAATTATAGGCCGAGAGGTGATGGTTTGACCTCGGCCTCGGTCCATGGAGACTGCCAAACTGGTTTGTACTCATGCGATGTTGGGTTCCAATAATAAATTTACCGTGCAATAAAGAATGTAATCTTTTACTTATGGAGTCTTTCCGTTGACCGAAAGTCTACACTTGTCCAATTACTTCCCAGAACCCAGAACCCAGAACCCAGACACGGACATGGGCAATCCTACAGGGCGGGGCCCCCCTGGGCGCTTCGCGCTGGGGCCCCGCCCAAAAAGGCTCTGTTATTTCTGCGCATGCTGCGCTGGCCATTGTGCTAGTTGATTGGTTGATGGTTGGTTGATTAGTCGATTGCCTGTGTGTTGCGAGTGATTATTGATACAGCGTTTCTAGCTATCTCCATCCTGCTGGCGGCAGCTAGCCGATAGGTAGACCTCAATAAGATTGACTTTCCTGCTTGTTCGCATGCAGGCTCGTCCTGAGTGAGTGTGTCGCGAACAATTCAGCCCAGCAGGTAGGCTATGCTAACTAGTTATTAGCTGTGTGTATGTCGAGCATCCACCCAGCCATTCCGCACGCGCGCGACCTGCTTGCTTGCAATTACCTGTTGAACGCTGGCGTAATTTATCTATCGTTTGGATGGCATGATGAATGGCGTTTCTGTGCCTGCAGTTCACGCCAGTAATTGTCAGCGGCAAGAATGGCGCGGCGTTTATCTTCGTGCGTGTAAGTTCGGTCATCTGCTGTACGCATACATACATGCGCGCCATGATAACGACGACTTGTGCGCGCATACATATACATGCATGCTGTTTCTGTCTTCATTGTGACACCTCCCTGATGTAACTAACCCCATTCCGTGCCCTGGGTGGTTTCTCAACTTTGTGCAACAATCCGCGCCGACTGTGCGCCGGCCATGTAAGGGTCCTGACGCATGACGGACAGGCAGGGTGGCCCTTACTTTGCTGAGTATCTACGGCCAGAGCGAGATACTCCTGGCTCAGAAGCGCTGAGCGAGAGCATCTGTCAGGATCTGTCTAGCTAGGAGAGGTGTCGCGCCCGCGCGCGTCGGGCCACCTAGCGCGTACACCCAAAAATTTTCGCGAGTGATACGCGGGCTAAGATAGGCCCTGAGCGTCTGTAGGAACGTTTGACAGAGATGCTCAGCCGCACACAGTGCCGTATGACGACGATGTACACTGTGCTCCTGACCCTTTAGTTGATCCTCTGGTGTCTAACGATATCGAGATGCGGAAGCTATATCGAGATGCGGAAGCTATATCAAGATGCGGAAGCAGCGTAATGTCTAGAGGCCCTGGGCCCAAGCTTTAGGTAATGTAGTCTGGTGCACAGCGTTGGTAGACGAAGAGTCTTGCTGAACCAGGGAGGTTTGAAGGGAAAGAGGGATCTTGGACGATGACCGAAGACAGCTGACAGTAGAGGTGTTTGTGCAAGTGATATAAAGCAATACCGAGGCTCAGAGAGAGAGAGAGAATTGACCTTAAGAGTTGTCTTGCATTGTATATGTACGTATGTATACATGCCCCCACACTCAACCTCGCGGCCGCTGTGTGCGTTCGCATGCTACGCACCCCTTCGTTGGTTGATTGGTACAGTCCCTGCATTGATAATAAAGCAATTTGCCTGCATACGTAAGGTTCTGTTAAATCGACTTTACATCTCTTGTAACACATCTGCTAGCTGAAAGGTGAGGAAATCCATAATGCATTAACGAACGAATAATTGTCACCCGACCCGTGCCTTCCCCTTCATACGCGTATACGTTGTGTTTTCGCGCACACAAACAGGGTGGGCGTTGCCAACTGCAGCGCAGCGCCTAATCAAGCCCAGGAGGTAGGTGCGTGTCTTGCAGCAAGGTACACAAGCAACGCACATTGCTATGCTACCTGTACGTCCGGTATGCGTGCTGCGGTATGTTTATCTGTTCACCGCGTCACGGCGTTCACAGCTTCTCGGCTTCACGGCGTCATTTTATTTCTCTCCACGTACGGCAATGCAAGTTACAAATTCGATCGATGTGGACCAAAGCAATCGAGATAGAATGAAGATTCACCCATCCACGACAGAAAGATTCGTTGCTATAGAAAGATGCGCCATCCGCCGCGCGCGGCAGCAGACCGCGTTCCGTACATCGATGTTCCGTACTACCGACGTACGGTGCTACTCATGCATGCCTAAAACCCTAAAACCCTAAACCCTAAAACTCTAAGATCCAGCTGGACGGCGCACCCATCCACCCATGCATGCATAAGCGAGTGCTCCGTAACATGCGCATTTCTGCATACCCATCCAGCAAAGCAACACTCAAGCATTATGGGCCCTATCTACGACCCTGCCCCATCCACCTCGCTCGCTCCTTCAATCTACCCCTACCCTACCCAACCGAGCCCCACCTCGCTCCTACCTCCAACGGATCGACCAGTTCGTCGCGGTGCCAATCAACAATGGGACCGCTTATGCCTTCTGGTAAGAGATAGATTAGCGCAGCGGCAGCAGGTTAAGCGCTAGCGGGATGTTCGTACTATTTGTCGTACCCACGTCGGTAGGTGTCATGTCTGTCATTGCAAGCATGTTTGGCATAAACGTCGAACATACATAGAACGTAGAAGCGAGTTAGTGTAGCGTCCGTTTGGTTTCCTTCTTTAATTTCAGCAGGGGAAGGCACATGCTTTTGGATGCGCCCACGCACCTCGCTGAATGGGGATTCGGCAAGACGCTAAGCCGACGTACGGACATTTTTCCAGACCTCCCCCTAACTTACAAATTCATGCGTTATCACTTCATATATGTACTTACATGCCTTATATATACGTTCATCCGTGTTACACGTAATAAGCTTCCTGCGTGATGAATAATCTTGCAGGACGACCGATGGAACTCTGGCGTTGCAACTGCTCGAAAATACAGTTAATAATCAGAACTCATTTCAGGGGGTCCTGTCGTCCGCATTCAGCGGTTCCGTGTACGGCCAATTCAATCTCACGTAGGTCAAAGTCAGACACGCTACCGTGCATACATGCGTCTCTCTATCTATGCGCACAAAAGTGTCACACACACGATGCATGGCAACGCAAGCAAGCACTAACACCCGACGACTTCCAGTCATGAGGACTAGCTGGTTTATTTCGACCAATTACGTAGCTCGCTCTGTCTGTGTTGTTGTTTAAAACACATCCTAATCATGAGTTGATTGTTGAGTGGTTCCCCTGTGCGTGGTTCAGACAATCGACAGGCCCACACAACTACGCGCGTCGCACGCAAAACAAATCACAATAGTAGGTCTGTCTACTTTATATGCTAACAAAACACGCATAACACGCAATCCTATTCAAACTAACTAACGGTGTGCGCGCGTGCTGCAGACTTTCGACGGTGGGCGGAGTCTTGCTCACAAACCTGGGGTACTCCGTCTGCCCACAAATCCAGCAGAACAGCACTGGATCCGCTGTCACTTGGACGGCGTGCGACGGCGACAATCCAAACCAGAATTTCCTGGTGCAAAACACCGTATCAACCCCAGGTATGCTGTTGATTGGTGCTGGGCGGCATTACTACCAACACGCAGCAGTCGGGTTTTTAAGGGCTTCGCCGATATGCATTGTATTTATGCATCGAAGCAACTTCCGCTTGCTCGAGAGATATTTCAGAAGTCCCATATGCACGAATGATGAAGAGATGCCGTCAATAGGGGAAGGGGGCGGCGCTCGTGATCCAAGCCATGGCGATGGGCATGTACAATGGCTGGTTAGCTTCCCACAGAGTGTGGTATAAAGATTGAGTGAATATCCGTGATTAATATCTGTATGCCAATCAGATCAGACATGCACGGCTCGCGCCGTCCTTGTTGCTTGCTTGTGACCAGATGCACACGACTTCCTGCTGGTTGTTTTGTCCTACCTGCCTGCGTGACGTTGAATTATCCATCAAGTGTGGGCGGTTAGGCTTCGTTAACACATATATACAATGTACAATGGCATGAAAAACAACCGAGGAAGGGGGCCTGAACGTTCAGGCCCCCTTCCTCAGTTGTTTTTCATGCCATTTGGTATGCCACAGGTAGGGCACCAACACCTGCACTTCATCACATCACTGTACTACACCTGTTGTGACTTGACACAAACATACACATCGATCCAGCCACTGCACGCGCCGTATGCACGCATGCAGGCGTCCAGCCCGTACGCATCGTCAACCTTCTGACACAAACGTGTGTCACCCTCGCCGGAAACATAAGCCAGGGCAGCGGCAGTGTAGGGTAAGCCCACCGCTGCACAATTGGAGCAATAAAGTGATTCCTTCGTTGGCTGCTGTTTGATTGCTTGCCAGTGGTGGTGGTTGTTACAGTGTGCTCGCTCCAGACTCTCCGAACATGCTGCTGGAAGTTTGCTTCCCACGCATCCACGCACCATATACATGCGGCACATCCTAGCAGCACATACTACCTCAACATGCTGCTGCTGTCGCCTCTACCTTGTCCCCACGGTATATATATGTATCGCGGATGTAGATAGATAGGTATCGTGGCTTAACATTAAGTACCGTATGGTAGCTGATGCATGGCTACGGAACCCTTCGTCAGCTCGTCGCGTTCAGTTTGCGTCTGCTAGCTATCCGCCCCCCTGCTGCCTTACTTCCGTCATGTTAACGGCGCCCGCCCTGATGCCACCTCACGCATGCAACCCCCATAAAATTCACCATCTTTCATCATACGACGAACTTAATACTATATTCATCCAAACAACAACGCGCTCGGTCGCTCGTCGGTGCACACGATGCGACGCAGGCTTAATTTGGCGCCGTGTACCGCTAATGCCACAAGCCAACAGGTAGGCAGGCCAATCCCGTGAAACACGGGTAGGGTCCATGTGCAACACGGAAAACACATGCACGTCGCGGGTCTATCTACCTAACTGCTGCCTGCCCCCCGTCCATTTATTTCATGAGCGAGCGAGCGAGGTCATCATCTGTGCAGTCTCTCCACGCAATTGGTGCTGTCAGGGTTGGGTTGATTCTATCCAACAGGCAGAAGTTTTATGCAATGGTGTGCGTTGGTTGATCGTTTTGCCATGTCGGCGGTGGGCTGCTGCATGCATGCAGATAGACAGACCCTAGGACATCCTAGGGTGTACACATCGATGTGTACACACCTTGCCAGCTGCGTGGTGCTATCACGCATATGCGTGGTGTATGTATGTGTAGGCCTGCGTGTATCCGACTGTATGTATCTATCTATCAACTAGCTATGTAACTACGTACTAATTCGAATCTCAACAGATGCACTTCGCTCGCTTCGCACACGCAGTTCCTTATGATGGGCGCGAGCGGGACATCCATGTTTTTCATGTAGGTCCCGTCGTCCACCCACTGCTGCTGGCGTTCGTGCTTCATTGCTGCTTACTTGCCTACCTTCAAGCTTCCTCGCCTTATTACGCGCGTCCTCGCTGTCGTCTATCTCCTTTCATGCCTTCCATCCGTACGTACGTCTTGCGTTCCTTCGTCATTTGCCTTCTCCTATAATCCGTTCTATAATGTAACGATTGGTTATGCCCACGCTCAATCGTGATATTTCTTTCAACAGAGATTCGTTGGTCAGCAGGACAGATATCTATCTATCGCACGCGTCACCGGTACTGCATGTGCGGCGTTCATCTAGCTAGCTCTGTTATCCGTATCTATCTAAGCCTGCCTGCTGCAGTTTTTGGTTGCTATCGGTCGCGACCTGGAAGCAACTAACACTGCTGATTAATTATCGTTGTTGTTATATAATTTTTCCCCTGCCCGCATTACTCAGGACCCCTTCCAATTATGGCACTTTTGCAATCACCGCGACCGGGTACTATGGCATGTGGAACATCGACTCGTCCCCTTGGAACGAACAACGATTGAGCCGCCAGCAGTGGAGCCTGCAGCAGCCGTAAGTACGTAGTGCGTTGTAAAAAGCTGGCAACGTGGCGGGCACTTATATAGTTATCGCTTCTGCTCGCTGCCAGTTATAGTGCCATCTATGTGCCATTACGTGCCATCCATCCAGGCATTGGTAGCTGGGGAATGCATGTGGGCCGGCGGCCGGCGCAGGTACCACATGTGGTGCCTTCGCCGGCGGCTCTTCTTGATTGATGTACATTAAGAAGATCCGCCGTGTACACGTATACATCCCTATTCCGCACTGGAGTGAGGAGATACGAATGCGGACGGACTGGGGCTGCACAGTTAGTGATAGGGGCGAGACACTTCAGCGGATACGTACGTACGTAGGGGCGATGCACGAAGTATGTAAGGGCGAGGCGCTAGTGGCAAGACGGCGCACGCACTAATATATAATATACCTACCATACGTTCATACAAACTAACGAAGGTAGGTAAATAAACTGAAACATCCCGTTGATAAACCCTCACCAACCATCGCCAGCCATACCTGCCTCCCACTGGCTACTCCATAAATATATCATCATCAGTCGCCCTGCTGCGTGCCATCGACTAACATTATTCAGTCATCTTCAGCATTGCCGCACGCATAAATAAACTGACGCGAGGATGCTTGTACTATACGTATTTATTACTCTTTGCCTGCCTCGCTTTTCATTCGTTCTTTTGGCGTGCTTACTTAATAGGGCTTGATCGCTTGCGTGCATTTCACTGCTGCAGGTCATATGCCCCGTTCGGGTTCACCGTTCAGAACGCCGCGTGGGGAACCTGCTGGTCGGTGTACGGCGGCGTCCAGGCGCCCCAATTGGACCTTTCACCCTGCACCCCAAACACCGAGAACACAGTCGACATGTACAAAATGTTCGTGTTCCAAAATTTCTCATCGCCGCCGCCATCGACGGGTATGTGTTATCGATGTTTGCCATCTATCGAACGAGCTACGTACGCATGAACGAATGTGCGTGCGCGCGAAATGTACCTCCCCGCCCGTCCCCCGCCGCTCGACAGTCATCATGGGCTCGCGGTTAGTTAGGTGCGGTTGCTATCTAGCCCCTCGCTCGCTTAGCTCGCTAGGATGCGGCCATGCATGCATCCGGCCATCCCCGTCGATCGTCGATCATAACCAGCTGCTGCTGCTGCTGCTGCGGCTGCATGGTGGACGGTTCATTGCGGCGCCGCGCGGGCCGCCCTGCGTGCAAGCTCAACCTTACTTTCACGCATACCCGTCGCCTGTCTGCCTCGCTCGCTCTTTCCGACAAGATACACACACCATTGCTAGTCACGAATGAATGGCGTGCATACATGATGACAGTGAATCATACCATATATAATATAGGGTATGTAGTAATATAATATATATAATATACCGTGGCGTGCCAGGCTGGGCGTGCCTTTATTATCACATGTACGTACGTCCAGCAGCAGGCAGGCGGCGCAGCAGCGGCGCTGACTCAACTTACTGTACTTACCCGCATCCTCTGCCGCGCGCGCTCCCTCCACCGTGACGGACCCCCCGTGACACAAATCGTGCGTTTATTATTTGTATCCCAACGAATGGAAGCATCCAACATCGTCCTGGTGAACGCCATGAGCCAGCTGTGCGCGACCCTCTCCAGCAACGCCTGGGAACCCATCGACTACGACTACGACTACGCACCATCACGCACTCCCGGAGGCTGGGGCGCAGTGTAAGCCAACATAATAATCCTACCTAATATTCAAAACAAAGCAAATAGATGGACAAGGGGTTGGTGTCGGCTTCCTTGAAGCCGGAAAAAGGGCGGGGCCCCACTAAATCCGTACGGGTTAAGTTGAGTGCTAGGGCGGCGAGGGCGTGAAATGTGAGAGTGTCGACATTCCTGCTGATAGACAGCCAGAGCTTTTCCCCGAAATGCCTGCTAGCCGAGTCGTTATCAAGGCCTGCCGGCGCCGCGCGAAGCGCGTCATCCCGTCGGGTGCATGAGCGCATGTGCGCATCGACCGAAATACGGCATTTCCAAAGCGAGCGGCGAGGGCGTCAAGTGTGAGAGTGTCGCATCGACATTCCTGCTGATAGGCAGCCAGAGCTTTATTATATCTGAAATGCCTTCGGCTTCAGCAATCCGACCCATGTTTAGCATCGCGCGCCGTCTCGGCACTGTGCAACTCTTCCGGCCAGCGCATTGGCTGAAGTTACTTGACAGTAGACATGGAGTGTATCATTTACACATCACGCAGGCTGACTTGCCAATAGAAGGACAGCGGAACTGTTTGCGAGGGCAGCGACGACGTGCAGTTGCCGACGAGAGTGCACAGGCTTCGCTACTGAGGTATTCGCCGTAGAGGAGGCTTGACTGCTATAACATTAGGACAGGGAATGTAGAAGTCCATCCCTTAGGTTGCCGACTGGACTTGTTGGGCGGCCCGCAGAAGACCGCTGCATAGGGCTGCATCGTGCGTGCATCGGCGGCTTGGCGTCCAACAACCAGCAGTTTGCCCCTCATGGTTTGCTCCTTGCAACCTTTGTAATAGCAATATGCGTCAAGACGATCGGACCGGCTAGCAGAGCTGCTGTGGTGTGGTCGCGGGAAGAATGTTCGCAATGCAAACATAGTTTGTTTCCGAAACGAAGATTCATTTCACGCCGTCATGTCAGAATTCCACCTTAAGGAACGATGACTCTTCTGGAATTAATTATAGGCCGAGAGGTGATGGTTTGACCTCGGCCTCGGTCCATGGAGACTGCCAAACTGGTTTGTACTCATGCGATGTTGGGTTCCAATAATAAATTTACCGTGCAATAAAGAATGTAATCTTTTACTTATGGAGTCTTTCCGTTGACCGAAAGTCTACACTTGTCCAATTACTTCCCAGAACCCAGAACCCAGAACCCAGACACGGACATGGGCAATCCTACAGGGCGGGGCCCCCCTGGGCGCTTCGCGCTGGGGCCCCGCCCAAAAAGGCTCTGTTATTTCTGCGCATGCTGCGCTGGCCATTGTGCTAGTTGATTGGTTGATGGTTGGTTGATTAGTCGATTGCCTGTGTGTTGCGAGTGATTATTGATACAGCGTTTCTAGCTATCTCCATCCTGCTGGCGGCAGCTAGCCGATAGGTAGACCTCAATAAGATTGACTTTCCTGCTTGTTCGCATGCAGGCTCGTCCTGAGTGAGTGTGTCGCGAACAATTCAGCCCAGCAGGTAGGCTATGCTAACTAGTTATTAGCTGTGTGTATGTCGAGCATCCACCCAGCCATTCCGCACGCGCGCGACCTGCTTGCTTGCAATTACCTGTTGAACGCTGGCGTAATTTATCTATCGTTTGGATGGCATGATGAATGGCGTTTCTGTGCCTGCAGTTCACGCCAGTAATTGTCAGCGGCAAGAATGGCGCGGCGTTTATCTTCGTGCGTGTAAGTTCGGTCATCTGCTGTACGCATACATACATGCGCGCCATGATAACGACGACTTGTGCGCGCATACATATACATGCATGCTGTTTCTGTCTTCATTGTGACACCTCCCTGATGTAACTAACCCCATTCCGTGCCCTGGGTGGTTTCTCAACTTTGTGCAACAATCCGCGCCGACTGTGCGCCGGCCATGTAAGGGTCCTGACGCATGACGGACAGGCAGGGTGGCCCTTACTTTGCTGAGTATCTACGGCCAGAGCGAGATACTCCTGGCTCAGAAGCGCTGAGCGAGAGCATCTGTCAGGATCTGTCTAGCTAGGAGAGGTGTCGCGCCCGCGCGCGTCGGGCCACCTAGCGCGTACACCCAAAAATTTTCGCGAGTGATACGCGGGCTAAGATAGGCCCTGAGCGTCTGTAGGAACGTTTGACAGAGATGCTCAGCCGCACACAGTGCCGTATGACGACGATGTACACTGTGCTCCTGACCCTTTAGTTGATCCTCTGGTGTCTAACGATATCGAGATGCGGAAGCTATATCGAGATGCGGAAGCTATATCAAGATGCGGAAGCAGCGTAATGTCTAGAGGCCCTGGGCCCAAGCTTTAGGTAATGTAGTCTGGTGCACAGCGTTGGTAGACGAAGAGTCTTGCTGAACCAGGGAGGTTTGAAGGGAAAGAGGGATCTTGGACGATGACCGAAGACAGCTGACAGTAGAGGTGTTTGTGCAAGTGATATAAAGCAATACCGAGGCTCAGAGAGAGAGAGAGAATTGACCTTAAGAGTTACAAGGTATGAGATCCAAGGACCCTTGGGTCTGAATGTGCCAAGGTTGTTGTCTGTCTGTCTGTTGTTGTATAACTGCCAATGTTGTTGTATATCTGCCAAAAGATACCGAATGGCTACGGACCACCGCCTTATATACTCATGGCACATAAGGCCCAACACGCCATCCTAGGGCCCGATGACGTCATTTCTGCGTCATTGTGCCGTATCGGTATGGGCCCGATGACGTCATTCTCGCGTCATTGTACCTATGTACCTCGCCCTCGTACCTCAACTGTCCACGCCTGTACGACCTATTGCGTCATTAGACTGCCAACGTAATTCCCTTGCGTCTGCCACCAGCTGCTTCTTTTCCTAATTCCATCGGGCATATCCCGCCGTCGCGATCATCCCAACGTATGCTGCTGGTGGTTTGCAGCATTATATCATACCTCAAACCAACATTTGGATGTCTCGGCACCCATTGACCCATGGGACACATAAAGCCGAGGCGTATTATTAATAACCGCCAATTGCTTTGCGTCCGCACGATCGCGCTTGCCCTAAGTCAGTTATAGCCGTCATTACGTATTTATCTTGTTTCTCTCCGTTTCGCGGCCATAGCGCTCGGGCCTTCGATGGTGCTGCGCAACTAATGGCTCAGCGAGCCGCGGTTCATACCAAACGTGAGTGACTTTTACACCAACATCTACGTCTTGCTCATACAGGAGCGGGCTAGTTCACACACTTCAGCGTTGTCTGCCGCACATACAGGTTCGCGGGGCGTTAGGTTAGTCCGTTCCACATTCAACCGTCATTCGCGACCTGTTGCGTCCAACCGCGCATTCGTATCACCCACGCTTGCTCTCGACAGAGGTTTTTCCCGGCTGAACACAGCCCCGGGAGATATCATGGCCACCTACCTGTGAGGCCGGATTATCTAAACCTACAACCTTTTGAACAACAGAATTATCTTCAGATTTCCAAATGTTTCTCCCAAATATTTATTCATATCGTAAGATAGCCACCATGCTGGACGGGCTGATAGGCGATACGTGCTGCTGGCGTAGTTTCGTTTGTGCGTGGCTGCCCCTAGGCCCTATCTATCTAGGAAGCTCTTTGCTGACATTGTGACATGCATGTGTTACAAGCAAGTTGAGGAGTGCGTAACCCCCATACATAGCCGAACAATTACACGCATGTACACATACTCGCTCGCAGGGGCTCAGATGGCAGCAGCGTGATTACTGCCGATGGACCAGTGTCTACGTCGTCGTACATTGTACTTCCGTACTTCAGCTACCAATCACAGTTTAACATCACGTAAGTCGGTACGGAGAGTGCGCGCTGCTCGCTGAAAGTCTGTTGAAGGTAGGGCTGTATCGATGTTACTTCTTAATAAGTAGCTAGTAGTCCTGGTAGGTATGTACACAGAAATAGAATGTACTGCTGAACCGAGGCTCGGCAGTTCAACAGCTCAAGGCAACGCCTACGGATGAAGCAGCAGGGAGGTGTATCGATGTTATTATATATTTTCCATCGCTCCATCGATCGTCATGCATGTAATAACCGGTCATCGTTGCTTGCCTCCTGTCTGAAACGGACACAGGGAGACGAATTTTGGTGGTGCCACGATCTGGGACAGTTTCTTAGGCCGCTGCATGAAAGGAAACGGCACGAAAATCACGCGCGTGAACTGCGACACCAACGACCTCAACCAGAATTGGTTCATTGCAAATGCGTCCAACACGCCGCCCGCCCGTAAGTATACCGTACTTCCTTTTTGTATTGATGAGCTGTTGACCTGCTGGATGGTGTCTATCTATCTTGCGCTCACTCCGTACGGTTTGTATTTATGGGTGTGCGTGGGTGAGCGGGAGGGTAACCCAATGACGATATTTTATTGGCTGGTAATGACGACGACCCTGCTCATGATAGTGTGTACCCCAGAGTTTATTTGCTTGATTGTGCGTGCGGCGGTATTTCAGGGTTTAGGGTTTGAGGCTCCATGCAACACGTGCATACTTCATTACTTATCAGCCGCTGTTACGAGCGAGAGGGAGGCACAAATAACGGCACGCAAACTACCGCCGCAAAACTGATGTGTTTAAAGCAACCAAACCGGGAATCTTTCATGGATAACGCCCTTGAGCTTCTTACAAATACGTAATCGGACGGACATATATATGCATGGGGCGGGGGAGGGCCGCACGCACACGGCTAGCTCTCTGTCCTGAGCCTGATTATTCTGCATGCGCTCTACTTGCCTCGCTCCGATCAAATTAAATCCCGAGCCACCCGCCCCCGCATGCACGCAGCCTACCCGGGCGTGCGCCTGGCCAACGTCGCCACCCAGACTTGCATCACCATCTCCAACAATGGCAACCAGACCAACGGCACGCTGTGAGTTCATCGTCATGTTAATAATGTTGCCCGCCTTTCTTTTGTTAGAGAGGGCGGGGCTTCCGCGCATGGCTGGCGCAAGTAAGAACGAAAGCCTGCATTTGTTTATACTAGCGGTGGCACCTTGTGGCCCGCAGTTGCGGTGATTAAAAACGCGACACGCAGAGCGTGTGTCTCGAATGCCATGCAGGCTGCAAATGGCTCCCTGCAGCAACACGTCCGTGGCGAGCCAACAGGCAAGTAGTGTACACACAATACATTGGTGATGAGCGGCTGCTGCAATTGAGGCTCATCATCAACCGTCTCAACCGAATGCTGAATCTGTCTATCTGCCAATCTATCTATCTATCATCATATATGTATATGTATACCTAATATCTATCTATCTAACCATCTATCCATTAGATGGTTATATTCATACATTTATCTATCTATCTTGTTGAGAACCAGCTGCGATCACGAGGCCACAAAAGTGGCGTGTGTGTGTATGTCTGCCACTCTCTGCCTTACTCATCGGGCCCCTCCCATTGTTCCCACGCACGCACTTGTCAATCTTATCCTAGTTCCCGCCACCCCTATATATCTGCGAATATTTTCAGTTCGTCCCGATGAACATTGAGGGAGAAGCATACGTCCTCGTGTAAGCAACATCGTTAGGCTGCGCTGATCTCCTTACTTCTATCTTCGTTGTCATGTATGTATATATCTGTGAATGGATGGATTTGTTTCGCTCGTTCGGAGGAATGTCGGAGCCAGGATCGATCCTTGATTGCCTGCTTGTTTCACATGAAGCAAGCACAAAACTAGCTAATAACCGCCCTTGTTACTTACGACGCGCGCCCTGCTGGTAACCGCTCTTTCTATAACGGCTGATACGTACCTCGTTAGTTATATATAAATGTGCGTGCGCACGGACGGTGCCATCATCAATGAGCGTGCGCGGTTGACGTACGCAGCAGGGCCCTTTGTCCAACCGAATGCTTTTGCCTTTGTGCCTTCATTGATTGATTCTGCGCTACAGTGCGTCCGGAGGGACCGCGGTCGTGGACGCCCCCGCCCAGGGCTACCCCTACGTGCAGGTCTGGTCCTTTGATGACCCGACAGAGACCAATCAGTTTTGGTACTTCCAGTGAGTGTCGTACAGGAAGCTGCCGTACTACCCCGCCCATTGCCCTTTGCGTCCCAACGAAAGTACGAAGCGGTTATTCACTACATGTTATCCATCGGACATGCCTTCGCAGCAAGCGAGTTATTACACGCAGGCAACAGCCGTCACTCCCGTTGCAGCCAACGCACGGCCGGTTTTCCCCAACGATGTAACTACCTAAATAGCTCAGGACATGCCTGCTTGCTGGAAACACATACACATAAAATGACCTGCTGCTTAGGTGGATCCTTCACCGTATCACCGTATTAAGCAGCGTATTGACCACGCATACACCGTATGTGTGGTATATATGTGGCCGACATACATTCAGGAACTCTGAGGACGGCAGCGGCTACATCATCCAAAATGGCATGTTCAATACGTGCCTACAAGTCGTCAATAACGGCACTACTGCGCTTCTGCAGACCGCCAACTGCAATACCTCGGACCCCAGCCAGGTTTTCGTGACCCAAGGTTTTTCGATGGACCCATCACAGCTCTTCAGTAGGTGTTCGCGCTACGTAGCTGTTAATAAGGGTAATAATAGATGGGAGTCGTCAAGGGTGTTCAAAGGAAAAAAGAATAAAAGGAAAAAAAGGTATGTATATTATAAAAAAGGGTACATTATTTGGGGCGCATCGATGCTCGGCAGATAGAGTGCACGCAGTAGATGCCTGCTAACCATGCTAGCAATAAAATATACAGCGAGGCTAAAGATAGATAAAAGTGCTAGCCTACCTGCTGTATGTGGCTTCTTCGAATACGACATATGTACGACGGCCTATTGACCGGAGGACGTCGAACATACGGTCTTCGGCTCTACCCGAAGTGCCTGCCCGCTGCCTGCTGCCCGCTGCCCGTGCGCACGCAGACAATACCAACACCGCTGCGTCGACATTTGAGAAGCTGGCGATTGTCCTCATCAGTGCAGCCAGCGGAGAGTGCGTCACCATGCCCAACGGAAACCAGGTTAACGGCTCAAGGTGCGTTAATAACGCAGATAGATACGTAGATAGACCAGCAAGCAATGGCATGCGCCGCGCCGCCGCCGCTCGGTTCGCCTCGTGTTGCGTAACTACATGCATACATATAACCACTACATACGTAACGCAGCAGCCAAAACGTATACGTATATGTATCACAATCACCGAACCTCGCTCGCTCGTTCCCAAGCGGATGGAAAGGAGCGCCGACGGGAAAGCAAGTATATATGTACATACGGTACATACATACGTCCGGGCTAGCTTATTAAGTGTTTGATGATGACATTACTAATAATGTATGCCGCGCCACAGATAGATGACGTGCGTGATGTATGCTGCTACTTATCCATTTGCAATCCGCAATGTTTTACACACAGTCATAATATGTGTGTTCCCATGTTGTGTGTTCCCCTGTTCTTTCCGTGCTGCAACAAATATAATTTCAGGTTGCATATTGCCCCTTGCACGGGCGGCATGACAACCCAAGGGGTAAGAGACGGGGCGGGCGGGGTGGCATACCTGGGCATACCTCCCAAACACGCCCCCACCCTTATTACGTTGATGCCCCGCCTGACTTCCATGCCCTGACTGTCCTGCTGATCGACATTAGGGTTTTGGATAGCATGCGACTGGTAAGGCCGATGCCGATCCGTTCGTGCCTGTTTGCCTGTCTGCAGTTCGAGGTGGTTGCGATGGCGGACATTGTCGCCAACGGCCAAGGCCTCGTCTTTGTGTACGTACAGAAGGATGTACGGGGACGGTTGGGTCTACCGTATCTCGGGTATAACACACAATTGTGTTGAAGACACCTTGAAGACAGATTGCATTGACACCACGCATGGCGGCACCGCTGCTGACCAATGAAAGGACCCACCACGCACGCGCGCGTAGAACGCAGACCTTACGAAGGAACAAAGCTGAATGGGATGAAGCAGGTGGCGGTGGAGGACTGGGACCGGGGACTGGGAGACCGGGGAAACCCATCACCTCACCTCTGCTCTCTTAAACCCACGCCTCGGCCTCTATCGTACCATCAATGAGTCCTCTAGGAAAGCACTTCTCATTCTCCCGCAAACACAAACATGGACGCTTTTACACGCGCGCACGGTCGGTCGGCAATGATAGAAGCAAGCTTGGTGGCTGGATGAACACGCGAACGTTTCATCACATTCACATATGTGATCAAAATCTCATATTACCCCTCTACCAAGCAACTGCATGTATCTCAATTGGACGAAGCACGAATAATGGCGGGGGTGATGAATGCAGGGCGTCCAACGATGACGCGGTCATCACCGCAGCCGTCCAGAACGGCAGTCTGCCCGTAGAGGTCTGGAACTTCAACGTCGCACAGAAGAATGAGCAATGGTCCATCTAGTGAGTAATCCGTGCATGCGCGCGGGGCTCGGCTGCGCTGCGCTGCGTATGTACCCTGCTGGTCACTGGGCTTAGCTTGGCCACAACCGCGTCGGTGGTACGGAGAGTACGGAATGAAGGCGTTCTGCCGTTCTCGTGGTGCTTTATTACGTATTTCGTGTTTATTTTTGCGACGATAGATCATGCCAGGACGATCCCTACCTATTATTTATCTGTTATCGGCTGCGATCTGGCGGCTTCAGCGCATCAGCACGGATGCTTACTCGACTGGCTGCTGCGTGCGTGTGAACGAACATGGAGATTAGATTTAATACATATGCCTAGGCCAGATGTACGTTATCTATTAGTAATGTCGATCGGGCGGAATGAATAAAGGTCACGCGCGCCCGCTCTCTGGTTTCGCTCTATACTATCCGCTGCAGTTATACCGGCAGCAGCAACAACGGCTTTGTGGTGTACAACAACATGTACGGCACCTGCCTCCAGGCCGTTGGCTCCGTACTGCAACACACGTACCCCTGCAATGAGAGCGACCCAACACAGGTCTTCATTGCCGCCTACCTGTCTTCTTATGCTGGTACGTACGTAAGTATGGTCATACCATACATACATACGTAAGCGGCGGCACGCACATACGCCACCTATCTACCTTCTCACCTCGTTGTCCTCGCCTTGTACAGGAATAGCCATTGATTGCCTTGCTAAAATGATGTTCATGTTACATTAGTGACCGAATCCACCGGTAATACCTGCGCTGCACGCACATCCCGTCGTTTCCTGCCGCAGCACTGTGAGCCAGCCAGCCTAAAAGAGTAGCTAGATAGCCGCAGTCTGCAGGGCGGCTTGCACCCAGCAGCTATATATTTAGCGAGCTGTTCTCTCTCATCTGCGGCACCACGCACATACATACAAGTTGATGATGAGTGAGTGCATGTCAGCTGATATGCTGCGAGCTAGCTTTAACAGAAGATTACGAGTACAAATACTTGCGTGCGTGCAGGAAGTTCTGCGGCAGAAGATCAAGTGGGCAGCAGTAAGTCTTCGTTGTCGGCGGCTCGCTCTGCTGGCTGGTCGATCGGTCGATCGATCGATTGATCGGTCGATCGGTCGCGTCGGTCGGCCATGTTCGTTGTTGCGCATTGCGTGTATGTGGCTGTTGGTCGTCGTGGGTCGGAGATGGGCGCTTACTCGTATGTATGTATAGGCTCCAGATAGAACGAATGGCAGATAGAACGAATGGCAGATAGAATAGATAGATCCAGCGGTCGGTGACATTTCCATGCATGGGCGTACATACGTACATGTGACCGTGTGTAGTTCGATTAGCTAGTTTCGTTACCCGCCAGCCACCGTACATCAAAGCAGCGGTTGTGCAGGTGCAGGGCTGGCTGGGCTATCTGTGTACATGGGTTCATCAATTATGACCGATCAATCGATCATCTCGCTTCCCATCCATATCTGCCTACCTCGAACGCTATTTGGGATCGGTTTCATCATGACGCGCTGCTGGATTCTGCTCATCAGGTTACGACATCTTCACGGCCAACGCCCGCTTCGTGGAGGACCACAACCGGGCGGCTGATCAGGAGGACGCCGCTGCTGCCGCTGCTGCCGGCTGCGAGGCACCCACCGCCGCAGGCGACACACCACCAGTAGCAGCAGCAGCAGCAGGCGGAAACAGCAACGCCACTACCACTATCACGAAGCCTCCTACGCCCAAATTCAAACTGACGGTCAACCGCTACGCCTCCATGTCCCGGGGCCGGTTCTTCCAGACACGTACGGGCCGTACTGTTCGTGACAGGACGACGAACCGTACAAGTATCGATGTGTACAAGCGCCGGATGTCGGATGCGGAGCTGCCTCCCTCCCTGGACTACCGGGGGACGCGGATGGACGGCCCGGGCGTCAAGGACCAGGCGTGGTGTCAGAGCTGCTGGGTGAGTAGATAGATAGATAGTAGTGTAGATAGATAGCCTGTACGTATGCAGCGAGCGGCAGTGCAGCAGTAGATAGAGGAATGAAGACCGACGACCAGCCGTGGAAATAATAAAGAAGTCATCCCTTCATTATTGTATTTATTTATTTGACAATGATGCGAAATGTGCGTGTGCGATGAGAGCGAGATCATCGTTGCTGCAGCAGGCCAGCCAATTATAGAAAACCCCACCAAACCCTAAATGCTGGTTGTGGCGTCCTAGACGTACTTACATATAGCAGAAAGCGATATGAATCGCGTCGGGCCATCACGCAGGCCGTCGTCGCTATACGCCGTACACGTATATAAATCCACACGTCATGCATGGAGCATCAGCACAAACTTGTTCTCGCGCGTAAACCTGTGATGAAACTTGAATCACGCCCCTTGCTGCCATCGACCTCGCTCGTGTATGTGATGTACCACTCAACCGCCGTACGCACGCTTATCATGCACCCACCCACCCACCCACCTGCCATCGACCGTGACAACGGCGACGACGGACCCGCCGCAGGCCTTCAGTGTAGCCGGCGCTTTGCAGGGTGCATGGAACAAGGCGACTGGTGCGTAATAAACGCACAGCGGATACGTAGCTTGCTAATAATACGTATATGAACCCTGCTCGCTGGGCTGGGTGGGAAGAGGTCCGTTACGTTGCGGCGGGCGCTTGCACGTACGCTGATTGTTTTGTGCACCCGCGGATGGAGGAGAAAGCGATGTTCTTATTGGGTCTTTCAACCCTAAAAAACCCTAATAAACCATAATACGTCCTGACTGAGTTAGTTGTCGGACCGCACTGCTGGCCTGCGGCTAGCTAGCCCGGCAGGCCGGCACCCATTGCCTATTTTGTTGGCACCAAGCATACTCTTTTTAGTCAGGGAATATACACTCTGGGAACGCCACTTCTTCATGGCCACTTCATGGCTGGTTCATGGCGGAGGCAGGTTTCTCTTCATGGGCTGGTTCATGGCACGCTTCATGGCATGCTTCATGGGAACGTTTGCCATGCGGACGGATTCATTAAGAGCGTTCATGGGGCGCCATGAAGAGCGCCATGAACCTTCCTGGGACGTTATAAAGGATGCTATGAAGGGTTCCCGATCTGCCATTAACCACGCCATGAAGAGCGCCATGAATCTTCCTGATTCGCCACAAAGAGCCCTATGAAGGGTTCCCGACCTGCCATTAACCACGCCATGAAGAGCGCCATGAAGAGCGCCATGAATCTTCCTGATTCGCCACAAAGAGCCGTAGATCTCTATGAAGGGTACAGCCCGTACGGTCGCGATTTGGGCCGATACGGCCCCCATACGGCTCTCATACGGCTCCCATACTAGGCAAACATACGCACAGAACCATGTCCAGAGTTACAAGGTGGTAAAAACCACCGTATGCGACGGGTTCCTTTCAGCTCGGGTGCCAAACCGATAACTGAACTAACCTAAGGCTTAAAATCCATTTGGCGACGACTGTACTCACTTGGAAGAGCATTTGAGCGAGTCGCTGACTCCAGCCAAGTCCTCTCCCGGCCGCTAGCGCCACGACGTGCCAGCCACGACGACGCGCCATGTCCAGGCAGTCCACGCCAGGCCGCTAGCTCCAAGCTGCTCGCCACCCAGGCCGTCCGAGCATTTGCACCAGCCTAAACATGCAGCCTGCGAGGTGTGATGAACAACAGAATGAGATTTAGCTATTCGCCATACAAGGTCAGCACATTGAGCATGGAGTGGAACACTAAACATAACAGTTCTGATACAGGCTCGACGTCCTCCGCATCGCCAATACTTTCACTTAATTTTGCAACTAGTTCCTCGTTGCTGCCCATGCTCGTTGGGTAAACGTCCGTGTGGTGCCAACACAAGCAGTAAACGGGCCCGCTGTCAACGCTAACGACTCGTGCCTAACCTTGAGCATGACCTTGCACCATTATCAGCCTTGTATCGAACTCGGTGAGGGTGTCTGGACTGCCAAGGTGACTAGCTGACCGGTTGTTACCAGGGTCAAAACATCGCACACGCGCTAGGTATCTAGAAAAGAAATAACTATGTTGTCTATTGCACTATTTTTATATATACCAGCGTTTAAAAAGTAGCAGTTCCGAATGGTTTGCATCAAGCCAGCCCGAGCATGGATGCCGTACACGCTTCGGGCGTCAGGCGCCAGGCGATGCGAGTGGCCTCTGACATTGCTGGATGCACCTCTGCAGGGCAAACAACAAACTTCTTCGCTTACGTTCCGGTCAAGTCGGCTCTTCCTTGCTACATTGTAAATCGAACCGAAACAACTGCAACTTCGCGTCGTGCCCTCTGCAGTAATGAATAAGGCAGTATTTGAAACGCTTCCGATACAATGTAAGGAGGATTATATTGGATTGTAGGCAAGCGCTGGCCGGAACGAGAGAGCTAGCACCATATTCCAGTGGCGCGTGTCAAGCAGGGGCAGGGACAGGGCCGACAACCCATGCGAGTGTCAAATGAATCATTAGTTGTACATTGTTGTCTCTGACTCGGCGCGCCGGGCTTCCCTGGGCGCCAAAACTGGCCCAGGGCTAGTAGTCTAAAAGCTGGGGACGCAGCTATTAGTGCCCTGCACGCAGCATCCGCCTGCCATGTCGTGTTTTATCCATGCCTTGTCTATGAATGACATGTCCCCAAGGCTCTCTGGGCGCCGGGTCTTGTCGTAGCGGGTCTGGGTGCTGGTTGCGACCGCGTCTGTCTGGGGGAGTGGCTTGCGTGTCCGGGGTCCGGGGTTTGCCTGACGGGGTTCGTGTTCGGGTCTGGCCGCCAGTTGCAGGCGCGTCTGTCTGGGGGTGCGGGCTGCGGGTCCGGAGTTGGGGGGGATCAGCCCTGACCGGGTTCGGGTATAGGTCTGGGCGCCAGTTGCAGGCACGCCTGTCTGGGGCGGGGAGCGGGTTGCATGTCCGGCGCCCGGGGGGGATCTGCCCTTACCGGGTTTGGGTGCGGGGTCTGGGCGCCGGTTGCGGGCGCGTCTGTTTGTGGCCAGGGCCGAGACTCCCTGTGGACGGGGTTCGAGTGTGGGTCCGGCCACCGTTTGCGGGCGCGTCTGCTGCAATAGCGAGCGGGCTTCCCACCTGCGGTCCCGTCGGGGTTCAGTGCGGGGCTCCATGCTTGTCGTCGGGTCGCTGCCGGGTTGCACCCCGGTGTCGGGCGGGCCAGTGGCCCCGGGGCGGGCCGCTCCCCCAGGGCGAGGGGGAGAGGGCACACGGCATTGGCGTGGGGTCTCCAGCCGTCTGTGAGCCTGCCAGCTGCCTCCGTATCGTCCTCCTCCTCACAGGGCGGGGGCGGGCGGGCTGTGTGCATCGACTTGCAACCTGGGAACAACACGCACGCCGTCCAATCCTCGGCGCCAAATCTTGCAGATCCGTTCCTGACAGCAAGCGGCGTGGCCCTGGCGCGTTGGGTCGGTTGCACGGCTCGGGAGGGATGCGGTGCAGGGCCCGCGCATGCCAGCTGGTCACGGGGTCTGTCAGGCGGGGGCGGGCGGGCTGTGTGCATCGACTTGCAACCTGGGAACAACACGCACGCCGTCCAATCCTCGGCGCCAAATCTTGCAGATCCGTTCCTGACAGCAAGCGGCGTGGCCCTGGCGCGTTGGGTCGGTTGCACGGCTCGGGAGGGATGCGGTGCAGGGCCCGCGCATGCCAGCTGGTCACGGGGTCTGTCAGGCGGGGGCGGGCGGGCTGTGTGCATCGACTTGCAACCTGGGAACAACACGCACGCCGTCCAATCCTCGGCGCCAAATCTTGCAGATCCGTTCCTGACAGCAAGCGGCGTGGCCCTGGCGCGATGGGTCGGTTGCACGGCTCGGGAGGGATGCGGTGCAGGGCCCGCGCATGCCAGCTGGTCACGGGGTCTGTCAGGCGGGGGCGGGCGGGCTGTGTGCAACGACTTGCAACCTGGGAACAACACGCACGCCGTCCAATCCTCGGCGCCAAATCTTGCAGATCCGTTCCTGACAGCAAGCGGCGTGGCCCTGGCGCGTTGGGTCGGTTGCACGGCTCGGGAGGGATGCGGTGCAGGGCCCGCGCATGCCAGCTGGTCACGGGGTCTGTCAGGCGGGGGCGGGCGGGCTGTGTGCAACGACTTGCAACCTGGGAACAACACGCACGCCGTCCAATCCTCGGCGCCAAATCTTGCAGATCCGTTCCTGACGGCAAGCGGCGTGGCCCTGGCGCGATGGGTCGGTTGCACGGCTCGGGAGGGATGCGGTGCAGGGCCCGCGTATGCCAGGTGGTCACGGGGGCTGTCAGGCGGGGGCGGGCGGGCTGTGTGCATCGACTTGCAACCTGGGAACGACACACACGCCCTCAAACCCTCGGCGCCAAATCTTGCAGATCCGTTCCTGACAGCAAGGGGCGTGGCCCTGGCGCGTTGGGTCGGTTGCACGGCTGGGGAGGGATGCGGTGCAGGGTCGGTTTGCATCAAGCCAGCCCGAGCATGGATGCCGTACGCGCTTCGGGCGTCAGGCGCCAGGCGATGCGAAAGTGGCCTCTGACATTGCTGGATGCACCTCTGCAGGGCAAACAACAAACTTCTTCGCTTACGTTCCGGTCAAGTCGGCTCTTTCTTGTGACATTGTAAATCGAACCGAAACAACTGCAACTTCGCGTCGTGCCCTCTGCAGTAATGAATAAGGCAGTATTTGAAACGCTTCCGATACAGTGTAAGGAGGATTATATTGGATTGTAGGCAAGCGCTGGCCGGAACGGGAGAGCTAGCACCATATTCCAGTGGCGCGTGTCAAGCAGGGGCAGGGACAGGGCCGACAACCCATGCTAGTGTCAAATGAATCATTAGTTGTACATTGTTGTCTCTGACTCGGCGCGCCGGGCTTCCCTGGGCGCCAAAACTGGCCCAGGGCTAGTAGCCTAAAAGCTGGGGACGCAGCTATTAGTGCCCTGCACGCAGCATCCGCCTGCCATGTCGTGTTTTATCCATGCCTTGTCTATGAATGACATGCCCCCAAGGCTCTCTGTGCGCCGGGTCTTGTCGTAGCGGGTCTGGGTGCTGGTTGCGACCACGTCTGTCTGGGGGATTATCCACGTATAGGCCGGAGCCGGGAGTGGCTTGCGTGTCCGGGGTCCGGGGTTTGCCTGACGGGGTTCGTGTTCGGGTCTGGCCGCCAGTTGCAGGCGCGTCTATCTGGGGGTGCGGGCTGCGGGTCCGGAGTTGGGGGGGATCAGCCCTGACCGGGTTCGGGTGTAGGTCTGGGCGCCAGTTGCACGGCTCGGGAGGGATGCGGTGTGGGGCCGGCGCATCCCGGCGGGTCACAGGATCCGTCGGGAGGGGGCGGGCGGGCTGTTTGCATCGACTGGCAACCTGGGAACGACACGTGCGCCGTCAAAACCTCGCCGTGAAATCTTGCAGACGGCAAGGGGCTTGGCCCTGGCGTGTGGGCCGGGGCTGGGCTGGGCAGGGCTTACTAGGTCAGGGCTTGGCTTGGTGTGGTGGGCGACGAGGTCAATCGGGGGCTGTGGGTGCATGGTCAGGCACAGAAGAGGCTAGCCGGCTGCCAGCAGTGCGGATGCGTGCTGGAAGGGACTGCCGCTGGGAGGCAAGCAACGGAAATGTGACCGGCCAAACCGTGTTGATTGGCAAGCACCGTGCCGTTCTTGGGTTGAGCCAACGGCAACTAGCCTGTCAATATTACCGTAGAGGCACCCAACCGTGTCGGAAGGCAGACGGGTGCAAGCAACCATACCGCGGCATCCAGCAAGGCGCTCCACCCGACTCAAGTCAAACCCCCGGGTACAGCCTCTTGTACGACCACGAAGCCCTGGAAAGGTGTTGATAAACACCGGACCGGCTGCCCAAGCTCAACCCACCTCGCCCTGCCCGGCTACGGTGCAGGGCTTGAAATGATTGCGCACCCTGCCTAGCACCTTGCCCGGGGCTCCGCAAAACGTTGCCCCGGGCGCATCACCCGCTCCCACAGAACACATGCACCCGCAACTGGCGCCCAGAACCGCATCCGTACCCGACCGGGCAGAACCGCTGGCACCGGGGAAGGGAAAGGGGGCACTGTTGGGTGCTTGGGGTGTGACAACACTGCACAACTAAAAGCTCACACATTTGTGGCAATGGACTGCCGCTGTCCGGCTTGGAATGCCCCGCACACCCGGCCTAGCAGTCGGCCCAGCTGCTTAACGCCACATCCCTGCCGCTGCCCGAAATCCGGTGCATCCGCGCCCTCGACGCTCAAGTGACTGGCGTGCAGCCTTGCCCGTATCAGCCGCAGGCCCGGCTACCTGCTCCCATTCACAGCCGGAAGCACGGCGCATCGCTACTGCCCTCACCCATCCCCGCGCTTACCTGCAGGCCGCACAGAGCGTCCTCGCCCGCCAGCTGCTGCTGCCCGCGCGTGCCCTGGCTCCGTGTACGGCAGCAGTCGGCATTAGGGAAAGGGGGCCCTGTTGGACGTGTGGGGTGCGACAGCAATGCACAATCCAAGCTCGCACATCTGGGGTTACCCAGCTTGCGATGCACGGATCTAAATCCCCGCACACCCGGCCTGGCAGTCCGCCCAGCTGCTTAACGCCACATCCCTGCCGCTGCCCGCGATCCGGTGCATCCGCGCCCTCGAAGCTCAAGTGACTGGCGCGCAGCCTTGCCCGTATCAGCCTCAGGCCCGGCTACCTGCTCCCATTCACAGCCGGAAGCACGGCGCATCGCTACTGCCCTCACCCATCCCCACGCTTACCTGCAGGCCGCACAGAGCGTCCTCGCCCGCCAGCTGCTGCTGCCCGCGCGTGCCCTGGCTCCGTGTACGGCAGCAGTCGGCATTAGGGAAAGGGGGCCCTGTTGGACGTGTGGGGTGCGACAGCAATGCACAATCCAAGCTCGCACATCTGGGGTTACCCAGCTTGCGATGCACGGATCTAAATCCCCGCACACCCGGCCTGGCAGTCCGCCCAGCTGCTTAACGCCACATCCCTGCCGCTGCCCGCGATCCGGTGCATCCGCGCCCTCGAAGCTCAAGTGACTGGCGCGCAGCCTTGCCCGTATCAGCCTCAGGCCCGGCTACCTGCTCCCATTCACAGCCGGAAGCACGGCGCATCACTACTGCCCTCACCCATCCCCGCGCTTACCTGCAGGCCGCACAGAGCGTCCTCGCCCGCCAGCTGCTGCTGCCCGTGCGTGCCCTGGCTCCGTGTACGGCAGCAGTCGGCATTAGGGAAAGGGGGCCCTGTTGGACGTGTGGGGTGCGACAGCAATGCACAATCCAAGCTCGCACATCTGGGGTTACCCAGCTTGCGATGCACGGATCTAAATCCCCGCACACCCGGCCTGGCAGTCCGCCCAGCTGCTTAACGCCACATCCCTGCCGCTGCCCGCGATCCGGTGCATCCGCGCCCTCGAAGCTCAAGTGACTGGCGCGCAGCCTTGCCCGTATCAGCCTCAGGCCCGGCTACCTGCTCCCATTCACAGCCGGAAGCACGGCGCATCGCTACTGCCCTCACCCATCCCCGCGCTTACCTGCAGGCCGCACAGAGCGTCCTCGCCCGCCAGCTGCTGCTGCCCGCGCGTGCCCTGGCTCCGTGTACGGCAGCAGTCGGCATTAGGGAAAGGGGGCCCTGTTGGACGTGTGGGGTGCGACAGCAATGCACAATCCAAGCTCGCACATCTGGGGTTACCCAGCTTGAGATGCACGGATCTAAATCCCCGCACACCCGGCCTGGCAGTCCGCCCAGCTGCTTAACGCCACATCCCTGCCGCTGCCCGTGATCCGGTGCATCCGCACCCTCGACGCTCAAGTGACTGGCGTGCAGCCTCAGTGCACTCGCCTGCCGCCACGCGCGCAAAGCCCCCGTCACCCGCCCGCCGCCCCCCACGCAAAGCCCCCGTGCACCTGCCCGCCGCCCCCCGCGCAAAGCCCCCGTCACCCGCCTACCGCCCCGCGTGCTTAGACCGGGCACCCGCCTGCCGCCCCCCCCCGCAAAGACCCCGTCATCCGCCCGCCGCCTCCCGTGCAAAGCCCGTCACCCGCCTACCGCCCCGCGCGCTTAGACCGAGCACTCGCCTGCCGGCCCCCCCGCAAAGACCTCGTCACCCGCCCGCCGCCCCCCGTGCAAAGCCCTCGTCACCCGCCAGCCGCCCCGCGCGCAAAGCCCCCGTCACCTGCCCGCCGCCCCCCGCGCAAAGCCCCCGTCACCTGCCCGCCGCCCCGGGCGCAAAGACCCCGTTACCCGCCCGCCGCCCCCCGCGCAAAGACCCTGTCACCCGCCCGCCGCCCCCCGCGCAAAGCCCTCGTCACCCTCCTGCCGCCCCCCGCGCAAAGCCCCCGTCACCTGCCCGCCGCCCCGCGCGCAAAGCCCCCGTCACCTACCCGCCGCCCCCCGCGCCAAGCCCCCGTCACCTGCCCGCCGCCCCCCGCGCAAAGCCCGCGTCACCCGCCTGCCGCCCCCCGCGCAAAGCCCCCGTCACCCGCCCGCCGCCCCCCGCGCCAAGCCCCCGTCACCCTCCTGCCGCCCCCCGCGCAAAGCCCCCGTCACCAGCCCGCCGCCCCCCCCGCAAAGACCCCCTCACCCGCCCGCCGCCCCCCGCCCAAAGACCCCGTCACCCGCCAAGCCGCCCCCCGCGCAAAGCCCTCGTCACCCGCCCGCCGCCCCCCGTGCAAAGCCCTCGTCACCCTCCTGCCGCCCCCCGCGCAAAGCCCCCGTCACCTGCCCGCCGCCCCGCGCGCAAAGCCCCCGTCACCTTCCCGCCGCCCCCCGCGCAAAGCCCCCGTCACCTGCCCGCCGCCCCCCGCGCAAAGCCCCCGTCACCAGCCCGCCGCCCCCCGCGCAAAGCCCCCGTCACCCGCCCGCCGCCCCGCGAGCAAAGCCCCCGTCACCCGCCTGCCGCCCCCCGCGCAAAGCCCCCGTCACCTGCCCGCCGCCCCCCGCGCAAAGACCCCGTCACCCGCCCGCCGCCCCCCGCACAAAGACCCCGTCAACCGCCAAGCCGCCCCCCCCGCAAAGCCCCCGTCACCACCCCCCCGCCCCCCGTGCAAAGCCCTCGTCACCCTCCTGCCGCCCCCCGCGCAAAGCCCCCGTCACCTGCCCGCCGCCCCGCGCGCAAAGCCCCCGTCACCTGCCCGCCGCCCCCCGCGCAAAGCCCCCGTCACCTGCCCGCCGCCCCCCGCGCAAAGACCCCGTCACCTGCCCGCCGCCCCGCGCGCAAAGCCCCCGTCACCTGCCCGCCGCCCCCCGCGCAAAGCCCCCGTGACCTGCCCGCCGCCCCCCGCGCAAAGACCCCGTCACCTGCCCGCCGCCCCGCGCGCAAAGCCCCCGTCACCTCTCCGCCGCCCCCCGCGCAAAGCCCCCGACACCCGCCCGCCGTCCCGCGCGCAAAGCCCCCGTCACCCGCCCGCCGCCCCCCGAGCAAAGCCCTCGTCACTTGCCCGCCGCCCCACGCGCAAAGCCCCCGTGACCTGCCCGCCGCCCCCCGTGCAAAGCCCCCGTCACCCGCCTACCGCCCCGCGCGCTTAGACCGGGCACTCGCCTGCCGCCCCCCCCGCAAAGCCCTCGTCACCCGCCCGCCGCCCCCCGTGCAAAGCCCTCGTCACCCCCTAGCCGCCCCGCGCGGAAAGCCCCCGTCACCTGCCCGCCGCCCCCCGCGGCAAGCCCCCGTCACCTGCCCGCCGCCCCCCGCGCAAAGCCCCCGTCACCGGCCCGCCGCCCCCCGCGCAAAGCCCCCGTCACCTGCCCGCCGCCCCCCGCGCAAAGCCCCCGTCACCAGCCCGCCGCCCCGGGCGCAAAGACCCCGTTACCCGCCCGCCGCCCCCCGCGCAAAGACCCCGTCACCCGCCCGCCGCCCCCCGTGCAAAGCCCTCGTCACCCTCCTGCCGCCCCCCGCGCAAAGCCCCCGTCACCTGCCAGCCGCCCCGCGCGCAAAGCCCCCGTCACCTGCCCGCCGCCCCCCGCGCAAAGCCCCCGTCACCTGCCCGCCGCCCCGGGCGCAAAGCCCCCGTCACCTGCCCGCCGCCCCCCGCGCAAAGCCCCCGTCACCGGCCCGCCGCCCCCCCGGCAAAGCCCACGGCACCCGCCTGCCGCCCCCCGCGCAAAGCCCCCGTCACCAGCCCGCCGCCCCCCGCGCAAAGACCCCGTCACCCGCCCGCCGCCCCCCGCACAAAGACCCCGTCACCCGCCAAGCCGCCCCCCGCGCAAAGCCCCCGTCACCCGCCCGCCGCCCCCCGTGCAAAGCCCTCGTCACCATCCAGCCGCCCCCCGCGCAAAGCCCCCGTCACCTGCCCGCCGCCCCGCGCGCAAAGCCCCCGTCACCAGCCCGCCGCCCCCCGTGCACAGCCCCCGTCACCGGCCCGCCGCCCCCCGCGCAAAGCCCCCGTCACCTGCCCGCCGCCCCGCGCGCATAGCCCCCGTCACCTGCCCGCCGCCCCGGGCGCAAAGACCCCGTTACCCGCCCGCCGCCCCCCGCGCAAAGACCCTGTCACCCGCCCGCCGCCCCCCGCGCAAAGCCCCCGTCACCTGCCCGCCGCCCCCCGCGCAAAGCCCCCGTCACCTGCCCGCCGCCCCCCGCGCAAAGCCCCCGTCACCTGCCCGCCGCCCCGGGCGCAAAGACCCCGTTACCCGCCTGCCGCCCCCCGCGCAAAGACCCTGTCACCCGCCCGCCGCCCCCCGCGCAAAGCCCCCGTCACCCTCCAGCAGCCCCCCGCGCAAAGCCCCCGTCACCTGCCCGCCGCCCCGCGCGCAAAGCCCCCGTCACCTACCCGCCGCCCCCCGCCCAAAGACCCCGTCACCCGCCCAGCCGCCCCCCGCGCAAAGCCCCCGTCACCTGCCCGCCGCCCCCCGCGCAAAGCCCCCGTCACCCCCCCCCCGCCCCCCGCGCAAAGCCCCCGTCACCCTCCTGCTGACCCCCGCGCAAAGCCCCCGTCACCTTCCCGCCGCCCCCCGCACAAAGACCCCGTCACCTACCCGCCGCCCCCCGCACAAAGACCCCGTCACCCGCCAAGCCGCCCCCCGCGCAAAGCCCCCGTCACCCGCCCGCCGCCCCCCGTGCAAAGCCCTCGTCACCCTCCTGCCGCCCCCCGCGCAAAGCCCCCGTCACCTGCCCGCCGCCCCCCACGCAAAGCCCCCGTCACCTCTCCGCCGCCCCCCGGGCAAAGCCCCCGTCACCCGCCCGCCGCCCCCCGCGCAAAGCCCCCGTCACCCGCCCGCCGCCCCGCGCGGAAAGCCCCCGTCACCTGCCCGCCGCCCCCCGCGCAAAGCCCCCGTGACCTGCCCGCCGCCCCCCGCGCAAAGACCCCGTCACCTGCCCGCCGCCCCCCACGCAAAGCCCCCGTCACCTCTCCGCCGCCCCCCGTGCAAAGCCCCCGTCACCCGCCCGCCGTCCCGCGCGCAAAGCCCCCGTCACCCGCCCGCCGCCCCCCGTGCAAAGCCCTCGTCACTTGCCTGCCGCCCCTCGCGCAAAGCCCCCGTGACCTGCCCGCCGCCCCCCGCGCAAAGCCCCCGACACCCTCCTCCCGCCACGCGCGCATAGACCTGTCACTCGCCCGCCGCCCCGCCCGCAAAGACCACGTCACCCGCCCGCCGCCCCCCGTGCAAAGCCCTCGTCACCCGCCAGCCGCCCCGCGCAAAGCCCCCGTCACCTGCCCGCCGCCCCCCGCGCAAAGCCCCCGTCACCTGCCCGCCGCCCCCCGCGCAAAGCCCCCGGCACCTGCCCGCCGCCCCCCGCGCAAAGCCCCCCTCACCGGCCCGCCGCCCCGGGCGCAAAGACCCCGTTACCCGCCCGCCGCCCCCCGCGCAAAGACCCCGTCACCCGCCCGCCGCCCCCCGTGCAAAGCCCTCGTCACCCTCCTGCCGCCCCCCGCGCAAAGACCCCGTCACCAGCCCGCCGCCCCGCACGCAAAGCCCCCGTCACCTGCCCGCCGCCCCGCGCGCAAAGACCCCGTCACCCGCCAGCCGCCCCCCGCGCAAAGACCCCGTCACCTGCCCGCCGCCCCGCCCGCAAAGCCCCCGTCACCCGCCAGCCGCCCCGCGCGGAAAGACCCCGTCACCCGCCTGCCGCCCCCCGCGCAAAGCCCCCGTCACCTGCCCGCCGCCCCCCGCGCAAAGACCCCGTCACCCGCCCGCCGCCCCCCGCACAAAGACCCCGTCACCCGCCAAGCCGCCCCCCGCGCAAAGCCCTCGTCACCCGCCCGCCGCCCCCCGTGCAAAGCCCTCGTCACCCTCCTGCCGCCCCCCGCGCAAAGCCCCCGTCACCTGCCCGCCGCCCCGCGCGCAAAGCCCTCGTCACCCGCCCGCCGCCCCCCGTGCAAAGCCCCCGTCACCTGCCCGCCTCCCCCCGCGCAAAGCCCCCGTCACCTGCCCGCCGCCCCGCGCGCAAAGCCCCCGTCACCAGCCCGCCGCCCCGCGCGCAAAGCCCCCGGCACCCGCCCGCCGACCCGCGCGCAAAGCCCCCGTCACCCACCGGCCGCCCCCCGCGCAAAGCCCCCGTCACCTGCCCGCCGCCCCCCGCGCAAAGCCCCCGTCACCTGCCCGCCGCCCCGCGCGCAAAGCCCTCGTCACCCTCCTGGCGCCCCGTACGCAAAGCCCCCGTCACCCTCCTGCTGACCCCCGCGCAAAGCCCCAGTGCAGCCGCCCCCCGCCCCGCGCGCAAAGCCCCCGTCATCTGCCCGCCGCCCCCCGCGCAAAGACCACGTCACCCGCCCGCCGCCCCGCGCGCAAAGCCTTCGTCACCCTCCTGCCGCCCCACGCGCAAAGCCCCCGTCACCCT
Source organism: Pleodorina starrii (assembly GCA_030267565.1). NCBI lineage: Eukaryota > Viridiplantae > Chlorophyta > Chlorophyceae > Chlamydomonadales > Volvocaceae > Pleodorina > Pleodorina starrii. The sequence continues at coordinate 2,371,274 of BRXU01000020.1, read as the reverse complement.
CCTGCTGCCCCCCGCGCAAAGCCCCAGTGCAGCCGCCCCCCGCCCCGCGCGCAAAGCCCCCGTCATCTGCCCCCCGCCCCGCGCGCAAAGCCCCCGTCACCTGCCCGCCGCCGCGCGCAAAGCCCCCGTCATCTGCCCGCCGCCCCCCGCGCAAAGCCCCCGTCAGCAGCCTGCCGCCCCCCGCGCAAAGCCCCCGTCACCCGCGTACCGCTGACATGGAGTAGGAGCGGGAGCATCTTGTGCCTCCACTGCTGCCTTTGCCGGCACCGCTTTGGCTGCTGTCGCCGCTTCTGCTGCTGCTGCCGTTTCTACAGCCCTATATGTGCATAGCAGGTAGGCACAGGTTAGTCAAGCAGAAGATAATTACGCCCGGTGGCTGCATTCGAAATCCCAGCCTACCTTTGCATGGCCAGTGTATGCTCTCGCATCAGCTCCCGCCGGTCGTCATGCCCTGCACCTGTGTACCCCGCGAAAGCGCGCGGCAACTCCAGCCGCTAATCCTCATCGTCCCGCTATCGAAGCTGCTGCTGCTCTTGGTGCTGTGGCAAGGACGCCTCTAGTATACTATTGTTTTCTACTTGATACGCAAAGCATGCTGCCCATAGGCAGCAGGGAAGCAACAGGGACAGTCTGATAAGTAGGCAGGAAGTCCTGCACGCAGAAGTATTTCCCAAACTGTTCCTACATAAACTATTATACATATTTCGCTTGTGGACAATGAAGAGGGGCAAAGGACTGCCGCTCTTCATGGCGAGCTTGGTTCCGTTATTAAGACGGTTGCTGCCGTATGAAGTGACTCACCCTGTTCATGCCGACGTCCACCCTTCATGCCGGTACCCAAACATCTTCATGGCGCCGGCATATAATGGCCATGAAGTAGCCATGAAGTGGCCATGAAGTGGCCATGAAGGGAATTCGCGCCATTAAGGCCTGGCCGTTCCCAGAGTGATATATGCAAAACTCGCTGAACTCCAGACGCCGCACGCTGGCGTTTGCCGGCCCACCCATACATGCATCCGTTGTTCTACCGCTCATTCACTCCGTTCTTTCGTTCCGTCGCCTACATACGATAGTATGTAATCAGATGTAATCGATTATCTACATATATACGTTACGTATGCCGTAATGCATGATCGACGACTACGCCGATCAACCAAATAAATGCATTTAATTCCCATCCTGCACGCCGCCGGCCCAACCGGACGCGCGCGATCGCGCACGCACGCAATCGCACGCACCAACCCAATGCATGCATTCACTCCTGCTGCTGCAGGCCAGAGGCTGTCGTTCAGTGAGCAACAGCTCATCGATTGCGCCTGGCAGTACGGCACAAGCGCGTGCAGGGCCGGTAAGTCTAGATGTTCTATTGAACATCAGACCCACAGAGTCGTGCGATCGCACTAAGTAGCTGTTATCCAGCTTCTCTGTAATTAGTTAATTACTGGTAATAAGTCCGTCGTCCTACACTGCACTGCGTGTTAGGTGCAGTCACTTTAAGAAGTATATCTATATATCTGTCTATCTCGCTCACAACAAAGCACTAGTTCTAACATCTATCATGATGGAGTTCGATTCGTTCGCCCGCCGTCCGCAACTAATGAATGGATAAATTCGACGGCCAGATGACGGACATCGATGTGTTCATTCAATCGCCCTGCTGGGCCGGCATACACATGCACGCAGGTGACCCGTGGGGCGCTCTCCAGTATGTTGTGGATGCCGGCGGTATCGCAGAGGAGGGAACCTACCCCTATACCGCGGAACCAGGATTCTGCAGGTTTGCGTTATGACGTAGTTGGTCTTCCTTCCTTGCTTGCACGCACCGAAAGCAGCCTTAAGTGCATGCCTGCGCGCCTCCGATCCTTGTAACGATGTATGATGGGGTGGTGGTTGTGTTAAGTTGGTGGGCCGGAGATGAAAATTAATACCGTGTCGTATGCACCTCAAAACCAATCGACGGATGGAGAAAAATACAATAATCCCCTAAATCTTTAAGGACCCTAAACCCCTACCCTAAAACCCTAAATAAACCCAAACCCGATCGATGCAGGACGCTCGGCGGCGGCGGCAACCAATCCTCGGCCGCCGCGGAGGAGGTTGTCCCGCTGCTGGTGGGACGTTTCAGTCAGGTGCTTCAGGTGCCGCCTCGCGACGACAAGGCGCTGATGGAGGTGCTGCTGCGTCACGGCCCGGTGTCGGTGGCCATCGACCCTCAGCCTGACTTCATATTCTACTCGGATGGAGTGTACTTCAACCGAAAATGCGGCACGGTAGGTAGCATAGGCTTGCTTTATCGGCGTCCCTGGATCGATCGATGGGCGCATGTATCGTGCGTGGCGTATGGGTGCAGGCGTGCTCTACGTACGTATAAATGCGTGTGTGTGCCTTCGCGCAAGCCATTCGTTTCACGCTAACCAAGCCATTTCACGCAAGCCATTTTCGCGCAAGCCATGCATTTTTGCGCCATTTGTCATTTCATTCGCCATCTGCGGTGCGCAATGATGTACGAATGTATGTGTGATGAATCCAGTTTTGAGCATGATCTACTGCCGGCGTGTGCGTGTGCGTATGTGATGAACTTGACGCAATAGATACATACAGACATGGGACGAGGGCAGCCGGTTTCTTTTCACTTCATCAAACGTTTCATTGGCATGTGCATGCATGCGCGCGCATGCAGGCCGTGGAGGACTTGACACACGGTGTCGTACTGATGGGGTACGGCACCACAGACGACGGAGTGGAGTATTGGGTCATCAAAAACAGGTGTGCGTTGGTTGGCATACGCATGTGCGTGTGTGGTTGTGTGCGTGTGCGTTCGATTGATGGCATGGCCCAAATCCATTTTACTCGTTCTCTGTTCCCGATCGACCAGCATGTAACCGCCACCCTTCCCGATCGAGGAACGAATGGACCAAGGCCGGCCGGCGGGGGAATGCGTGGAAGGCTTAGGAACCCCGCCGCCTGTGGCCTCAGAGTTGTTGTTTAGCCAGCGGCCACGAGTCTCTCCCAGCCGTCGGGAACTACGTACTTGGATGTCAGTAGATATGATGGGATCAAAACGGCACGCCGATTCCTGCCATGTGCCATCCATTTGAGACCGGCGGTAACTAACCTGTATGTTGAATCCAAGACAGATAAGAGATGTTTTTTCCACAGACAGCGGTTGCCCTGCCTCTTATATGTGCACGCAGTTGGTCTTCGGACTGGGGCATGAACGGGTGAGTTCATTCTCCATCCGTCGTTTGCTGTGGTGCGTACGTACGTACGTGCATAGTGTTTGTTTATTATTTATGACGAGTCGCTTTGTGCGTGTGTTGACCCTTAACGCTAAACCCTAAACGCTGCTGCGATGCGGGGAGGGCGAACAAATAATAAGACAGAGAGATACGTAGTAGGATCTAGGATGGCGTGACCGACCGACACGGAGAGTAAGGGCGAGAGCTACGGCGGGGATAGATACCTAACGGTGCCGCCCGAAGTCACTCATCTCACAGAGTGGGATCCCTTTCCAATGAGGCGAATTCGCCAGTGAAAAAATAATAATAATAATAATAATACGCCCGACAGAGCCGAGGCGTGGGTTATGGGAGCAGGAGGGGTGGGGTGTCGGGTTGCCCCGATCCCAGGCCTCTCCCGCTACCGCGGTGAGATTGGGAGCCCGCCGTTGCGGCGGGTTAGGGCGGGTCGGCGCTGGTTGTGCTCTGTTGGCGGGGGTCCCGCTCCAGTTGCCTCCTGGCAGCGACAATTGCGTTCAACGCTCGGACAGCGTGGTCGTGGAGGTCGTTGCAGCATTTTTTGGCCGCTTCGTTGCTCGTTCCCAGTGAGGTCAGCAGTTGTCGCAGGTCTTTGCGGATGGTGCCGGCGAAGCCCAGGCTAATTGCTTCCTGTTTCGTGTAACATACTTTCCATCCGTGCGCCGTCAGCATCTGAGCTAGTTCCGCGTGTTGATGGGCCTTGTCGTTTTGTTTCTGTGTGTGATTTGTGTCGGCTGTGTAGCCTACTTCGATTATGTGTACAGTGTGCTCGCTGGGGTCATCTGGTCCCATGTATTTCGGTGAGCATGTGTCGCTGAGGGGTATGCTGGGGATAAGCAGCAGGTCAGGGCGCTTTTTGGACCGATCTTCGTCGGGGATGTTGGGAAGCAGCCACTTGGGCAGGCGTGTGCCGGCCACGTAGTCCGGCTTGTCCTCCATGCTGCAGGCGTCCATGACGATGAAGCAGCCGCCATGGGCCCCTCTGGACAGTGTTCTGGTGATGGTTTGTACCGCTTGGTTGTGTCGCAGGGTATAGAGAGCGTGCATTCGCGCGTGTTGGCAGCCTCCCAGGATGTGTGCTCCTGAGTCAGGGATGCGTGTCTTTGTTTGGGGGTCTTTGCACACAGGGCAGTAGCCTGTGGACGTTGGGCCGCCCGGTACAAGGGGCATGCGAAAGAGCTTTGCGAGTTTGGCATTCCAGAGCTGTCCGTACAGGTAGTCGAGGCACCGTTTGTAATGCCGGTGCCGGCCCGTGCCCCTCTGCAGGGTTCTTGTGCTGGCATTGATCTCTAGGTCCGGTAAGGCATCCTCTACGTATTTGACGTATGCGGTCTCGTTGGTGTACCCATTGTGTGTCGTCTGGCTGACCAGAGTGTCGATGCCGCGGTTAAGGTCGTTGGCGTAGCGACCGGCGTTTACGTCGGTCCCCTCGGACTTCCGTAGCCACCAGTGTTTACTTCTTGGATTATTGTCTGCTTTCTCTATTACGGCTTCTGCCGGCAGCATTCCCTGCGCCGCAAGGATAGCAGCCTGTACGGCGGCTTTGTCCGCTTCTTCATTATATCGAACACCTGTATGCGCTTTGACTTTCAATAGCGACGTTTTAAGCTTGGCGACGGCCCGGGCTTTAAGTGCGGCAACGATGTCCTCGAGCAGTGCTCTATGCTTACTCAGCCGCAATTTTTGCGGGTTGTTTATCATCTTCTGGATCAAATGGAGCGATGCTTTTGAGTCCGTCCAAATGCTGAGATGGGCTTGGTTGTGAGGTAGGCCGCGTCGCATGGTGAGTGCCTGATGTATCGCGCTTAGTTCACAGCGCGTAATTGTTTGACATCCGTAGGCTCCTGGGTTGACATCTATGAGGAGCGTATGTCCAGTCAGTGCGTCGACTGCTGCGGCGCCGAGTCCTAACATCTTGGTGTTCCCGACCTCGACTTCCCTAACCGACCCATCAGTGTAGATGGATGCGTGGGCGTTGTACCGAAGCGGGTTTGCTGCATGGAACGCCAGGTGCGCGGAGCGTCGTTCAGCGGGTGTGGGGTTACTGCATTTACGAGAGGGCACCGCCTGGTCAGGCGCTCCGGCAGTCATTTTGCGGACGCGTTTCCGTACCCACTGGGGGGCTATCCACGGCTGGGATTCACCTGTAGGCGCTGGCAGGGTGGTGTGCATACCTAGCGCCTGTCGGAGGCTGCTCACGTGTGATTTGCCCGCGTCGTTACTGACCAGTAGCAGGGTCAGGCCAACCGGGTAAGGCTTGGTGTCCACGTTGAGCGTGGCGCTTTGCAGTATCCCCTTGGCGGCGAGCGAGTCGATGCTGCCCACTTGCGTGACCAGGGGGTGCGATAGGTACCGGGTATACGGCGCTGTACGGGACGTGGGGACTACGATAAGGGTGGCGGTCTGCGTAGCCTCGGTCTTTTTGGCTTCCGCCCAGCCCAACGCCCACCGCAAGGCATGGTGGCCCTCCTCGGGTGTGGGTTCCGGGTGTGCGATGGACAAGCCGGTAAACGGTTGGGAGTATGCGTCATGGTTGGCCCCAAAGAGCATGTCTTCTGGGAAGCGTGAGAAGTACGTTTCAGTGCAGTTAGCCACATTTAAAGGGGACGCAAAGCGTTCTGTGCTTGAACCCATGGCATTCATGAGACGCGTTGTAAACTGTTCTCCGAGTCCTTGCTCGTGCGCCGCCTTAACGGGGTGTGTTTTGGTGCCCCCTCCATCACGGTAGCGCAGGAGGAGGCGTGCCACGTCTTCCTCGAAGCCACCCGCCGCTGCAAGCTTGGCGTGCGCCTCCGGCCTCTTACATTTGGCGTCGGAGTGCCTTAGCCACAGGCTGCGCAGCAAGCTGTCCAGGAGCGTGCCGATGCATCGTCCCTGGGGGTCGTAAACCAGCGCGACTCCCTGTTCTAGGAGGCCTGCAGGAGTATCTCCGCTGCCGTCCCAAGGTGCGCGGTTAGAGGGGTCGGGGTCGCTGTGTTTGCCAATCTGGATGGTGTACCGCCCTGTCGGGCGGATGTCCCTGTCCGGGTTGCCGGGATATACATCGATTTCTACGTGTTGGCGTAGGAGCCGTTGTCCTCTGGCCTGGTTGAGGCATTCAGAGGCCCATTGGCCTTGCTGCTGCCTCGGATTAAGGTGCTGGTCTCGGGCTGGCGCAGTGCGCCCGGGGGCCGTCTCGGCTGCCGCCTCTAGGCGGTGTCGGAATGCATTGAGCAGCTCGTTCCAGTTGTCTTGGGTGGCCAGGCGCGTGCCTTCGTCCTCGGTTCGCTCCCAGTCTACTTCGATCCTTCCGGTGGGGGTTGCCGTATCTGCTGCGGCCTCGTACGGACGTGTTGCCGTGGGTAGGTATCCGTGCGCTGCGTACAGCTCGAGCGCCCCTTTGGTGATAACTGTGCTTTCCCACTCAATTCGCCAGTGAATTGGTTAGTGGCCTGGTCTAGATGTTCTATTGAACATTAGACCCACAGAGTCGTGCGATCGCACTATGTAGCTGTTATCCAGCTCCTCTGTAATTAATTAACCCGAAGTCACTACATACGTATCAAGTCCGTCACTATATATAGCTGTTATCCAGCTCGCTCCTCTGTGCTCCTGGCTTTGGCAACGGACGCACTTCAGATCGCACATCGAGGTGACTACATACTGCACGGATGGATTGCGTGTAACTGTTAGTTCATCATGGGCCAGCAGCAGTACGGCATGCGAACGCATCTAACCTAAATATTACTGAACCTTCACTTGTAATCATGCACATACGTACATATATATACCTATCCATCATACGCACGCAAATCGATTGTGGTCGGCCTATTGATTCTATTTGCCTACCTGCTGATGAATTATTTGTGCGTTCTTGTTTGTATATTTCTTTCTGTGTGCAATGCATATATGATGATGTATGGATGTTAACGTATGCACAGGTACGGTTACATCGCCCGCCGCGGCAACGATTGCGGTGTCACGACCGATGCCGTGTTTGCGCTGGTGGACGAGAGCACTGCTGCTGCCGCGGCTGCAGCGACGGCCATGCAGCCAGCAGCTACTGATCTGTACCGCAGCAGCGGTACGGCGGCATCTTCCGGCAGCAGCGTTAGCAGGAAGGACGGTGCTTCCGGCGGCGGCGGCACTGCTACGAGCGGCGGCGTTTTGCAAAACGCCGAACTAGCCGGGCGAAGGCTGCTGCTGCAGGGCCGACCGTTCAAGCCGCTGAAGGCCACATAACATAGCATAGTAGCCAATCTATAATTTTTTTGTTTTACATGCATCGATGTATTACGGCCGATCAAGACAATTGCGACGCTTGCCTGATCAGAACAGCGGTCGGTCGTCATCAGGATATATCCTCGCTGATGGCCTGATTCAGCGCTTTATTATATATTCGCTGCCTGGCTAGGTAGCACTTCGTTGCTAAGCTAGCGTAAGCGCGAGGCAGGGTTTCCATGGATTACGTACAGCAGTGCAGAGCGAGTGCGTATGTAAATGCATTCGTTGTATGTTGTGGAAGGTATTCCATACACTTCGTCTGCTGCAGTAACTACCGCCGGTAACACGCTTACTCGATTGCTGCAGCACGCTAACTAATCTACTGCAACACAGCTTGTGACGGCGGTGCGACAGCATCTGTTATGTTATGTTACAGTGTGGGGGGCTTTCTGGGCCCATTCAAGGCAGGGTGAGGGCACCGCCCTCCTATTGTTTACCAGCCACGAGTTTGTTCGCTTAGAGCGACAGCATCTACCGGTATCGCTAGCACTGCGTTGCCGTGGCCTCCGCCTGTCACCCTCGATCGCCCGCGCACCCCGCCCCGCCCCGCCCCCTGCCTCCGTCTTCGCTGCGGTATAATATCCTTTTTGCCCCCCCCCGTGGTCTCCACTGGCATGCGCAATGTATGGCGCGCGCCCGCCCGCGCTCCCTCCTATATGTGCCGCCCCGGTGGTCGGCCTGCGGCTGCTGCTGTCGGCGCGCGGGGCGGCGGCCGGTCGGCATAGTATCTGTCTTTGATTCATTACAGAGACATATATAATATATTCGTTGCTGATCCGTCTTATCGTTGTTGCATGCTGTACGTTTGGCTGCCATACCGCTGGCAGGCAAATGTATGCATGCATGCATGGACACTGCTGCTAGCTAGCCGGGATGGATCGATCTCTTTCTGTGAGGGAAGGAGGGATTGCCACATCCATACAACTAAGCGCATCAGCAGCCGAAAATCCCTAAAGATAGAAAGAGGGCAGAGAGGACAGAGTGATGAGGGCAGACAGCCTATTATAGAAGAGCGGGCGTTAGAGCTAGCTACAGACAAACCGACCCTATACCCTACCTTGCCCAACCCCATGCATGTATGCCAACCATTCCCCATTTGCGACGGACCCGGCCCCTGCACGGCAGCTTTTTGCGTGAGTCATCAGACACCCCAGGCACCCGCCGTCCTCGCTCCCCTCCTTCCGTTCCCACCCGTAACCCTCACACTCCCCCCCCCTGGAGCACGCACTCGTCGGCCGCCGCGGGACGCCCCGCCTCTCCCCGCCCCGCCCCGCCCCGCCTGAAACCTTCAGAAGGTTTTCAGGGTTTTTCAGGATTTTAGGGCTTTCACCGCCTGAAACCGGTCTGGAACCAACTCTCGTAACTCCCGGGGCCCGCCATCACGCGTACAGCCGCTAAAGCCAGGACAGCCTCAAATCACACAAACCCCAACTCCAGGCGACTCGAGCGTCTTCCCCTTTGTTCGTTCGTTACGTCCATCCATCCAATCGATACAAGCTACACACATACAATACGAGCTACAGACGACGGAGCTGAGGCCTCGCTCCACTCAGGACAGCTGAAATGTCAAAACCCTAAAAACCCTTTCTATCTCTCCGTCGGCCAAAATGAATTAATCGGGTCCCGCCCACAGCAGCAGCAGTTGGGCCGATCCGATCCGAACCGAACCGATCCGAACCGATCCGATCCGGACCGAACCGAACCGAAGCATATATATCGCCCCGTGTAGACACGGTTGGACATGGTCGTGTAGACACGGCTTGTGTATAGCCTAGATATAGAGCCTAGCTATAGAGTCGAAGAAGAGGTTGCCAAAATCCAGTATAGTATGACTGTTACCATTCCCGGCGGCCCTTGCCGTGACCGTTCCTGCCCCCGCCGCCGCCGCAGCCCCTCCGCTGCACTCCGCCCGGTGCCCCGCCCGCCAGTGCGCCGTCTGGCAGTCGCGGCAGCAGTACCAGGCCGCACCGCAGCGCCCGCAGGCCGCCAGCCGCAGCCCCGCCTCGCTGTCCCCCTCCAGGTTGACGCAGCCGGGGTTGGCGCAGGTGCACAGCACCGCCGCCACCTCTGCCGGGGAAGCCAGGGCGCGCCCCGCCGCCAGCAGGTCCGGCCCCAGACACTCCCTCCTGATGCACGCCGCCAACGCCCGCAGCAGCCGCACCCCCGCCTCGCCGTCCTCATCGCCGCCAGCTCCTTCCTGCTGCTGCTGCTGCTGCTCGCCGCCCGCATTCGCGCCCCAGATCTCCAGCTGCCCCGCCAGCGCCTCCATGCAGTCCGCCCGGCAGACCTCGTCCCACTCACGCAGGTCAGCCGCCAGGCTGCGGACCAGCGGCGGTGGCCAGTACGACAGCAGACCATCCGGCCGCGGCGGCGGCGCCGCCGGGTCCTTGCGCCTGTTGCACCCCCGCGCACTCTGGCGGCTGCCGCCGCCGCTGCCATCTGCGCCACCCCCGTTCCTGCCGCCGTCGCTGGAGCCCGCGGCAGCGGCGCTGACCGCTGCGTAGCTCCGCGCCGCCTGCCGGACTTCCCACGGCAGGACCCCGGCCACCAGCACCAGGTTCTCGGCCAGGAGTATGACGTGATCGTGGTCCAGCGTGTGGCGGCCCCACCGCAGATCCCGACTCAGCCGCAATTTGAGCCCAAGCAGCACCAGAGCTTCACACCGCCGCAGAACCGCCGCCCGCCACGCCTCATCCTCCCCGGACGCCGCAAGGCTGCCGCCGACACCGACGCCAGCGGCACCGCCACCGTCACCGTCACAGCCGCCGGCCACGATATAAACCCAGCGCAGGGGCCACGACAGCGCATCCAGTAAGTCATGGCTGCCGGGCGGGCCCATGCTCTGGGCGGTCAGCGCCAGCCGAGAAGCGGGCAGCGGCAGCACCACCCGTGTCATCTCGGACATCACCAGGCCTAGCCGCCGCAGCGCCGCGGACGCCGCGGCGTCGGCCGGCGGACGAACGCAGCACCACGCAATGTTCAACAGCTGGTGGTAGCCCTCGATCAGGAGGTCGCAGCCCACGTGCCACAAGCCATCCAGCGACGACGACGCGGAGGCTCGGTGGGCACCACCGGCACCACCCGCGGAGGCTCGGTGGGCACCACCGGCGCCGTCGTAGGCAATCTTGGCCAGCGTGGCGAGGAAGGCGGCCGCCTGGGTCGGTTCGCTGTACGTGAGCAGTTGGAGGAACGGGTAGTCCACGTCGGACTTGAGCAGGTGCGTCAGCAGCCTGTCCTCGGGACAGCCGGGGTCCCTGCCGGCGCGGCGCAGGAGGCGCTCCAGGCAGGGCAGCAGCCCGCCCGCCAGCGCCGCCGCGAGGTCGGGCGGCGGTGGCCCGAGGAACGCCGTGGCTGCGCAAAGGGAAAGGGAGGGACCAACGTCGGTTCGTGTTCGTGAGCCTCCGAAGCGCGTGACCAGGCAGGAGGCGCGGTGTGAGATTGGGCCGGGCACAATCTAAGGACACGTAATGCGATCGGAGATTTGTTTCCAAAACCTACATCGGTGCCTGGCACCGCGTCAACCCAATGTGTGGATGGTGCCGTAATCCAGGACAAAGAAGGAACACGGCCAGCCCTTGCATGCCTTCCTATTGAGCCCAGCCCTGCCCCCCCCCCCCCGCCCCCCGCACGCTGCTCACCGATGTCGTCGTCCGCCTCGGTTGCAGCCGGCAGCTGGGGTCGCAGGCAGGAGACGAGCCTAGGCAGCACCACGTCAAGCTGCCCGCCCCACCAGTCCACGTGCACCACGACATCAACGGTCAACCGCCAACGGTCCAAGACTGCTGCTCGGATGCCGGCAGGGGTGGCAGCAGCTGCGGTGGCGGGCCAACCGTGATCCCGCAACACGGATGCGGCGCCGTGCAGCGCCTCCTGGGCCATGTCCACTACGTAATCATGGGGCAGCACCAGCCGCAGGGGCATGACAGCCGCCGGGGGCCCCGCTGAGGCAGCGCCGCCGCCGCCGCCGCTGCCGCTGCTGCTGCCGGCCCCTCCCGTCCCTTTCCCTCGTGCGTTCGGCCCCGCCGCCAGCGCCGCCCCTGAACCCGCCGCCTGCTCCTCGCCCAGCCTCTGCCGCTGCTGCTGCTCGCTTTGCTGCTCCCAGCACAGCCCTGACGTCACCGCCAGGCGGCCCACTCGTAAAATCAGCTCCAACATCACCCGGCTGCTTGCCAATGGCCCTCTGAGCGTGCCCCCGGCTGCTGCCGCCATCAGGGCGTCTAGGCTGGACAACGTGATGCAGTCGAGCACTGCCACACCCAAACACCGCTCCGGGTTCGTGCGAGCCGCATCAACAGCCACGTCCCCCAGGATCCGCAGCAGGTCGGGCTGCATGCCGTACGAGGGCCCTCCGTCGGCGGCGCACAGCACCGCCACCGCCGCCGCCAGCACCAGGTACTGCACGCAGGGGCCCGACAGGGCCTGCTGGAGGTGGGGCAGGAACGGCGGCAGCGCCTGTCCGGCGACGGCGGCAGCGCCGCCGTTGTGGAGTTTCCAGTACTTGTGGTGCATCCTGACCGTCGTGAGGCTATAGCAGAGGGTACGGTTGGCTGCTTTTAGCTGTTCGCGGCTGTTCGCCAGTGCCTCCCCTCCGGGCCCCACCGCTTCCTGCGTCGTCGCCACTGCTCCCAGCAGCTCCAGGGCGCTGACTGCTGCCCGGGCGGTGTGCTCCAGAATGTGGCTGTCCGCCAGCGCTGCCGCCAGCTCGACACTCGCCCTCTCGGTGAGTCGCGTCACAGTCCCACCACCGCCGCCGTCGCTGCTGGCTGGTGGCAGTGCATATGTGGGTGACGCGAGGTGTACAACGGCTAGGGAAACGGTCTTCAGCTCGCCGTGCAGAATGCCTAACAGCGATGCGATGTGGGAGACTTTCGCCGCTGCTGCTGCCGCCGCCGCCGCTGCTGCTGCTGCCGCGACCTCCCGCGCCGCCTGCCTGGCCCCCGATGTGGCCGTCGCCTCGCCTTCCGTCTCCGCCTCCACCGCCGCGACGCGTGCCTCCCCTTCCGTCTCCGCGTCTAGGGAAACGGCCATCTCCGTGAGTTGGGGCGTTTGTTGCTGTGCCACCACGGTCCTGGCGAGCTCATTCAGAGTGTCTAAGACAAGCTCGTAAAGGTGGCGGAGGGCGTCATCTTGGGCTTTCCCCGTTGTGTCGTCCCGGTGGGCAGGGGAGGGGATGCTCCGAAAGGCAGCAGCGGCGAGCAGCAGCAACGCGTGGCGAAGGGGCTGGTCGTGGAGGACGAAAAGGGCCACGGCGACCGACGCTGCGGGCTGGGTCCCGCTCAGTGGGTTGGGGTTGAGGTGGCGGTTCAGCTCTGTGAATGCGCTAGTCAGTTCCCTGACGTTACGCAATAGGCTGCCCGGCGGGTCGACTGGCGGCCCGCTCGCGCGATCCCGCTGCTGGAGATCTCGGAATAAATGCTGAGCCGCTGCGGGAACTCGCCGAAGGGCAGATGCAAGGGAGGGGGGCAGCTGCAGCTGCTGGGCTGGAGCCGGCTGCTGGGCGATGGCGCCACGGCGTGCGCCTCTCCTCCGCATCCTGTAGATTTACAATAGCAGCTGCATTACAAAACAGCTTAAGAACTGCCCCCTAGCAGCAAGGTATGCTTCTTCTGCGCTTAAGTGCGCTTAAATGAGCAGTGGCTTACAGGGATGTCGGGCTTGAACGGATAAAACCGGAAAAATAAAGAACAACGTCAAGATGTCTTGTAGGCTGGGCACGACAGTTTACTCGGCCGCTGGCCCGCTGCTGAAATGGCAGTTCGAAAATCAACGACCACAGACTCCGCAGCGCTTTCACCTATGCAGATGTGTGCTTTCATCTAGGCAGATGTGTGCTTGACGGATTTCATGTATGCCTAGGCAAGGCTGATCCGATTTCGCTCTGACGGTCCAAAGGTGCATAACAGAATCGCTATCGTACCAACGACTCGGACGACGCGTTTTCGTTTTGCCGTTTTCGACCCGTTTGCGTGAGCTTGCATGTGCATCAGACACATACGTCATACGTTATTATGCTTACAAAATAATGTGTATTAGCAAACGCAAACGCTTTTAGGGTTTTCGCCGTGCCTGAAACCGGCCTGGAACCAACTCTCGGTACTCCCGGGGCCCGCCACCACGCGTACAGCCGCTAAAGCCAGGACAGCCTCAAACACACGAACCCAAACTCCTGGCGACTCGAGCGTCTCCCCGCTCGTTCGTTCGTTCGTTCGTTACACCCAATCGATACAAGCTACACATACACATACAACACAAGCTTCAGACGACGGAGCTGAGGCCTCGCTCCACACAGGACAACTGAAATGTCAAAACACACTCCTTCCTCCTCCTCTCCGTCGGCCAATTAAAGGACCGTAATCGGGCCCCGCCCACAGCAGCAGCAGCAGTTGGACCGATCCGAACCGATCCCATCCGAACCGAACCGATCCCATCCGAACCGAAGTGATCCGAGGCTACTGGTAGCCGCCGGTCTCAGTTGTCGCAAATAGACCTCTTTACCTAGCGCCGCCAATCAAAGAATGGCGTCCCAGGCAGCCCAGGCAGCAGCAGTAGTAGTGTGTGTCTAGCTATCTGTGGCAATGTGTAGCTAGGTAGAAAGCGGGTTCGTTACAGTTACAGTTATTTCAGTTGACAGTTACATGAGGGAGCCCAGCTGTATGTACCGTAGCTAGCTGGCGGCCCGGCTGGCGCCCCCAAGCAAAGCAAAGGACGGCGTGGGCGCACACCCGAATTTCAAATAGGAGACGGACCGACAGCCCCCCCGCCCGCTGCTGCCAACTAAGACTGCTGCTGTGTCGATTGCCTGATGCCATCAACGAACCACCACCACCAGCCGCAGCCGCTGCAGCCGCAGCCTTGATGATGATCCGTCGTAAGTGGTGTGCATGACGTGGCGTGTGTCGTACGTCGTACGTCGCGTGTTGCCCATGCATGCATACATGACCCATGCCTGCATGACTGTCCTTATGGCGCCCAATTGAAGCGCGCGCGGACGAAGTCCAGAGTGTCGAGGAAAACAAGCACCTGTGTACGGCAAAGTACGGCGGGGTTGTGCAAGGGTTAGGGGGGATGGGGTAGATGGGGACATCATGTATGTACGATACCTATAACTAGACCTACATGGTTCGAATGGGTGCCGTGCAGTTTTTGCCACACAACAGCAACAAGATTCCTGGATCCGGTACGGCGTCGTCACACGGCACTGTACGGCGGCATTGTACGGCAGCACTGCACTCCCCATTCCGTCCCGCCACCCCATCTCCTCGAAAACCCGCCTCCGTCCTCCCCTCCCTCCCCCCTCCCACACAAACACACACCACCACCGCCCCACACCCCCCTGACCTGGGCCAGTACCATGACCACCACAAACACCGCCATCACCACACCGCCACGCGAACCGCCGCCGCCGCCGCCGAACACCCGCCGAATCAGCCCCACGCCGCCGCCGCCACCGCCGCCGTCAGCGCCGGCGCCGCCCCTGCGCTTCGCCGCCCTGACTGCGGCCCGGCGTGCCGCCCGGCGCTGACCCGCCGCCTCGCCCTCCTCCTCGCCCTCGTCTTCCTCGTCCTGTACGGATACACGCCGTACGGCACACACATGGGTTCGACGGTTTATTAAAGTGCAGCAGGCGAGGACCGTCGTACGATACCTTACTCCCCGCCCTCCCCTGTCAATCCTGTCCGTGTCACCCCTCCCCGCTCCGCCCCGCCGTGCCTCTGCCCCACCCAACCACCCACGCCCACCGCCCCCCTCTCACCACCTCCCCCCTCACTCCTCCTTCCCACCTCATCCTCCTCCTCATCTTCGTCCTCCTCCTCGTCCTCGTCGTCCTCGTCGCGCTCATCTCCGAAATCATCTAGATCCACGTGAGACTGCGTAAAAGAAAGAAGCAGTTGTACGGCACGTGTGAATACATGTACGGCAAGGTTTTGATACAGTTGTGCGCAAGGCTTTACAGGATGCTGCGGAAAGGAGCCAGCAAACGAGCCTACGTCCAATACACGACGTCCCCTCCCGGCCACTGCAGCTTCCGGCCACCTGTGACATAAAAGAGACCGCTCGCCCGCCCTTTCCCCCCTTTTTCCAACTTCCGCCCTCTCCCTCCTTCCCTCCCTCCATTTCCCTTTCTCCCATCCAACCCCCGAAACCCTAACCCCTCCCCTCCCCCCCCATTCACAAACACACACAAACACACAAACACACGCACACCCCTACCTCCGCCGCCAGCTCCCCCGCAAAGTGTACGACATAGTTGATCAGCTCCGACAGGAACTCCTCCTGAGCCTACAGTACGGCAGCAAAAGTACGAAAGCGCGCAGAAAACACACACACAGCAGCACGTTGTTACGCAGTGGTAGAGAGCGCAGGCAAGCAGGGGACGGAGGTGGGACGCAAAGCTGATGGCTGGTGAGGGAGCCCTGGAGCCGCTCGGCGCTCGACAGACCTCCACATTCGAGTAGCTCACTTGCCTTCGTGCCCCCCCCCGCCCCTCTGCGTGCCCCCCCCCTCCCCTCCCCAGATGCATGCCAAGCGCACGGCACGCAAAGGGCATATGATGAGTCAGCGGCCCAGGGGCTCATATCCGTACATCGGCACATGCCTGCCGTACATACCTTGTTCGCCTCTTGCAGTGCGGCGGCGGACTGCGCTCCAGGGATACCGAATGCGCGACACAGCGCACCTGAGGGGGAGAGAGGGAGGGAGAGAGGGGGGTGGCGGGGGGTTGGTGGGGTTGGGGGTGGGGGTGTTATCCACATATACGGTAGCCGGAGGGGGGAGGAGAGGGTGAAAATGCGTCCATTGGGGGGGGGCTGGGGTTGCAGAGTGTAATGCAAGAACCAAACCGGGAATCCTGCGGACGTTGTAGCCCCAAGCGGGGACCTAGGAAGGACGGGACTACGCTGGATGTCGTACATGTCGTACATATGCTGGTCAATGCTGGCCCTCCACCTGCTTCCGACCAGGCTGTCAGCCAGGACCCAACACCCCTCAGCCGCTCCACCCCTCACCCAGCCACCCTCACCATCACCCTCACCCCAGCCACCCACCCACCCCCACCCACCCAGCCACCCAGCCACCCAGCCACCCACTCACCCGGAGAGTCATCAAAGAGGGCGAAGAAGGAGGGGACCTTGCGGGTCCGGGGGCCCGAGCCCGACCGGGACTGCCCGCCGCCCTCCACACCTCTCCCCGACTGCTGCTGCTGCTGCTGTGGGGGTGCTTTGATGGTGAGGTCGTGACCCGGGTGCCACTGGACGGGATCGGACTGCGCAGGAAAGGAAGGGGGCCAACAAGAAGATGAAGAAGGAGGGGGAGGATATTTGAAGAGAGGGTGTGTCGGTGGGTTGAGGTGGGACATGTTGGTTGGCTGGCTGGTTGGTTGGTCGGTTGGTTGGTTGGTGTCCAACCGGACAGGTAACTAACGCCGGGCGTGGGTGTGGTGGACTTCCACCCTCCCGGTTCGAGGTCTCATGCACCCACCCACCCTACCGACCCCACCCCACCCCCACCTCACCCCCCCCCCCACCCTACCCACCCACCTCACCCACCTCACCCACCCACCCCACCCTACCCCCCCAAACCCCCCCCCCACCTGGCTGTCCGCCAGCCACATCCGATTGAGGCTGCCCCCGGGTGCAGTGAGGGTGAGGTGCTTCGTAAGTAGCGGGGTGGCCAGGTAGGGGTTGTCGGGCAGGAACTCAAACTCAACTGGCAGAGGGGGGGAGGAGGAGGGGGAAAGGAGGGGGGTCAGGGAATCATATCAGAAGGGGGAAGGAGGAAGGGGGTCAGGGAATCATATCAGAAGGGGGGAGGAGGAAGGGGAGCGGGGAGTGATATGCTCCATTACATTATTTGGAAAGGAGGGCACAGGTATGTATGCCCTGGTAAGTGTTACTGGGTGGTGGTTGCCGGTCCCCTACTTCCCTCGGCTCCGGTATGTCCTCTTATATGCCCGCCCCCCGCCCCCCGCTACCCACCCCAAAACCCCAAAACCCTAAAACCCTAACTCACGGTCCAGCCGTCGAGTGGGCTCCTCGGGGGTTGGCATGCTGTCCGTGTCCCAAACCAGTCGTACATCCGCCAGGTACGACAGCGCCCGCTCGTCCCGGTGCTGTACGAGCAGCGAGCCGTACGGTACGGCACGTAGCGCCCGCAGCCAGAAGGCGGGGATTGACAGCTTGCCGGTGGTGGCACCTGTGCATGTGTGTGTGTGTTTTGTTTGGGGGTGGTGGTGGGGGGGGAGAGAATGAATGGGTGCGGAAGGGGGCGAGAATGAGGCTCGACTACGAAACGGGAGGGTTGAGAGAGGGTAGCGGGCGGCCGCAGGAAGATGGGGGGCCCCAAGTCGCATACCTTTGGTCGCAAAGGGACGCCCTGCCTCTCCCTTCCCATCTTCCCATGGCAAAGGAAGGGTCAAACATGCCACCGCCCCACCGCGCCCCGCCCCACCCCGACCGCCCCACCGCGCCCCACCCCAACGCCCCACCCCGCGCCCGCACAGCCCCACTGGACACATGGGGCGGCGCAGCCTCGCGACTCGACTGTCGTACGGTCCCCCCAGCTCTCCGCAGTCTCTTAACTACCCACCCCCCTCCCCATCCCCATCCCACCCCAGACGCTTTCGCAGTTACTTTGCACTACTCATCAATCAATCAATCATCAACTTCAAGTCGCGGCCTCTTCATTCACCTCCTCAACTTCCAGCCTCTTACCCGCCGGCCCCACCAGCAGCGTCCGCCTCCTCGCCGCCAGCCGCCGCACCTCGCCCATCTCAACCACCCACGCCTCCCACTCGCCGCGCTTCAGCCCAGCAGCCAGCTCGTCCAACCGCCGCTGCAGCGCCTGCAAGGCGGTTGACAGTTGTGGCGGTTGGCGCGGTAAGTGGGACGAGCAGCAAAACTCCCATGGCGAGTCGCGGTGCGAGCTGACGAGCGAATGACTTCTGCGTAATCTGGGTTTTAGGGTTTACTAGTGCTGCCGGCCCTCTTACAATCCGGTCCGAACCGGTCCGATCTGATCTGATCTGATCTGATCTGATCCGGTCAGAACCGATCACGGGGCTGTGTACGGGCCTGGGGTGTATTGAGTGCGGGCGGTTAAGTGCCGTTAGTGCACCCCAAGTGCTGGTGATGTGCGGATAACAGCGACCGCAGTTGCAACCTCCCCGGAAATTCCGGAAACCTCCCCCCACCCCCTTTCTTGCACGGCGTGGCTGCCTGTCCCTGGCATTCGCTGAATGTGTAGTGCCCCCCCCCAATCCAACCGTCCACCTGTCTATTTCCCACCCACAACCCCACCCACCCACAACCCACCCACAACCCCCCCATCCCCCGACCCACCCCCACCGGCCTACCATCAACGCGTGCAGTGCCCTCTGTGCCCCCAGCGCCAGCGACCCCACGTCCCCCGCCGGACTGCCGCTGACCAACTGGAAGCCCTCATCATCATCCACCTCCACATCCACATCCACCTCCTCGGCAGTCTCCTCAGCAGCCTCGGAGGCCGCCTTAGTGCCTCCGCCGGGGCGGTTGTGGGCCTGGGGGCCAGAGGAATTGGCAGGGGCAGGGGCAGGAGGTGGGGCAGGGGCAGGGGCAGGAGAAGGAGGAGAGGAGGGGCAGGAGCAGGGTCCGGGGCGGGTGAGGAGCAGGAGGCGCAGGGGCAACAGGAGGATCAGGTCGAGGCAAATGCATCACGCGCAGTGTGAAGACGCGCATTGTGAACCACGGGTCACCTCCCCCTCCCCCGAGAGCAGGCCACCGCACACAACAGCGGCGTGCGGGGAGAGCAGCGGGGACATGCGGACATGCGGGGACAGCAGCGGACATGCGGGGACAGCAGCGGACATGCGGGGACAGCAGCGGACAGCAGCGGACATGCGGGGAGGCTGTTTGACCAACTGCCCCAACCGCCCCAACTGCTTGACAGGCAATCACATCACACACCCCCTCTCCGTACCCTTCAAATCCACCCCCACCACCACTCACACAAAAACCCTGGGCACACATCCGTCGCACGACATTCCCTCCTCTCCGCGCCGCCACGCCCTCCCCCACCTTGGCTCCAGCTGTCGTCCCCGCCAGGTAGAGGTGCACCGCCCGGGGAATGACCCGCTTGACGATCGCGTCCAGTACCTCCCCATCCGCCTGACGCCGCCGCTGCTGCTGCTGTGCCGCACCGTCCCCCGCCTCCTCCTCCTCTTCCTCCTCCTCTTCCTCGCTGTCCTCGCCCGCCTCCAAGGTCGGGTCATGCTGCGGCGGTCGGGAAGGACGAGCAGGGGTGTGGACGAGCAGGGGCATGGGGCAGGGGGGAGGAGCACACGCATGCAGTCCGGAGGCACGGATTGGCAATGAACACACACACGCACGCGCGCGCACCCACACGCACACTGAGCTGAGTTGGCGCTGCCCGGGCTGCCGGTTGCGGCGGCACCGTACCGTGCCGTGCCGTGCTGTGACGTGCCTTGTGGAAGGGAGGGTGTGCCCGTCCGTTGTTGCAGCGACGATGGCGGCGGTCACCTTCGTCGTGGGACATCACATCACATCCCCAGACCGCACGCTGGCCCATCCACCCATCCACACATGTACGGTATGTACACACAACTGCAAGCACGACGCAACGTTGCGTCACACACACAACACACACGCGCGCGGGGCCGCTCCGGGGCTCTCGGCCCGCAGTTCGGTACAGCGTCTCGCGACTCCGGGCACCCTCCCCCTCCCCACCCTGGAGCACCCGGCCCTCCCTCACCGCTTTGCGGCCGCCGGCCCTGAACAGCACCCGGCCCCCGAGCCTCCCTCACCGCTTCCCCCACCAGCACCAGCACCAGCACCAGCACCCTCGGAGCCCTCCTCCCTCACCTCCTTGCGGCTGCGCATCTCCCCGCTGAACAGCGGCAGGAAGAAGCGGAAGAAGGAGGGGCAGGGCCGCCGCCTGATGAGTGGGGGTGGGGGGAAGGGGGGACAAGGTCGTGGGGAAAGTGGGTCGGGTGAGGTGGGTTTGGTATCCACAGCGGTGGGGAGGGGACTGGGGAGGGGTGATGGGGGGCTGGGGAGGGGTGATGGGGGACTGGGGAGGGGTGATGGGGGGCTGGGGAGGGGTGATGGGGGGCTGGGGAGGGGTGATGGGGGACTGGGGAGGGGTGATGGGGGGCTGGGGAGGGGTGATGGGGGGCTGGGGAGGGGTGATGGGGGACTGGGGAGGGGTGACATGAGGACAATAATGGGCGACGACTGGGGCAAAGAAAGAAACAAGACGAAGTTGGGAGCGCGAGCGCCCTGAGAGCAAAATGGAGCCTCGCTTCTAACGGCACGGCACGGCACGGCACGGCACGGCACTCCTCAAGACAACGGAAGCGGGGTCGGAAGCCCAGAGCTGCGAGGGAAAGTAACTTTCGTGCCCAAGCGATACGTCTCGCCGGCCATACAAGGGAGGGAGGCCCGCAAACCACCCTCGAGCACAAGCACTCCGGCAGGCATGACTCCAACCCCGCCTCTCCACACACCCACCTGGCATGCCCCGCTCTCGCATCGTCCTCAGCCCCCTCGGCCTCCTCCTCTCCTCCCTCCTCCTCCTCGACCGCCTCCTCCTCCTCCTCGTCCTCCTGCTCCTCTTCGGGGTCGGGCAGGTCGGGTGCCGGCCCCGCGTGCTTCTTGCCGTGGTGGTGGCGCTTGGAACGGGAGGGCACCGCCGCCGCTGCCGCCGCCGCCGCCTTGCCACCGCCGGCTGCCTGCACACAAGCGCAAGAGCCAAACGACGACCTCAATGGGAGGGAGGAGCAAACCTCCTCCTCAGTTACACGTTAGGGACCCCAAAGAAACGTGGCTGCAGGGGCCCACCGATATGGCACCGAGCAGTACCGCAGGAAGTGCGTCATCTTCCCGCTCTTCAGCAGAGCTCCGGAATTCCCGTATACCGTACTGTACGGGAAGGCCGGGTTCCCCTCCTGCGGACACCAATGACACCTTCCGTCCAGTTCCACCACTTCAAACCCCTCCACCCATCCGTTCCGCCTCATACGCCGCTCCCCCTCCCCCTCCCCGTCCCCGTTTCTGCAGAAGGCTCCGCCCACCCACCCACCCACCTTGCTGCCCACCCACCTTCTTGTTTTGCTTGCCGCCGCCGCCGCCGCCAGCCTCCGGCTTCTTCTTCGCCTTCTTCCCCGCCGCCGCCGCCGCCGCCTTCTTGCCCTGGTGCTGATGCTGGTGGACGGTGCGCACCAGCAGACTGCGACCGGGCTTCCAGTCCACGCCACTGGCCTCCTCACGAACCTCCTCCACACCGGCAGTCAACGCATCCAGGCCACGGAGGGCCAGGGAGGGCGAGGGCGAGGTGGCGGCAGCGGCGGCCCCTGACCCGGAGCCCGCCTCCCCCACCCGCTGCGGCTGCTGCGGCTGCTGCTGGTTGCGGCGCTTTACGAAGAGACCCTTGCGAAGGACCTGCAACGGCGGGCGGGTGGGTTTGAAACCGGGGAGGGGGGGTCAGGGAGTGATATGCTCCATTATATATGGCATGAGATGATGCCGGGTGAGGCAGGGCGGGTGAGGGCGGCTGGGCTTGGGGTTATTACGGAACCGGATTGACATCTGGGGAGCTTACAAGGGGGGGAGGGGCGCGGGTATACCGTATATGGTGGGGTGCAATCAGCGGAGATGAGTACCGGTATACCGTACGATGGGTGTTTTTACAACGAGGGGAGGGAAAGGGGCAGGGCGTGGTGTGGTGTGTGGTGGATGGGAGGACGGGGCAGTCTCCGCTAGTGGTGGGGGTGGGGGTGGGGGGGGGGGCCGGGAAGTCCAAGTCAGTTGACACACAAGCGGCAAGAGGGCCCGGATGTGGAGGGCCCGATGATTGTCACGACGATAGATGCGACGGAGCGAAGCGATCGGAGCCTCTAAGTCTGGTTCTGTGCGACTGTCGTACAACGGTAATCGAGTGGCGAGACTATTGCGCTTCAACTCTCTCGTTTCAGGCATTCTGCCTTTCAGTGAAAGAGTGAAAGGCAGAATGCCTGAAACGCCACTCGATTACGGTTGTACGACAGTCGCACAGAACCAGACTTAGAGGCTCCGATCGCTTCGCTCCGTCGCATCTATCGTCGTGACAATCATCGGGCCCTCCACATCCGGGCCCTCTTGCCGCTTGTGTGTCAACTGACATGGACTTCCCGGCCCCCCCCCGCACCCACCACCACCACCACCATCACCACCACCACTCAAACTCCCAATGCCCCAGGAATGTCCCATCTCCCTACCTTGTTGTGGAAGTAGGGGTTGGGGGCGAAGTGGAACTCCAGCGACAGACCCATGGGTCCGCTCACGTAACGCACGTCCTCCAGGTACTCCAGCGCGCAGCGGTCGCGGGGCGTGATCAGCCCCGAAAGCTTCTCCTGAGGGGGGCCGGTGTACGGCAATGGGTACGGGGTACGACAATGGGTACGGCTATGAGTACGGCACGTACGACACGGTGTACCGCACGACGCCTCCGGGCTTCCGGCACTGCCGGGCTCCACCGCACCTACGGAACCCCCCCCCCCCACACACACACACACAGACACACACATCGGCGACTCCGCTACGGTCTAAACCTCCGCTACGGTCCAAACCTCTGCTACGGTCTAAAACCCTGCTACGGTCTAAACCTCTGCTACGGTCTTAAACTCTGCTACGGTTTTCTACCCACCTCATTGCAGAGCGCATTGAGCCAGAAGAAGGGCACGCCTCGGGCCTGGGGCCGCTTGCCGCTGCTACCGCTGCCGCTGCCGGCAGCAGTGGCGCCGGCCTTGGCGTCCGCCGCTGCCGCCGCCGCCGCCGCGGCGCCTTGGGGCTTGAAGCCCTACGGCAAAACAGTGGGAAGCGGTGCAAGGAAAGTGGTGGTGGGTTGCGGAGGGGCCAGCGGGCCTGTCTGGCTTCCCCGCTCTCTGACACGTCCAGTCGTCCTCCGACCCTGGACCCAGTTGACCTGACCTCTGCCCGCCCCTCGCCGCCACCACCATCACGCGTCGCTGCACGCGCACTGCTCAAACGAGAATGTGCTCCGAAACCTCACATTTAAACACCCAATACATACACATTGCGGTACACAAAGTACGGGAAATTCGTACCTGGAGCTCCTCATCGGTCGGCTCGGACCGGCCGGTGACGAGCTCGTACCTGCCGCAGAACACAGGGACAGCAGCGCACAGAGGATATTTTTTACCGGGTAGGCAGAGAGGGCCTGCGATGTGCCCGTCACGCGCAAGGCAGAATCCCCGGATTATCTGGATGGCTACGTTGGCAGATTCGAAGATGACAGGACCCGCCCGGAGCGTGCCGGGGACGCTGCCGGAGGTTAGCTACGTGGGCTTGCGACTGGAAATATCGGGCGGGGCAGTTGGAAGGTTGCGATGCAAAGGAAGACGATGAGCCAAATCGTCGTGCGCAATGTTCATTGCATCTCTGTGGTTTGGGCTTTGCGCGTGTGGGGCATCGGCACCGCGCCATTTGCCCCATGCGTCACGCAGTCGAGGTAAACTCGGCGTGTAAGCTGGCGTCTCGCCTCCTTAACATGGCGACACAATCTAGGAACTACAGAGGCGAAATCGGGGGGCGGAAGCGCGTCCACGCTCATGTTCGGCGTGGCGGGCGAGGGCTGCACACGACAGAAAGAAAACCCTCGTTCCAATTCCGGCAGCCCCACCGCCTCTGCAGCAGCGGCTCTCGCGATTTGAGATATTCCTTTAGAAGTTCCTCCTGGTGCTGCAGCCGACGCTTGTGGGCCGCCTCAATTTGCACCTGTTGGACAGCAGTTTGATGTCGGTTGGCAGCTCCGTGGCTCACTTCAGCAGCAGGTGGTGCCACAATCGTTCCAGCATACCTCCACTTCCTTAATGGCGGCGAAGACCTTCTTTTCCGCCATAATGGCTCGTTGACAGGTCGTCGGTGACACACGGCCGAAGGGACTACATGAAGTCCTTATCAAATACACAACATCTTGTTAAACAGCCCGCGGAGACATAGCCCGGGTCTTTCGGAACTCTGGCTACAGAGAGGGACGGAAATACTGTTCGCGACGAAAACAAATCGTACGACATTGTTTTCACCTAAGGTTGCCGAAAGTCTGTCATTGCTCTGTTTTTCTTGTGCCGGTACTATGAACGTCTATTCAACCCCAACAACCAAGAACTCTTCTCCCGTTCCAGTCCCATGTCGGGTCAACTGACGTGATCTTTGCGCTGCTCTACTAGGGGCGCCTAGGTAGCAGCTTGCACCCCTTCCGAGGGCTCCGTGGACCATGGAATCCATCAAGGGGCATCCGGAACATGTGGAGACTGTGTTTGGCGAAGCCATTGTGGCACGCGATGAGTCGTTGGTCGTGTTGGCAGGCGCGTCCGGCCTTGGGCCGCCGGACCTATGCTGGCTGCAGAAAGCTCCCAAGAACGCGCTCACAGGATCCAGCGGCGAGGCGAAGGGGTACTACCACTGCTGCCTTGGCGTGGACGCATCGTCCTCGGCTGCGGTCGCCGCCTACTTTGCCACCCTCACGTCGCTCGTGGAGCCTCCCACGTTCCTGCAGGTAACCAGACCCACCCAGTACACGGGACGGGGGTTCCCTGTCCGTCCCCCACGAACCTTCCGTACTCCCTTTAGCCCCAACTTTGGAGGGCAGCACGGATCCGTTACATGGTCGCGGCTGTCCCTCAGCAGCTGCCGTTTACCGCCGCACAACGGATGACGGGAGCACACGCCTCCCGACGCCATGCCAACGGCCAGTGGCAACAAACAAACGCTATCTCGCGCCGGCGCGATAATGCCCCTGGTTTTTTTCCGCCGCAGGGCTTGTTCAGCACTTCAGAAGTCCGCATAGAGCGCGGCTTCTACTGCTGCTACGACCCGCTCAGCCGGTTGGACGTGCGCTGCGAGCTGTGCATCCCCGGCGGGGTGGTGTGCGGGGCGCTCGACTGTGAGGGCAACGTGCACGACGTGACGCCCGAGCTGTGGAGAAACTGCGTGGTGCGTGAATGAACCGCCCTGCCTGCCTGCCTGTCCGCCTGCCTGCCTGTCCGCCTGCCTGCCTGCGGTGGTGAATGCTCGAATGCACCCGTGGGCGCGGTTGATGCGCGGGTCGGAGGTAGAGGCCGGAAGCAACGAAGCATAGCTGCGCGGAGCGGCGGGATTCCTTCCAGAGGCAGTCAGCCCTAGAACCAAACCAAAACCCTTAGTGCACAGGTGGCTGTGGCCGCGGAGCACCGGCGCTTTGTTTTTTTGGCACTCCGTGAACAGCGCCTTGAACCCTTATCCACCCGTGACTGTACGACAGGTGGCGAGCTTCCTGCGGGCCGAGCTGTACGACGCGGAGCTAGTGTCGTACTCGTCGGTACCTGTCGCCCGGTAGGATGGGCTGGGTTTGTAATTTTAGGAGGTTCGAAATGAGAGGGCCGGGGGGCCAGAGGCGGGTCGAGGCCGGGGAGGGAAAGAACCGCGACCAGGGGGGGTGGCAGTCGCTACATCCCGGAACGCGCGTGTTCAGACGGGCGTGCTTGTTCCCATTCCAACGGGAAACGCACAGCCTCCTCCCGGTTTCCGAGGCGCTCCCAAGGACTTTCTCCTTCCGCTGCGCCTTCCCACCCACCCCTTCTTTCCGTTCTCTCTTCTCCCTCACCTCCCTCACCTCACATTTTCCTCCCCGCAGCTACCCGCCGCTGCCCACCCCCGCTGACGAGTCCCGGCTGCTGTCTGCGGTGTGCGGCCTGTACGAGGACGGGGTACTGCCCGAGGCGCTGGAGCTGCTGACCATGGATCAGGTGCGGAGGGGGATAGGCGGCGAGGAGCTGGGGGAACGTGGGGGCGGGGGCCGGGGGGGGGGGGGGAAGTCTGCTGTTGGACGACGAAATGGGAACGTGGGGCGGGCCGGGGCGGGGGGAAGTCCCAACCGAACTGTCGCCGCTCGTTGTTTGCACCGACGGTGTGCCAAACGATGACGAGTGTGCTAATATGATACACATGGGGCAGGGGCGGGGATTGATACCTGGCGTTGGTGTGCAGCAGGCCGCGGAAGGGGCGGGGAAGGGCCGGGCGTTTGGCGATAAAGGAGCACCCGGTGCGGACGCGAAGCGGGGCGCTAGGCAACGGAGCAAGCCGCAGGCCGGGAATGGGGGGGGGGTAGAAGAGTGAATTTGCAAAAAACGAATCCCCCCCGGATGGGGTCTGCAAGGGTCCAGGACACCCGAGTCCGTATCGAGGGGGAGTGGCAGGCAGGCAGGCAGGCTGCAGGACCCCAGGCGAATGCAGGACGCGCTATCAGACAGCCGCGAACACACGGGGCTTGCCGGGGCGGTGTGTTGAGGCCTGCGGTCGTTGCTGCCATGGCGGGGCTGTCGCCCGTCCGTCCGCTTCCCTGCGCTCCCTCACCCAACCCCTCCGCGCAGCAGCTCTCCTTCGCTGACGCCGAACGGTTCTGTCCGAGCTCACCCGCGCATGCGCCCCTCGCCGCCGCTCCCTTTCTTGTTTGGTATAACGTATCAGCGACATCCCGCCCCTTTCCTCGCTCCCTCCCTCCGCTCTATCCCATATTCCATATTCCAGGCCGGCGGCGTGTCCTCTGAGCACGCGGACGTGGTGCTGCACACGCTGCTGCACTACTTTGCAAAGAGGCAGCGCTGGGGCACGGCGCTGGAGTTCTTTGCCAGGTGGGCGGGAGGGCGAGGGGGGGGGTCAGGTGGGGGGAGCCAGGTGAGCGGAAGGGGGGTTGGGGGTTCGAAGAGTGAATTTGCAAGAATGAAACAAAAAGCCCTGCGGACGTTGCGGGGTGGGCGGGAGGGCGGGTAAGGTCGAGTGAGGTCAGGGTGGCGGGTGCGAGGTGGCAGAACGGTACCTGCGTGCCTGCGAGGAGGCGATAGGTGGCGGGCGAGGGATGGCGGACAGATCGGGCGCTGGCTGCGTGGCATGGGCTGCGCGGTGGCATACGTTGGGGTACTTTCATGCGTGTCTGCACAGCAGGAGGTGGCGGGTAGCGGGCGTGGGGTGGCGGACAAACTGGCACGCACGGCCGCAGGACTCTCTTGGTGTTGATACCTTGGCCTTGCTCTCCTCCTCAAACCCTTCAGGCTGTCCGCCACGTACCCCACCGCCGCGCTGTACGTCGCTGCCGTACAGCGGGAGTGTGGTTTGTACGACGAGGCCCTGTCCACGCTGTCGCACGCGGTTGAGGAGGTGCCGGATGACCCGGTGCTTCTGGCGGGGCTGGCGACGGAGTGCCTGTACGCGGACCAGGTCGGAGGGGAGGAAGTAAAGGGGTGGGTGGGTTAGGTGTGAAGGAAAGGGGTAAAACAAGGACAATGGCGGGTCGGGCAGGCCGCGGGGCGAGGAGGGGGGTCAATACCCCTAGGGCGGTCATGTGCCTTCATGGGGGGTGCAGGGGCAGCGGCTTGTTGAGGTCCAACCTCGCGGTGCTTTCAAACATTGCGAAAAGGCACACATTCACGTTGCACATGCACACACACACGTGCGCGTGCGCAGGTGGACGCAGCCCTCCGCTTCGCCACACGCGCCGCGCGGCTGCGTCCGCTGCTGCGCCCCGCGTGGCTGGCGCTGGCGCGAGCTCACGTGCGGCGGGGCGGCGCTGGTGTCGGTGCCGGCGGGGCGGCTGCTCTGGTGGTTCTCAACTTGGTGCCACCGCCGCCGGTGCCGGGGAAGGAGGGCGCCATGCTGCACGTGAGAGCGAGGGGGGAGGGCGGGGGATGGTTGGGGAGGGGTGAAGAGGGTTGGGAATTCGGGATGAGCCTACCTTGAGAGGGTTGGGGTGGGTCTTCAGAGGGTTGGGGAGGGGCGGGGGATCTGGATAGGGGTTGGTGCCCATTCGTAGCTCTTTGCCTTTCCCTTTGACTCAAGAAGGAAGATTCCGATGTGGCCAGCAGTGGGGTAAAGCTAGGCTTAAACGGCGGGCCGGGCACGAGCCGGGGCGTTCCAATACCGGCGTCGGAGCTGGCACGAGCGGTGGCATTGGGTGCGGCGGACTCGCCACGTCTCGTCGTTTCTTCGCTGCGTCGTCCTATTGGACGCCGCTCATCGTCCCTCAAGCGGCGGCCTGTGCTGCTGCTGTGGCGAATGCCGTACTTCGCAGGTGGTGATGCCCCCCGATCCCAAGTCTGCGACCAAGCCGTCCGCTCCGGCGTACGACATTGACGTCGCCTCAGTACGGCAGGTGCTGGCGGAGGAGGTAAGCTTTACCCTTTACGCACTGCCGGGGGCTTAAGGGGGCAACAGCACTATTAAGCGAGCAAACGGGTCGTTACTTACACTGGACGGGAGAGCATCAGCCACTGCATGGCGATCTGTGACGCTGCTGCTCGACCTGTTGTGCTGCAGGGCCATTGCCAAGCTCTCGAATTGCCTCACACATCGCTCTTAACAGGGCCATTGCCATGCTTTCGGATCGCCTCACACCTCTCCTTCAACACCTCTCCTGTAAACGTTCCTCGCCCCCCTGTTCCTCGCCCCCCTGCTCTGTCCGCTGCAGTTGATCGTCCACACCGCCAGCCCGGCTGCCGGCGGCGGCTCCGGCCCCGCGTCCTCCTCCTCCGCCGCTGCGGCCGCCGTCTCCTTCGCCGCGGGACTCCCGGTCTCCTCCTCGGGGGTGTCGCTCCCCGGCTCGCTGCTGGTCCCCCGGGAGCCGCCCGACTGCGGGGCTGCTCCCGACACGGCCCCATTGCGGATCTCCAAGGCGGTCATGGGGGCCGTGTACACGGTGCTGCAGGTAGGGCGGGGGAGGGGCGGCGGGGGGGTTTCCCCGGTCGGGTCAGCCAGCTGTTACAGCTGTTACGTTCAATATTACCAGCTCCAGCTTTCCGAACCGTTCGCCCCGTTGTACACGGTGCTGCAGGTACCGGTAGCAGGGGGGCGGGGTTTGAGGAGGGGTGGGGGTTGAGGAGGGGAGGGGTTGGGGTAGGGCGGCAGGCGCGGGACGGGTTGAGTCGAAGGAGGTCGGGCCGAGTTGGGTTGGGTCGGAAGGTGGGGGAAGGTTTGGGGGGGGGGGCAGGGGAGGGACAGATCCCGCGGGGACGGCAGAGCAGGCGTGCAGGCGCGGGTGTGTGTGTTTATGTTTGTTCGAGCGCTGTGTTTTAGAGCACCTGGCACTGCCTCTGTTCTCCAGTCGGGAACAGAGCCCTCGCCTGCCTGTTACGCTGTTACGTTCAATCGTCATCAGCTCCAGCTTACCGTACCGTTCGCCCCTTCAGTTGCACAACCACGTCACACTCACACCGCACACACACACCCTGCCGCGCCGTGTCCCTCCGCTTCCACCCCCGCCTTCTCCCCCAGGAGCTTGTTGCGGTGTGCGGATGGGACGGCTTCCTTCGGCTGCGCTCCGCCGTGTTCGTGATGCACGCCGATTCGGACACTCTGCGGGAGCAGCAGAGGGTGGGTGGCTGGGTCGGTGGCGGGATGGGTTGGCTCGGTGGGTAGATGGCGGTGTGCTGGCTGGGTGAGTAGGTGGTATGATGGCTGGGTGAGTAGGTGGTGGGGTTGGTGGGTGGGCCACCGTGTCGTTTCGTCCATGTACCTTCTTGCGGCGCTCGCGTAAGACCCGTCCTCCGCACCCCCTTCCCATCCCATCTTCCGCCCCACGCCGCCCCACGTCCGGACCCGGCCTGCCTGCCTGCCTGCCTGCCCCCAGGAAGCTGAGGAGCGCGAGCGGCAGCTGCAGCTGCTGCATCGGCAGCTGTCCGCGACACTGCCGCCCTCACTCAATTGGGGACCGCAGACGGTGGGGCAGCAGCAGCCGCCGCCACAGCCGCAACCAGCCGCCAACAGGCGACCGCCGCCGGAGGGTGCGTATTGGGTGCGACTGGAAAGGGGCCAGGGGATGGGGTGGGGTGGGCGCTCTGCCGCAAAACTGCTGGGATGGTCTCGGCTGGGGTCTCGGCTGGGCTGGGTGAAGAGCTGTGTTGACACAGTTGATATCAAAGCTTTGCAGCTCAAAACACCAAAGCTTCCGATGCATTCCCGCGAGGGCTTCGGCGCCTTCGAACAAGACAGCAGTGTACCGTAGTACCGCAGTACCCGTGCTTTTGATAGGCGTCAGAATGGACTGCAGCCACACGGGCCCTGCACCGTCTGCCCTCCGTCCACCCCACCACACGTGTCACAGCGCCGTTTGCGCGGCCCAGCTCCGCCCCTTGCCGCCTGACAGCTTGTCAGTGTGGACGCCCCATCGCTCCCTTCCTTCCCGCTCCTTCCCGCTCCTTCCCACGCTTTCCTCCCAACCGCCCCCCCCCCCTCCTCCCCTCGTGCAGGAATGGACCAGTTCCAGGCGGCTCTGGACGAGGCGACGATGATGGGGCTGGCCGAGTACCCCGAGCACCTGGAGGTGGGGGTTGGGAGGGGAGGTGGGGGGGGCAGGGAGGTGGTGGAGGGCGGGGGGTTGGGGGCGGAGGAGCGAAGGGAAATGGAGGAGAGGAGAGCAACGGGTGTGGAGGGAATCTGCACTGAGCCTTGCAACGGAGGCTTGGGGACTCCTGGGATTACCTGTTAGGTGAGGGTCAGTCCAGGGAGAGTCAGTCGAGGGAGGGTCAGTCCTGGTTGCACCGAAAGGACGCTGGAGCGCGTCAAAGCCTATGACCGCTCAGTCCTCCGCCTCTGTGCTATGAAGCGAAATGGCGTTGCTGTGATGACCGCTTCGGGGTGCTGTCATGAAGCGCGCCTGTCTCCGCCTGCCTGCCTGCCTGCCTGGGTGCGTTGCTCCCCCCCCCCCGTAGCAGCTTGATCAACAACGTCCGCAGTTTTATATAAAGGTGCATATCACTCCCTGACCCCCGTTCCCCCCCCCCCCACGCAGGACGAATACGATGACCCGCGGGTCGCTGCCGCCCGCGAAGCGCACCGCCGCCACCTGCGCGAGATTGCGGAGCGGCAGGCCCGACTGGAGGCGGCGGAGGGTGGAGCCTACGCCGACGACGAGTGGGACGGCGCGTCCTCGGGCTCCGGCGGAGGCGGCGGAGGCGGAGGCGGAGTGGCGGGCGGCGCAGGGGGCCGCTCGCGGCCGGGGCGGCACAGGGACCGCCGCACTCCGGGTGGAGGCAAGCTCCGGCGGAGTTCACACGCGGGGCCGGCATCGGCGCAGCGGCACCAGCATGCAGTGGACGCGGCAGCGGCAGCGGCTTTCCTGGAGGACGAGGAGACGGACGGAGGGGGCACGCAGGGCGAGGGGCGTCGCCCGGGAGCAGCGGCGGTGGCGGCGGCGGCGGAGTTGGCGGCTGGGGAGCTGCCGCTGGACGGCGGCGTGGTCGACGCGGGGGAGGTTGCTCGGAAGGAGGCGGCGGATGCGTTGCTGGAACAGGCGCGCATGCAGGAGCAGCAGCAGCGGCAGGAGCAGGAACAGCAGCAGCAGGAGCAGCAGCAGCCATCGGAGGGTGGGAATGAAGGGGTCGGAAAGGCCTCCGGAGCCCCGGCAACGGCGGGGGGCGCCGCGCCCTCCACCTCGGCGCAAGCAGCAGCAGTAACAGCAGCAGCAGCGCCGCCGCCCTCGAGTTGGTGGGGAACGTGGTTTGGCGGCGGCGGTGGCGGCGGTGGCGGCCTGGCGCCGCAGCGGCGGGAGGCTGGGCCTCTTGGGGAGGCAGCTGAGCAGTGGGAGGGCGACGGCGGTGGAAGTGCAGCAGGGCCCTTGGACGCGACGGCGGTGGCGGCGGTGCCGCGTACCACGAAGCCGCCGCTGCGGGGCGCTGTGCCGCCGCCGCGCTGTGGTCACCTGCGCCCAGGTGGGCAAATCTGCGCCGCTGCCGCTGCCGCCGCTGCAGCAGCAGCCCAGCGGCCGTGCGGAGAGGGAGGAGGAGCTGGCTGCACCGAGGCGGGCCTGGACGCAGCAGGTGGGGGCTGCAGTGCTGGCAACGAGTGGTGGCAGCCGGCGGCGGCCGCGCGCCGCGCCGACCCACGGGCCGGTTTCGTCGTGTGCTCTGAGCTGGAGCCGCTGGAGCCCGCGGCGCGGCGGCGTTCGGCGTTGGCTGGTGGTTGCAGCGCCGCCGCCGCAGCCGCGGCTTTCGCTGGCCCCACGCCACCTGGGCAACAACCGGGCTGTCTCCGGGGGCTCGGCGGCATTCGGGAAGGGGGACGGTCCGGCGTCCGGTGCGCGCAGCAGCAGCAGCAGCAGCAGCGATGCTTCCGGCGGCAGCGGTGGCGCCGGTGGCTGCGGCGCTCGAAACCCTCGGCGCCGCCGCCGGCGTTTCTATTGCCGTACTGCCCTCGCGCGCCGCTGCTGACGGCGCCCTGCCGGGACAGTGCTGGCGGCGGCCGGGCCCCGACGGGCCGAGCGGAAGCACCCGAGAGGAGCTCAGCGGTCCCCTGCAAAGCTGGTACTGGTGCTGCTGCTGCTAATGCGAATGCAGCGGCCGCTGCTGTAGCGGTAGCGGTAGCGAGGCGACTTGCGCAGCGTTCGTCCTTAGACCTGTCCGTGCGGCGTGTCGTACGTTGCCATCCTGGGCCCGTGGCCGAGTCCGGGGCCGGTGCGGGCGAGCCGGCGGATGGGGCGGCGGCGGCGGCGGGGCCGTCGGCTTTCGACAGAGCTGCGGCCGTTACTGCCGCTGTCGGTGGCGGCGGCGGCACTACACAGCAGCAGCAGCAGTACGACGCTGATGACGGTTTTCCGTTGGTGCTCCAGAACCATGACGCGGACCGTCAGATGGTTCTGGAGGGTCTGGATGTGACGGAGCTGGGGGCCAAGAGGCTGTGCGCCAGGTGGGTGGGGCCTCGGGAGGGCTCAGGGAGGGTTTAGGGAGGGCTCAGGGAGGACGCTGTTGCGACGCTACTGGTGGGACGCCTAAAGTAGGTTCAGGGTGCAAGGGCCGAGAGGGATACGTGCCTCTGCAATCACCTGTAGTACTCACATACAAGCTAGCGCCGGTGTTCAGCGTGTGTCTCGGCAAGGTCCAGCGCCGGTGCGTGGTACCCAGGCCGCCTGCGCTGCCGTACGCTGCCGTACGCTGCCGTATGCAGGTGGTTGGACGAGCTGATCGTCGCGCTGTGGCACGACCTGCAGGTGGGCGCAGGCGAAGTACATATCTCGTTGGTTTCTTCGGTTATGCGTTCGTTTCGTTCGTCTGTTCCTAGCTAGAAAACTTGTCTGTAGAGCCTCGTGACGTGGCCTGACGTATGACTCCGGTCGTTTTGACTCCGCCCTAATGATGCTGACCTCCGAAAGCGGCCTCCGCCCCGTTCTCATCAGGCTTGACTCGCATTCTTATAAGTTATATAGCCCCCCGAAGCCGGGCTGTACAACCGGGCGTATCTCCCTGCGAATCGCGCCCGGCGCCGGCCACCCCACCGACCCCGAAACCGACCACCACCCTTGCGAGCATCTCAAATCGTACCACGTCGTGTCCCACCACCGTCGTGTCACACGTGGCCACACGTCACCCTGCGCCATGCCGTACCAGGCGTTCCTCGACTGGAAGGCGCTGGATTCGGAGCTCGCGGAGGCCGGGTTTCGGAGCCACGCCGACATCGTGGCTGGAGTCGCGCCCGCGCCCACGCCAGCCGACTACCAGAGAGCAGCGGCAGCGGCCGACGGCGGACCGCCCGATCTGGAGGGCGCGCCGTCTCCGGCGCCTCCGCCTCCGCTTCCTTCGCTGCCCAGCCTCGAGTGGCTGCGGCGGGGTCTGTTAGCGGAGCGGCTGCACCACGAAGCCGATGCGTTGGCGGCGTACCAAGCTGCGGTCATGACGCCGCCGCCGCCGGGGGCTGGCGGAGGCGGCGGGGCCGGTGGCGGCGCCGCTGTGCTTGCGGCGCTTCCGGGCGGGGGCCCGGGTTCGTTCAGCATGATTGCGTGGCAGGTGAGGGACCAGGACTATGGGGACTGAGGGGCCAGGACTGATGGGATCTGCTGTGGGACTGGAGAGATGATGGCGGGACGGAGAGGGCAGGAGGACCCGGGCACGCGGGGAAAGGAGCACACCGAGCAGGATACAGGGAAATTGACAAGGATGATTTGTGGGACCCTAGTGCCACCACCTCGCCTGCT
Organism: Pleodorina starrii; assembly: GCA_030267565.1. Taxonomy (NCBI): domain Eukaryota; kingdom Viridiplantae; phylum Chlorophyta; class Chlorophyceae; order Chlamydomonadales; family Volvocaceae; genus Pleodorina; species Pleodorina starrii. The sequence continues at coordinate 2,336,772 of BRXU01000020.1, read as the reverse complement.
GCCTGCCGTTTGTCCTTCGCCAACACGCGCCGTTGGTTCCCCCGCAGGCGATCATGCGCCTGGCTCCGGCTAGCGACCCACGGGACGTTCCGTGGGCGCTGCGGGCAGTACATGCCGTCATGACCTGGCTGGAGACACGCGGGTTGGCGGCGGCCGCTGGTTCGGCAGCGGCGGCGACGGCGACGGCGGTGCCCTTCACCACCGGTTTCCTGGCGGCGGCGGCGGCAGCGGCGGCACCCGCCGCCGCGGCGGCGGCGAGCGGCGGCGGCGGCAAGCTGCAGGCGTGTCCGCTGCCTGTCGTACACTGCTTGCATTTGGTGGCGGCTGTGCTCGGGGAGTCCGGGGTCGAGGGAACGCTCGCGGCGGCGGCGGCGGGGGCGTTGCAGGGGCCGGCAGCGGCGACGAAGGCAGCGGCGGCGGCGGCGAGCTCCGCAACGAAGGCTGCTGCCGCCGGCGGCGGTAGCGGCAGCGCACCCCAACCCGTTCACCCCACTGCGGCCGCGGTCATGCGGCACGCCGTGCGCTCGGCGGCGGTGCGCTCCGGAGGTGCGGCGTCTGGTGGCGGCAGCGGCAGCGGCGGCGGCGGCGTTGGCTCGTACGACATCGGCGCCGTCAGCGGCCCTCTCGCGGGTGCGGGTCTGGTCTCGGCCATGGCAGTGCGGACACCGCCCAGCCTGGTGACCGCCGCAGGCTCTGCCGGGGCTGCTGTGGGCGGCGGCGGTGGTGGTGGTGGTGGCGGCGGTGCTGGTGCTGGTGGTGGTTCAGCCGGCGGTGGCGCGTCCGTCTGACCGACGAGGCCTCATCGTTAGTTGTTTCCCATACGAATGTCCTGAATGTCTTGCCGCACATGCACACTACACGGGGGGCATCTGGCCCAGTTCATGCACCGACGACGCCTCTTGATGGTGGGTGCGTTTTACCTTTCTCTCACCGAAGGTGCGGTTTCCATGTCTGGCGGCAGTCCTGGGAGAGAGCGAGTTGTGCTCCCCAGGCCCAGGCGTCCCATTGATCGCGATTCTTGGCTCCCGTTGCAATGGGATCCCGTTGAATTCATCGGAAAGGTCTGCATGTGTGTATGCGTGTGTGTTTGTGGGTGTGCATGCGAGTGGGCGTGCAGCTGTGCCCTGCTCCTAGCTGACATAGCTGCGCGGAGCCGCGCCGGCTGACCGGCTGCTGTCTCGTGCTTTTGGCGTTTTGGGCTCGCTCTTCAGAGGGACGGGACGGAAAACTGATTCGAGGGCTGGGACCGTGGGAGGGACGCAGGGGCTGACTGACTGACAGTTAGTTGGTTATTACCGGTGGTAGCGCGAGCTACGCTACAGTGGGCTCCAGATCCCCCCCAGGAGGAGGTGGTCGTCTGGAGGGTGAGAGGCAAGGGTCCGGTGGTGCAAGGCGGCGGCGGTTGGGTGGTTGGGTGAAAGGTGGCATGCATGCATGCATGTGGCGGCCCGAATAGGCCCGCGCTGCTCTTCGTTGGGTCTGAATGTGCTGAACGCGCTGAACACATGACGGGAGGGGACCGACCTGGGTGTCGTCGTGCGCCCCGTAACGGCTGGCCAGAGTGGAATTGCTTGTAGCGTCGCTGCGGGCAACGTCGCGGGGGGGGGCATCGCGAATGTCCTTTTTTTCTGGTTACCGGTACCTCAGGGATACCTACCGGTATCAATCAACAAATGTGTACCGGTAATCCGCACGTGCGTCGTGCGTGCGTGTCTTGCCGAGGTGCGTGGTGCCAGCTCCTGGAGCCAGCGGTGCGTGCTCTGCGTGGTACCGATAGCAGAGGGCTCAAGGCGGAAATGTACCACACGGGTATCCACAGGTATCCACATCCACAGTCAAAAGGAAAAGACGGTGGCCATATGGGGCTTTAGCGGTATTTGCTGGATGGCAGGCTGAGGTGGCTGTGGGTCTCGCTGTGGTCGCATGGGGTGCCGTAACTTGCCGTAACTTGCCGTAACATGCCGTAACACGTGCCGTGCGCTCAGGAGATCTCAGAACGCTGGACACACGGACGGCATCGGTGTGTGTTTGTTACATGGTTGGGGGTGCGTGCCCCTCATGAACAAAAAAAACACGGACGTACGGCATCTGGTGGTCGCGAGTGCCACGTTAGTTCCGTCTGCGCCTATCACCCGGGTATCCTGTCTGCGCCTGTCACCCGGGTATCCTGTATCGGGTCTGTCTGGCAAAAAACCTTCGCCGCGCGCGAGGTGCGGGTGCGGGTGCGGACGCTGATGAGGGTGGACGCCAGCCGGCCGTGTGCCAACTAAAGCAAAACAAGGAACTGGGATGCAAAGGCGATCGAGACAGGCCTGTTGTTCCCATGAACCTCTGGCTCCGCTCACCGCCTGCACATATCTCCCGGGGATGCACTCCGCCGCAGAACTGCGCGCGGGTCGACACAACAGCCCGTCAGGCACGCCCGGTTACACAACGTTGGCCAGTTGACCGTTACGTGCCCACTCGTACTGTCGTACAGGCGCGTCGGGCACGCATGCACTGTCAGTTTGGCGGACGTGATGTATGAGTTCCCAAACATATCGATACCGTTAATTCGATGCGGCCGAGGCGAATGTCCAGGCGGCAAGGGAACGATTGCAACGGTTGCGTTGCAACCACCCTCCCCCTCAGGGCACTGCCAACAAAGCACACACCCTGGTGCATGTCGTCACGTGCCAGCACAAACAAAACCAGAATTAAACGAACCCCTCCGTTTCAGTTCATAACCCAGCTTTACTTCGCACCGCCTCTCAACCACCGCCGCTACCCTCCATTATCACGGTCGCTCATCAACCCCAAACGCGTCGATTTATTTGCCAACAAAAAGCCAGACGGTCGCGGCAGGCGGCCAATTTGTTGGCCTCGCCAGCACTAAGCCATTCATACGAACTGCTACGGTACCGGTAGATAGTCCAAAGCGGTTGATCCTGCCAGTTCACATACATCAGCGGCCAAGCAGATAGATAGCTTATTATTTACCCCGAAGAACCTTGGATTGACCGAAATAACCAAGTATGCCACCGCCAGTTGGGGATATGGCCCGCCGCGCCGGCTCTACCCCTCCGGGGGCCGGGAGCCCACTGCAACAAATACAAATACGTACTACCGGCATAGCTCAAAGATACGCGAAAAGCAACCAAGTCGTCCGTGTATATATCACTGGGGTTGCGGCCAAGCTCTGCATATCGATGGATCTGCCGCCCGTGCGTGCATCCATCCATGCATGCAAGGAATGTCGTACCGACCATGTACGGCGAATATTGCATCGCCCATCCTAGGGTCATGGAAACCAATTATTTTCATGAGAAATCATCGTTCGTTACACACAAAGGGTACCTGCAAGCAATGAAAGCCGTCCTTATTCGGTAGGTAGGCCGGGTGAGGGCCGGCTACCGCGAAAGCTATCGCTAAGGCCTTAATGCCCACAGCCTCGCAGCAACCACCCTATGTAGCTACAAAACCCGAAAATCACTCCTCCACGCCTTCGCGGACACCTTAACTGGCACCATGTGTCGTACCAACGCCCTTATGAGGGCACAACTCCTCTGAGTTCACAGAAAACCTTGGTTTTCTAGCGTTGCACTCAGAAAACCTTCAGTTTATTGAGCCGCGCTGGCGCAAAGGCGTTAAGGCATGGGGCGTGGTACCCAGCGGCGGCAATGAGGTACGGCACGGCGTGGTACGGCACGACAATTCAAAGCCCAAATCAAAGCCTACATTGCAGGGCCCTGTCAACCTATACATGGACACAAAACTTCCAATCCACCATGCGCCTACATGTGCGTACCTGGCGGACTACCAGTCACCTACTGTGCAGCAGCGCCCGAGCGACCCAAGGCCCTACGACCGCCCGCCTTGGCGGCCTTTGTCGCCTTCGTCGCCTTCGTCGCCTTCGTCGTCTTTGCCGCGCTGCTGGTGCCGTTGCCATTATTTCCGTTGCCGTTGCCGTTAACCTTGTTGGCGTCGTTGCTGCTGTTGCTGACTACCGTGCTGTTGCTGCTGCCAACGCTGGTGCTGCTGCTGCTACTTCCCGAATCCGACACGCCCGGGGCAACGCGCGCTAATTTGGTCTTGCTGCAGTCACGAGGACAGCTGATGCTGCTTTCGTTGAGGCTCGGGCTGCACACGCCGTCGCCTGGATTTGGCAGCGGCGGGGAGAGAGAGGGGCGGCGGGGCGGGGGGTTGGGGAGACATGCGGGTTTGTTGGGAGGTTCATCACCAAAGGGCATGCGTGGAGGTACCGTAAACCCCCGGGCCCCCCGCGGGGCAGCCCCGCGCCGGGCCCCCAAGGCAGCAGGCGGATGGCTGGGAGCGTGGCCAATCCACAGCCAGACAGCCTACCCTAGCAGCAGTTTGGCTAGGTAGGTCTGTCCATGTCCACTACTGCGACCCGCCGCGATTCAAGCCGCAACCAACGTCGCATCGCATCACATCGCATCGCATCGCAGCGCCTCACCGCAAAACATCAGGCTGGAGCAAATGCCGCAGTCGGTGGGGCACGAGCCGCACGTCTCGCTGTATCCCTTCTTTGCGCTGCTTGTGCACCTGCCGTCGCCGCAATATGCGCTGTTGCAGGTGCCGCAATCCGAACAACCAGTGCTGCCGCTGACGCACTTCTCTCCCAGTGCCGGCTCGCAGACGCCATTCTTGTTGCAGGAGGCGCAGACGCCGCAGTCCTTGGGACAGCTGGCGCAGCTCTCGCCGCCGGCGGCGTTGCAGAAGCCGTCGCCGCAGCAGGTAAGGGTGCCGTTTGAGAGGCGGATGCCGCAATCGGCCTGACACGTCGTGCATGTCTCGCCGCCTTTAGGTATACCGGAGGGCAAAATAAAGAAGTGCGTGTTGATGAAAGCGGCGGGTTGGGTACACTGCCCTGTTGGCATTCTAGCGTGCTCCAACAAGCAACAGACCAGTGCCATAGCCAAGCGGTTATCGGCACACTAGGGGCACATTTCGTAAAATAGATAGACACTAGATAGGCAGTTTTTGATGGGCGCTTCATCAGACGGGCAGTAGGGCTGGTGACTCTCGGTTCCGTGCATGTTGTGCTGGTGTGTGCAGTGCATTGCATGGCGGCACGGAACAAGAAGGGGACCATTATTAGTAATCGCCAAGTGTCAGTGTCAGTGAGAGTGTACGGCAATCTGTATGTGGTGCTGCGCGCTACCCCCTCCCCCCCTTTACGCACGCACACGCACGCACCCGAGCAGACACCGTCGCCGCAGATCGCGCAAGCACCGCAGTCGACGGAGCAGCTGGAGCACGTCTCATTGGTGGCGCAGACACCGTCGCCGCAAACCGAGGGAGGTGGCGGCGGTGGCACGGACGCGGCGGGTACGGCACCGGGGGGCAACCAACCGAGGCCGATGATGTTGTCGCCCGACCCCGACATGAAACCCACATTGGCACTGTACGACATCAGAAAGAAGCCGCCATCGCCCCAGCCGGTGCCCCAGCTGTTCTTGACAATCCAGTACGACCTGCGGGGTACGGCAAGATGTCGTACGTTAGTTGGGGAAGCGCGCGGTGGAGGGGATGTCATGTCGGTCGATCGCGGCGGGACATACAGGCAAGTGCAAGTAAGTCGGTGATACCGTGACACGCACAAACGAAGAACGACACAATTGCTTGTCGTACTGGAATCGTCCGGCGGGCGCGCCTGTACGGCAACACAACTTGTACGGCGGCAACCTACCCGGTGTCATTGTAGCCGACAGTGAGGACTTGGTGGTAGCCGGCCAGGGCGCTGACGCCATCCCAGACGTACGGCCTGTCGTACAGCAGGTGAATAGATGGTGAATTTGCGACAAACGCAGCCAACGTGTCTATCTATCGCCGAAAGTAAGGCGCCAGCCGGACGCGGCCAGCAATAATATAAGCGGCCACGTATTATCAAGCGGCGCGAGCACGGCAGCGGCTCACGAATCGCGGCTAGCCAGAGTTATATATTAGGTTGGCTCCGCGCAACCGATTCTGCGCTCAGTGAGCAAGCACGGCACGCACGCACGCACGCGCCCTTCCTTACTTGGATGACGCCGTCCAGCCGAAAAAGTCATTGTATACGGTAAAGTATGATTATCACGGCGCCGTAAGTGCGAATGTGCTGCTTGGCCTGCGCGGGGCGGGGCGGCGTGCGTCCGTGGCGTTGCAGCATTGATGAGCGAGTGTACGGCGTGTCAACGAACTGACAACGGATGGTGGCTGGATCGCCCAACGAGCGGAGCCCCACCCGCTCACCCTACCACGCACACACGCACACACGCACCAGGCTGACATCAGTGTATGTGGTGGTGGAGAAGGTGCCGTTGGCTCGGAGCTCTGGAGGGGTGTCCAAGGAGCAGTTCGGTGCGCCCGTGTACGGATAATTGACCTCCTGCGGAATGCTCCTGCTGACGAGGACGTTGGCGGCCTGGCTGCCGTACCAACCGGCGCTGCAGGTTGGCGCGTACATTCCGTTGCAGAAAAACAGCCTGGCGGGATGCATGGATGCAGGGTGGGCGGGAGGGTGCGGTGGGCGGGAGGGTGGGTGGGCGAGCAGGGTGGGCGGGCAGGAGGTTGAGCGAATGTGGATGAGCGTATACGTACGATTGAAAACAACTGATATATATATACATATATCGGTGGCTCGCTGATGAATGAATGTGTGATTGATGCGTGACCTCACCATTGCTCCGAATAATCGTTGGTGTTGGTCACGGCGCCGGTTCCAGCAGCCACGGCGGTCTCAGCGGCGGCGGTGGCGGCGAAGGCGACGCACGATCCGCAGCTGCCCTGGTCCTTGACGGGGCTGATGTAACTGTACGACGTGCCGTTGGCGGTGCGCGAGTCCCAGACGGGGTACGACAGCGCTGCCAGTACATCGCCGTACGTGTAGCTTCCAGCGGTTTCACTCGACTGAGCCAGCGGCACCTGCACCGACACAGCAAATGAATGGATGGATAGAGGAATTCCGCATATATGTGCGCACGGCAAAAATAAAATAAAAGACTAATTTATGGACAATGCACACATGGCGGGGTAACTTCGCCAGCGCGGTCCGGTCCTGGCCGGTTTGCAGGTTAGAAACCGCAGGATGGCCGTGTTGATTTGCTGTACAAAATTGTACAAGTCGTACAAATTGTTACCTTGGCGTCCGTGAATGCCTTGAGCAGTGCGGCCCTGGGCAGCGACGCGGCGTTGCGGGGTTTTAGGCCCTTGGCCGCCAGTTTGGCAGATACCTGCGCCAAACCGTATTCAAGTCGTTGACGGCGTTTTTAGGGCGGCCGAGAGAGCACGCAGCAAAGAAGTTGGATCAGATAACACACACACATTCATAATTGACGACATCGAAGGTTCCGAACGCGCATGAACCGCACCTCGCGCCCCGATCAACCCGACTCATCAAGCGCTCGACCAAGTCCAGTCCCGACAGTAAAACACCCAATCCTCCAACGCAAGTCTAGGAACGAAGTAACGCCCACACGCTAGCTGAACACGCGCATCCGTACATACAGCCGTACGTATCCGTACCTTTGCAACGACAGTCTTGAGGGCCATCATGTCTAGAAGCGTCACTGCGCCCGCCTGGCGGATCGTGTCCGCATTCTCACCCGCCTGCGAGCGAGCGAGTAGGTACCATACACAGGTGGGCAGGCAGGTAGGTGGGGTAGGTACTAGGTAGGTAGGTAGGTAGGTAGGGTGACGCAGCCGAGCCATCACCGTCGATTCTATGTAGGCAGTTCGACAGGCCCACCCGTGTGCATCGACCCCAATAAGAACTGACAGCCTCCGCCTCTGGCAAGCACCCCGTAGCCAAACGACGGCCCAGACTTCTACGCAACAAAACGGACCTACCGGCAGCACAAGCCCCGACAGCAGGCGCTGGAAGACGTAGATGCCATCGCAGGCCACGACGTCCGTGGCGTTTCCATCGAGGACGGAGAAGGCGGGTACCATGGGCACAATCTTGAGGGAGCCGGTGGTGTCAAAGGCATTGCAGCGCGGCTCGGCGCGGCACTGGGTCGCCAGCGCCGAAGGGACGGTCGTGTTGGCAGTCCTGATCGTGAAAGCTCCGATGACCTCTTGCAGGCGGTAAAACGCAAAGTCATCGGCGCTGGGGCAGGCTGCGAACAGCAGGATGGACGGATGGAATGTGACGGACGGACGGGAAGGGCGGCATGGACGGAGTGAGGAATACGGCCGTTAGGTTGCAGTGCCGCAGCGCAGCGCAGAACGTCTAGGAAGGCGCGGCCATCCGTAAACGCGACTCATTCGCAGGCAAAAACAGGCAAAAGTGAGATAAGGTATTATGAAGGGGCGTTTAGCCACACGGTGCAATGGATATTATTACGATGCCGAAGGCAGGTCGCACGCAAGATGGACAAGATGTGGCGAAGCTCACAGGCTTGTAAAACCAAACAAAACAGACCAGATTTAGAATATTTATGATGTTTTATGCCATGTATTGAGTGTTGTAATTGCGCTGAGCTGCGGGGCGACGACTTACCAGTCTGTGCTGCAGCCCTGTGAAGGACGCACGCCACCGAAGCGAGGGCCAGTACCACCTGCTTTGTTAAACCTGTCATTTTCTGAAGAAATGTTATAGAAGCTGTTAATTAAACAAATTTGTTACGTTGCCGTTGCGAGGCTCGCAACTGTGTTGCGAGACGTCTGCTGCGTCGCAGCGCGAGGTCGGTATCCGTAAGACGCAGTGAGAAGTGGAAAAGCGTAAACCGCAAAGGATTTAAACCGCAAAGGATTTCACCGCAGTATGATAATTGATTTTATACGCTCGAAAAGAATATGGCAATTAGAACTGGGAGGCGCGCACGTCAAAGTAGGCGGGTTGTTGTTGTTAGGGACTTTCAGATGTTTTGAGGATGTCAAGGTTGTTGTTAGGGACTTTCAGATGTTTTGAGGATGGCGACTTGATTGTTTGTTTGTCTTTTTGGCCTTTTAAGTGTGTCCAGGGAGGTATTCCGTACTGCTGCGCGCGGCGTTTACGTTATTACACGTCACTGTTCCGCCGGTCATCCTGCCTCCCGCCGCGACCGCGCTATCGCCATCCCGCCCACCTAACTCATAGAGACGACGACGCAAAAACTCAATTCTACAGCTGCTTATCAATTTTGCCGCGGTTTTCAGCAATTTGGCGTGCAGCAGTTTCCGCTGCGATGCACGCATGTCTCGGAATGTCCTCGCAGCAGGCCACCGTACGTCGGTTATTAGTCACCTACCGCTCACGCAGCCCTGGTGACAGACACGGAAGACTTACGACCCTTCCTTTGCTTCCAAACAGAAGTCCTTTATGAAGATTGGATGCGGCGTCCGTCCCGGGGGAGCCCGCCCAGCGAGGGGCGGGATGGAGCGGTCGTCCGCTTGGGACGTGTACCAGCCATACCTTGGGAATTAATTATTAATTATTTACAGAGTTTGGGACGACCGACCCGTTTTTGCAGTTTAAGCAGCGTTTAGATAGGCGGGCGTTGACACGCACCCTGCTGATGACCTGACGCGGCGTGAAATGAAGGTGCCCGTCCGTCCGTGGCGGCCGTTAACAACGAAAGGAATCAGATGAGGAACGAAAGCGTCTATCAGGCTCCGTCCGTTCGCAGCAGCAGGTCATCAGGAGGGATGCATGGATGGATGGACGGACTTGCGCTAGCTGCGTGTCACTCGTCAGCAGCAGCGAACCGGAAGCGAGCCTGCTGCGTGGTCGGGTGTCGGCCAGGCTGCTTGCTGTTCCTGAAAGCCCCCGTATTGTATGGGCCATGCATATTATTCACATTTTTCCAATATTGATATACACGCTGCGTTCGCTCCGGCCGGGAGAAGCGCACGGACAATCAACCAGCCTTGCTTACATCCGGTGGTCAACAGATCGAGCTCCTTGCTTTCGGCCATTCACAGGCCATCCATGCCGACATACACGCGCCCCACACCGCCCTACCTCCGCCCTAACGCAAGGCAGGATTCCGCGCAACGATCTTTGCTGCGCCGCCCGCCCCCAACTTCCCCGCCGCGCCCCCGGCCTCCGCGCCCCCGCCACGCCGGCCAAGGGCCAACCCCTCAAGGCCCAACGCTTGCCTGGCTGAAGGCTAATACGTACGACCTCAAGGTCCGCTGTTCTTGTGTCGTCCAACCAAGAGGTCGACCGATCCGCGCCCCGATGCCGCGCCCCGATGCTGCATCCCGCCCGCCTTACTACACACTTGTCACAATCACCCGCGCGGCCCCCAAGCAGGCCCTACCCTGCCCTACCCTGCCCTGCCCTGCCCTGGCTTGCCTCAACCGCCCCCGACCCTTGCCCCTGCCCCGCGGTCCGCCCTTCTCCCCTCCCACGTGATCCGTTCCTCCTGTCCCCTTTCCGTTCTCCTTGCCGTTCTCTCTGCCTTTCTCTTTCCCTTTGCCCTTTGCCCTTCCTCCTCCGCCTTTCTCCGCCTGCCGTCGTACTTTCTGCCCTTCCGTATACCTTTCTTATTCGCCCCGCTCTCCCGCCTCGCCCTCTTTTTCGCCGCGTCGCCGCCCCAGCTCGTTCGTGGGTTTCCGTGTGTCTTTGCTTTGCTTGCCTGCCTATTCGTTCCTTGCCTCGCTGACAATACCGCCCACCATTGCCGCTACTTACGCCCTCTCCTTCCCTTCTTTCCGGCTCCTTTTCTCCGCTGAGCGCAGGTGAGTAAACCTTCGTTCATTTTGTGCTGTCCGGGCTGTGTGTCTGTGTTGGTCTCGTGCTGTCGTGTGCCAGTCCGTCTGGGGTTGGTCGGCGGCGACGCGGCCACGCGCTCGCTTTATTTCTGCTGGAGATAACAGGTAATCCTCAGGTAATATTCCAGTTTTCATGAGAAATCATCGTTCGTTACACACAAAGGGTACCTGCAAGCAATGAAAGCCGTCCTTATTCGGTAGGTAGGCCGGGTGAGGGCCGGCTACCGCGAAAGCTATCGCTAAGGCCTTAATGCCCACAGCCTCGCAGCAACCACCCTATGTAGCTACAAAATCCGAAAATCACTCCTCCACGCCTTCGCGGACACCTTAACTGGCACCATGTGCCGTACCAACGCCCTTATGAGGGCACAACTCCTCTGAGTTCACAGAAAACCTTGGTTTTCTAGCGTTGCACTCAGAAAACCTTCAGTTTTCATGAGAAATCATCGTTCGTTACACACAAAGGGTACCTGCAAGCAATGAAAGCCGTCCTTATTCGGTAGGTAGGCCGGGTGAGGGCCGGCTACCGCGAAACTTTAATAATCGAGGGAGGCGGGTAAAGCCAACCAACCCCCTGTCGCAGACAGGCCGACTTTCGTACCCCACGCCCTTAAGAGGGCCACGGCCGCAAGCTAGGGCTTGCGCCGACCACGCACACCGAGGCTTGTGCCCCACCGCCCTTAAGAGGGCCACGGCCGCAAGCTAGGGCTTGTGCCGACCACACACACCGAGGCTTGTGCCCCACCGCCCTTAAGAGGGCTACGGCCGCAAGCTAGGGCTTGCGCCGACCACGCACACCGAGGCTTGTGCCCCACCGCCCTTAAGAGGGCTACGGCCGCAAGCTAGGGCTTGCGCCGACCACGCACACCGAGGCTTGCACCCCACCGCCCTTAAGAGGGCCACGGCCGCAAGCTAAGGCTTGCGCCGACCCAAGCCCAATGATGTCCGCTACTTCGGCGGGTTCGGGCACTCCTTGGCCCAGTGGCCCATGGCGTTGCACTTGTAACACGGCCCCTTGGGGGCCTTCGGCGCCGACGGCCCCGCCGCGGCCGCCACCTGCGCCGGTTGCGCCTTCCCGGGGGGCTTAGCGACCTTCCGGCTCTCAGCTGCGGCCTTGATGGCCTTCTTCAGCGCCTTCTGCTCTTGGCCGCGTAGGGCGTTCCCCGTATCTGGCCCACGACATCCCACCCGTGGTGGTGCGCGATGACCAGCTCTTTTGCCTGCTGCTCGAAGACTTCTTGCGTCTTGCGAACCGCCTCCTCCATCGCCTCCGCGCGCTCCGCCCGGTTAGCCGCGGGAGCATCAACGACCGCGCGCCACTTGAGCTGCACGTCTGCGAACACGTCGTGTAAGTGAACCAGACGCTGCCGCTGTCCGATGAGCGACTTGTTCCCTTTGCCCTCTGAGGCGCCGAAGTCGCAATCGTAGTCCGGCAGGACCATGCGTTGCCTCTTTGGGGCCGGCTCCACTCTCTCCCGCTGTTCAAGCAGCATTCGCTGTGTCAATAAATGGAGGAGCTGCTGGTGCTCGCGCACCGCATCCATGTACTGCGCGTAAGCCTCGCGTAGCTGCCCGGTCAAAATTTTTCCCGGATCCGTCACAAGTTGCACCTTTGCAGCTTTGACATTTTTGTGTTCCAAAAGAGCGTTAAGACGCTTCGATGCTTCCTCTACGAGAGAGCCCAGCTGGTCGGACGCAAGGTCAATGGACATTGACCTTGCGTCAATGGACATTGTTAAAATTTATGGTGAGGGCCGGCTACCGCGAAAGCTATCGCTAAGGCCTTAATGCCCACAGCCTCGCAGCAACCACCCTATGTAGCTACAAAACCCGAAAATCACTCCTCCACGCCTTCGCGGACACCTTAACTGGCACCATCTGCCGTACCAACGCCCTTATGAGGGCACAACTCCTCTGAGTTCACAGAAAACCTTGGTTTTCTAGCGTTGCACTCAGAAAACCTTCAGGTAACTGTGTTGCGCTCCCCTCGCCCCGGGCCGTTCTTATTGCCCCCGACCCCAACGGGCTCCGCACCCACTTGAGCGTTTCCCACACCCTGCTGCTGGGGGCATGTAATGGCTTGGGAAACGCCAAGTGCAGTCCTCAATCCCAGTTACCGGTACATGGCCCCGGCAGCAGGGTGCGAGGAACGCTCAAGTGGGTGCGGAGGACTGCATTTGGCGTTGCCAGAGATTCCGTCAGGGGTGGAGGTACGTGCCAGGTGCCGTTCATCCTCGGCTTCGCTCACTCACTGGCCGCTAGATGCTGGCCGCTTGATTGATGAGGTGGACAGATAGAGCCGAATGGTACCCGCAGATAGAGAACCCCCGAGGTGTAAGCCTGGCTCCTGAGCATCCGCGGGATAAGCCTTTGCTGCTTACACGAGGGGATGGAGTTGGACGGACTGGGTTGCTTGGGCCCTCCCCCTGCTTGCTTGAGGTGTTGCTTGGGGTGTTTGGCTCGGGTCGTGGTTCCTAGCGTCCGTCGAAAGAGCCAGCACGCAGCACCCAGCAGGTTCGGAATGATGCACCGCCGAACTAACTGCTGCGAGCCTCTATTCGCATCAACCGGTGGCAGACGGGCGATTTCAGGATGGAACCGCAGAGTTACACATTCCATCGAGGAAGAGGCGGACACACATACAGAATTACAGATGGATGGACGTGACACCGGCCGCCGTCATTGTCACGATGATGATGATGGCAGCAGATAGAGCCGGACTTCCATCTCCCCATCCCTCCCCTTCCAACTGCTGGCACAATCACGCACCCCGGCCTTAGTGTCAAAGCAACCGGGGCACATCTATCAGTGCTGGCACAATCACGCACCCCGGCCTTAGTGTCAAAGCAACCGGGGCACATCTATCAGAGCGCGGGGCTGGGCGCCCTTTCCTAAACCGGTCTGGGCGGTCCGCCCACCACGGCAGTCAATAATGGCGCCTCGCTCAAACCTGAGCAACCACCGACCAACCACCAACTTCTCAACCGCCACCACACCAACCCGCCGCCAATGCTATAATATGTTAAGGCTACAGGATTCGAATTCGCAGGCAAATTTAATGAGCAACGATACATGGCCGGCCGCGGCGGTACCGCCCACTTAAATGCTGACCGTACGCTATCGTATGCTCGCTTTCTTATCTGGTCGCACACACAGAGAGAAAGGAAGCCAACATAATGGCAACGGTCAACGCTTACCCAAAACGCAGCCATCATTCCGCTCCAACACGCGATAGCATGCATTGCGATAAATGTCATCAATGCAAGCGAAGATGGGCGCACCCCGCCGCCCGCATCAAGCTACCATGAATGGCTCGTGCGTGCGCAACAAAATTCGTCAACATACAAGCACATTTGGCACGCTTGTTGAAATGAAAAAGAAAACCCAGGTTACTAGCTCGCTCGCATCCTTCGCATTTGCAGTACCGTACGTCACGGTACGTCCCTAATCCACCTTATCCACATGCGCGCGCACGAGGATGGATGCCGGTACGTACACATCATCACCTTAAGTGCTGCGTAGGTCGGCAGATGGATGGATGAATTTGCTCGCGAAGGTAAGCCGCACCAGCCCACGGGAGCCAACTGCAACAAATACATAAGTAGCAGCCGCGCTAGCAGTAGCAGAAAATGCACGTCGGGGTCGCAGAGGCAACCCCGAGGCAATTCAGGCGCGCGTGGGCACGCACACACACACAGACGATGAATAATAATGTTGCTTTTGGCAAGCACACCAACTTGCTTGATTGTATCATCCAGCCCTGACGCTGCTCCCGACAGCGTAACGCGAACGCCAACACGCGAACGCAGCCAAGGCAGGCCGGCTCGAGACATGAAAAGCAACATAGACGGATGTCTCATCCCGATCGAACGGCCACATCCATCCCCCGCCAGCAGCGCATGCGGATGCAAGGCACAGCGTAGCGATGCGTCGTTCACCAATCGGGACGCGATGCATGAATAATCAACCCAATCCATAACCTCAAAACGTTTCACCTGATCAAGCGTTCATGGCGCACGGCCACTGCTTTAGGTATCTTTACCGCCTTCAGTCGACCGTCTGAGGTCTGGATGGCCTTCAACCTATCTAGGCCCTGAGGGACCTGCGATGGTGGCCATTGACAAGGCCAATACCATTGCCGTTGCCGTTGCCGTTACCGTTGCCGTTGCCGTTGCCGTTGCCGTTGTTGTCAGACACACCCGGGGCGACGCGCGCAAACCTGCTGCAGTCACGGGAGCAGCTGCTGGTGGTCTCGTTGCGACTCGAGCTGCAGATGCCATCGCCTGCATGCGTAAGCGCCAACGTGCGAGCGGCAAACACGCAAATACGTATTTATACTCAAATATTTTATTCAAAAAATGGGAGGGTTTCTATCGATTCGGGAATAAATAGAATCCGTATTCGATCCCATGCAGCCGCTAGATAGTTGGAACACACGATCGAGTCCCTAATAAGGGTACGGCACTCAATCGTCAACTGCCGTACGTGTGACCAACAGCGCAGTGCGTGCTGCAAAACAACGCTAACGAGCTGCGAAGGACCGACGGCGGGCCTACGTAGTCGACGGGGGCAAGCGAGCGACGACCTGGCCAGCGGTGCCGCCGCCGCCATCCAACCGCGCCGGCGGCGGGCGGCCTCAACCCATACGGTACACAACGCTTTGAGTCCGCTTTTCCCGCAGCCGTCGACCGACCTACCGCAGAAGAGCGAGTCCGAGCAACGGCCGCAGTCGGTGGGGCACGAGCCGCACGTCTCGCTGTATCCCTTCCTGGCGCTTGTGCACCTGCCGTCACCGCAATAGGCGCTGCTGCAGGTGCCGCAATCCGCACAGCCCGTGCTGCCGCTGACGCACTTCTCTCCCAGTGCCGGCTCGCAGACGCCGTTTCTGTTGCAGGTGGGGCAGACGCCGCAGTCCTTGGGGCAGTTGCCGCAGGTCTCGCCGCCGGCGGCGTTGCAGAAGCCGTCGCCGCAGCAGGGCAGGGCGGTGATGTTGGAGACGCGGCAGTCGGTGGGGCAGGCCGTGCAGGTCTCAGCACCTGGACGTATGGGGTTCACGAAAGCAGACGGAAGAGCGGCGGGCGGCGTACATGATGGCAGCGAGGGGTACAGTCACAAGGGAGCGTGGGAACGAGCGACGTGTGCGTTTCCGGTTCCAACGAATCCTCCTCTACCTTGAGGCGGTTTTGATCAACCGAGCGGTAACAGTTACCACAACAGATGGAGTTGGCCACAAACCATGCCCACAAGCGTGCCTTAAACTAAGAAAAGAGGCAGAGTCGTTCGCGCCTCGCTGCCCGTGCCGTGTGCCGTACGTGCGTGCCGTAGCTATTATGCCGTACGTGTCGTACTCACCGGTGCACTTTGCGTCACCGCAGACGTCGCAGACACCGCAGTCGCCGGGACAGCTGGAGCACGTCTCATCGGCGGCGCAGACGCTGTCTCCACAAACGGATGGGGCCGGCGAAGGAGGCGGAGGCGAGGGCGACGCGGGTGGCAACCAACCGAGGCCGAGGATGGAGTCGCTGCTCGCCGTCATGAAACCCACGTTGGCACCGTACGACATACGAAAGTAGCCCTTGTCGCCCCAGCCGGTGCCCCAGCTGTTCTTGACGATCCAGAACGACCTGCGGGGTACGACAAGCGGGGTACGACCAGGCGGCTGGCGAAGTGAGCTTGGGAAAGCGTTGAGTGAGGCGTGAGTAAGGCAACAGATGCGTTAGAGAAGCGTAGCTTGGACTGGCACGGCATTGCTTTGCATCGTACCACACATGTCGAGTACGGCAACCTACCCGGTGTCGTTGTAGCCCACCACCAGGACCTGGTGGTAGCCAGCCAGGGCGCTGACGCCATCCCAAGCGTACGGCCTGTCGTATACAACAAACAAACGGCGCAACTTTCGTGGAGGGAGGGTAAATGACACGTTGCCATCCAGCGGATCGACAGCTTTTAACGGATGCGGCAGATAAAGAGGTTACCCCATCAGCGACAGCCGACAGGCTAGAGATGTCTGGGGTCAAAATAGGCGCTTGCATGGGGCCCAAGAATGACACAATCCGTTGCGCTCGTCCCTGCTCATAATAGGTTACAGATTAACTTCCTATCTCTTCTGGCATTCTGAATCGTTACACACTTGGAGGTGGCCGTCCAGTAAAAGAAGTCGTTGTATACGGCAAAATACGACGTGACCGAGCCGTACTTGCGGATGTGCTCCTTCGCCTGCGTGCATTCAACGACAGGTACGATCGATTGGTGGGAGGATGGAACGGTTTGGGAAGTTAAACAGACATAATAGTAGGGGGTTTTGGACACTCCTTCAAAACGGCAGCGAGGGTGAGCGAGGAGGCCGGCGGTGGCTCCACGATGCAGCCTACGCTCCCGAAGATAGGATGAAAAAGGTGCAGCGTCGCGTGCAATGTGAATTGTGCAAAGATAGACTACCGGCGCGTCAGCAGGGTAATGCGATGAAATTGCACGGCATCCACAAGATCCCGAGTACGAACCTCAACCGGGTCCAGCATAACGATCAGACTGGCGCCCACGAGAGAGAACGCTCAACAAACGCGCCCAAATATAAGTATTCAGCAAGTTACAAAAGAAAAGGTCCGGCATATATCCACGATGAGTCATATAATGCCGGGCAGTCTTCACCGCCGCAAACCTCACCAGAGTAATATCGTAGTAGGTCGTCTGAGTGAAGCTGCCCCGAAGGCTGAGTAGTGTGCCATTCAGGGTGCAAGGCGTGGTCGAAGCCGGCTTGTACGGATAATTGACCTCGTAGCGAACGCCCTTGCTGGTAATGACGTTGGCCGCCGCGCTGGCGTACCAACCAGTATTGCACGTTGGGCTGTACATACCGTTGCAGAAGTACAGCCACTGCTCCGAAAAGTCGTTGGTGTTAATAACGGTCCTGTTGACTGCCCCAACGGCGGCCTCCGCGGCACCCGTGACGGCGAAGGCGACGCAGGACCCGCAGTTGCCCTGGTCCTTGACGGGGCTGATGTAACTGTACGACGTGCCGTTGGCGATGCGCGAGTCCCACTCGGGGTACGACAGCGCTGCCACGACGCCTGCGTATGTGTACGACCCAGCCGTGTCACTCGACTGCGCCAGAGGCACCTGCAGCAGTACAGTACATGCAGTACGGACGGGAGGTCCCACATTACGGTATCATGTATGTACGGCACCGCCAGCGTGGAAAACCCTACGTGAACGAACTGATGCACAAACGAAGCAGAGGGTTTGGAATCAACAAAGGTCAAACTTAGCGATGCGATCCATGAGAGATCAACCATCCGCATCAACCAGATATGCGCTTTGCACAAATTCAAGATCTCTTGATTTCGTTTGTAAGGAAATACGTACGTAAGGAAATACGGGACCGCGCGGGACAGGCCAGGAATTGTGACATGCGCTCGTCGGTCCGCATCAATCTACCGCCACAAACGCCCCTCTCGCACGCTGTCGGGGCGTGTACATTTGGCTGTGGAAAACGTATGGGCGCGGACGGACACGTAGTCATGCGCACGCTACACTACTGCGCAAGCGCAATTGCATTTCTTCGCAAGTGCACTTCGCAGGCGCAACTGCATGATGTGGCGTCGTCGTACAACAAATGCCGTACCTTCGCGTCGTTAAAGGCCTGCCTCAAGATTGCCGCTGACAGAGCGGCGGCGGCCCGCGGATTGTAATTCTTGGCCTTCAGCTTCGCCGCCACCTGTACGGAACGTGCGTGATGCGATAGGGTTTTAAGATTGAACCGACGATCGACAATTGCCGTACAGTACCGGGTGCTCCGTCGTGGGGCCCAGTCGCCCCGCGCCCCATCCATCCATCCCGACTTCCGCGTCCTGCATCCCGTTTGTGCCCTTGTTCCCTTGCCCCATAAGCCCATATGCTTGCACGGCCCGGCCCCATAAGATAGACTGACACGCATGGCGTTGGGTTGGGTTGGCTCACCCGATTGCCCTACCTAGACAGGGTGGCAATATGTTTTTAGGTATCTGCGACTAGAGATATACACCCAGATGGATTGCCCCTAGAGAGAGGCCTAGACGCGGCGCAACGCGATGCGTCTCGACAGCCTCTGTGTAAATAGGTAGGTCTGCACACCTGATTTGCCAGCTCCGACCTCCGATCGGACCCAAACCGACCTGAACTGACCCGAGCCCAGCCGTCCCGCTTAGCCCGCTTCGACGACCCGACCCGACCCCTGCCCATCCAGCCATCCCGCTACGACCAAGCCCGGCCCGGCCCGGTGGATTATAAAAAGGAGTGCACTGCGCCCGTGTCCGCAACCCCCTGCTGTCCACCCGCAGGACCTACCTGAGAGGCCGCTTTGTTGAGGGCCTGCACGTCCAAAAGGTTCTTCGCCCCAGCCTTGCGCATCGAGATTGAATCCACGCCATCCTGCGGGTGGGTGGGTGTGTGGATGCGTGGGTAGGTTGTCAGGCCGGCATCACTTGTGCCGCCGCAGCAGCAGCAGCAACAGCACCGGCGCAAACACATACACGCTCCCCTGCCTCACGAAAACGCAAAACCGTCGCCACGCAGAAGCGGTGCAAGCACACTCAGACGCGGATTTAGGAAAGGGTCGTAAGTTCCCGCTAACCCTTGCAATACACGGCGGCCACAGGTACCATAACCCGCAAGCCGTAACGTGGAGCCGGTCGCTTTCGATAAAAAGCACACCACACAGGCTTCGTCCTCTCAGGAGTCCCAGGAGCGCTAGCTGTCCAAACAATAACCCCTGTGACTGAAGGAGACGGCTTCCGTGTCTGGTACCCCGAAGGACAACGTACCGGCAGCACCAGCCCCGTCAGCAGGCGCTGGAAGACGTAGATGCCATCGCAGGCCACGACGTCCGTGGCGTTGCCATCGAGGACGGAGAAAGCGGGGACCATGGGCACAATCTTGAGGGAGCCGGTGGTGTCAAAGGCATTGCAGCGCGGCTCGGCGCGGCACTGGGTCGCCAGCGCCGAAGGAACGGTCGTGTTGGCAGTCCTGATCGTGTAAGCTCCGATGACCTCTTGCAGGCGGTAAAACGCAAAGCCATCGGCGCTGGGGCAGGCTGCGAACAGCAGGATGGGAAAGAGGAAATGCCGTTGCGATGTCGCGGTGCGACAAATTTATCGGGCGTTGCCGAGGGCACAAAGCGGTGATAGTGGCAAGCACTGAGTGTAATGAGGCATCCGCCAGGTGAAATAACGGGTCTACGGTACCGCGAGGAAGCTGTATGTCGCTCGGCCGGGATGACTAACAATATGCTAGGCTTTTAAGCGCGCATCCGGTTAATTTCCCCAAAGGTTTCGAGGCTTCATGGTAAATGTCATAGAAGGCAAAGCAAGCGGCTCTTGCTTGAAGGTCGTGAACTCCTTACCGGGACTCTGCGCTGCGGCCAGCTGAAGGAGGCACGCGGCCGCAAGGGCCAGCGCCAACCGCCTTGTCAAAATTGACATAACTTGCACTGAATACCCCCAAAGTTCCAAATCGTATACTAAGATGTTGTCGATAAGTAAGCCCAAGCTGGAGGTGGACAAAAGATGAGGTGCGTATGTTATTAGGAATCAGATATGATACCAGTTGGGACGTCCAGGGGCTTTTATATGTGCGCCAAGGGCCAGTTTCCAACGGCGATTGTACTGCCGCAGACTTTTCCGGTTACGAAAGGCCGTGGTCGTCCAGCTTCAGTTTTGCAAACAATTCAAGCGCACGCCAAATAAATGCTAAATGAAACGTTTTTTGTACGTGTTCTTACAGGTGAAGATACCGCACGGTTTTGGTTTGCCAAAAGGTCGCCTGAAGGTCACGAAGGTCACACTAGTCCGTGACGGGACACGGGAGTCACCTCTTACACACATTGCTACTGGCCCGCATCACAATGTACTATTAGAAAATATAAAATTTATTCATTTGCAATCTGAATGTCGTTCTGCCTGTGAATGCGTGCGTCTGCCTGCAGCAGGTGCCTTCTGCCGTGCTGCAGCGCAACGCCGTTATGGGAAGCTCAGAATCAGTTGACGAGAAAAAGTGCAAAACCATACAACAGGCACACCCATACAGGCCGTTTTCTTACTCAGCAGCGCGCGTTTTGCAACACAATGCGACGCGGCGGCATCCGCCCTCTAGCTTGCTTGGCGGGCCGGTAATTGACGGGCGTGCGTGGGCGGCCAAAAACGACGCCGGGCCAGCTCCCAGCGCCGTCAAGCGCGCAGCTCCCGAAAAGATTCCTTCCCTCAAGGCACTCCAAACACTCCTTATAAATACGATTGAATCAAGTGCCGAGTCCGGGTCTCGCGCTGCGTCCGTGGGACCCGCGGCACGCACGGGGCTTCTCGGTCGCCGGCGTGCATCCAAGCAAACCCAACCGTCCCACCCCCCCCCACCCCCAGGCCGAGGCAGGCCGGGGAAACAAAGCCGTCCCCCTAGTGCTTCGATGGTTAGTTAAGGCAGCTTCGGGCACGCTGTTATCCTTGTCTGCCTGAAATCGCCGCTTGCGTGCTTGCTTAGGGCCCGCCTTCATTAACATTGTCCCCCACGTTACGTTTCGCCTTCGGGGTGGCATGGGGTGAGCTGCTGGGCGGGGTCGCGCGCCGTTCGCATCGGCCTTCCTAGGGTTGCCCATTCAGGCACTGCCACATACATGCGGCCGGGTCCATCTGCTTTTTCCTACAGAGCCTGCTCCAAGGCCCCCTGTCCCGCCAATGTGTGTATGGTTGGAAGCTTGCAGTAATTGCGCGTGGTCGATCGGCCTGACATGACATTCAGGAGCCGTCGTTGCTTGGAGACGAGGCGAGGTGTGGAATCCCATCTATCTATCTGTGCAGAGCTGCACGCATACATGCTGTTGGGGAAAAAACGCCAGCTGCTGCCAGACAGAATGAGGTAAAGCCACGCAGCTGTCAGCCAGACGCTGCCAGACAGAATGTGGTAAAGCCACGCAGCTGTCAGCCAGACGTCGGGCAGAGGTCAGGCAGACGTCGGGCAGAGGTCAGGCATGCAGAGGTCAGGCAGACGGGCGCATGCCATGTGTCGCTAGCTCGAGGTAGGGGTGATTGAGGGAGTCGGGGTCGGAAATTACGAGCTGCTTCAGCGATGGATGGAACGGAAGCAAACATACAGACCCACCCAAGCGGAACTGACCAAAACGCCTCTCGTGTGTCGTGTCTCGTCCAAGGGGCCCCGAGATAGAGCCCTTTTCCGGCGCACCGCCGTGTCGCCGTACGGTCGGGCCCAGAGGTGGGGTGGCCTATTCGGTTGTAATCCTTGCATTCTATTCGGTTCGTTGCTGGCGACGGTCTGGTGCTTATGTCTTTGGGCAGGAGTGAGGAAGGGCTAAACGAGGAGTTCCTAGCTAGCGCAAAGGGCTGTTTACATATATCCGGCTTCAAACAAGAACGCAGAAATCAAGCATCAAACACAATCTTGCGGAAACAAGTTTCGGCCGGACACATTGCGTTCCGGGGGCCTCTTTTACGACCGATACTAGGATCGCTCATTTGCAGCCGCGAACTAAAGAGAGTTTTATCTTATAATGTTATGCCAAGTTCGAACAGGAAAGCAACAGCAAGTTTGGTGGTACCTGGCACGCATGTGGTACCTGGCACGTATGTTTTGTGTGCTGCAACGCGTCGTCTGTGTGTTTTGATGTTATTGATTGTATTGTTTGAGGAGTATTTCCACGATTTCCATGGAGGCCACTATCGAAATCGGCAGATAAGACTTTTACTCAAATACAAGTTTCGGTCGTATATGTATGTGAACATCTGCCAGAAACCATTTCGGCTATATAAATGTTTCTGCGCGGCATAGTTTCAGTCATATGTAAACAGCCCCTAAGGCCGGCGGCAATATATACTTTTGGACGAGCGAGGGCTGGCACACAGCTTCCCAACCGAGGCGGTGGGCCTACCACAGCATCTGATACACGCATTCGGTGCGAACAACAACGACAAAAACCTAATGTGGACATGTTTGTTATTGTTTGCGTAACAAAGACCTCAAAGACCGACCAAGCAAAATGATTGAACCAGCGAAGCATGTATGTGCTAGTTCGCAACACCCGGTTACCGTGGCATGATGCACGCCGTAGAACATTAAGCTAAATTTTTGCTCAACGGAGGTAGTAAAAAACAACAGGCTGCAAGGCGAGGTGCACAAAAAAGTGTGTGAGCGGCGGGCTTACTTCTTGTGGTGTGGTGTGCTAGGGGTGTGCTGGAAACGAATCGAACGGGAAGCAAGGGATTACGTACCACGATCAGCCAATCAAATTCCGGATACCGCACCGGTGAACGAAACTTTTCATACAGCAAAGTCTGCATGAAACGGACTTTCGTTGTGCTCGCTGAAAATGCAGCTCGTCCAAACGGGCCCGGGGCTGAACGCGCGCGCTTACGTACCTAGAGCGCTCGGATCGCCCGCCGCAATAGGACGCAAACCAACCACAACGAAACCTATCGTTTCATGTAAAAACTGCATGGTTTGTCTTCGCATGATCAATGCAGTATGGTATGTATGCATGAACCGGGTTATTATAGTCGCCGCGGGAATGCTATGGAAAGTGAGTCCGACAGATGTGTGTGTGTGTGTGGTTGTTACATGGTTCGTTGGGGATGCGTGCCTCTCTCATGAACAAAAAACCCATACGAGCCGAGGGCCCAAGATTAAGGGGGCTAAAATGCTAAAAACCACGACAGTGGAAAGCCGGACATGCAGGGAAAGAGGACACTAGCGGCCAAAGGGAACAAATGACGGAGTTGCGGTGGGCCAAGATGCGCTCAAGCATCTTCGCCAACCGAGGGGGATTCATTGCTTCCTCCATACCCGCAAATTGGGGGAACCCTTCATCCGCGGGGATGCTACTTTCAGCATGGCGCTTGATTAGGACGTACGTGTTTCTCGTCCGAGGTCCGACATATATGCTTTCGGTCGTCCATCCATAATAAGAAACCCACTTACATCTTGGGTCAAAAGATTTTGAAACCTTTGTTGGAGAATTGGCTCACTGCCATACTGGCGCCAGTATGGCAGTGAGCCAATTCTCCAACAATACGTGCGCTCTCTGAGGCAACGTACCCGGCCACCGCCGGCCCCGACCAACGTACCCGGCCACGTACCCGGCCACCGCCAGTATGGCAGTGAGCCAATTCTCCAACAACCTTCAGTGCTTAGCACACAAACAACCAACCGGAAGTAGTATGAATTGCTCAGAGTAATCAGAAGCGGAACGGTGTACGTAGTTGAAAAGCAGAAAGAGCAAACGCAAATACTTGGTTATGAATCGATTCTTATATATCATCAAGCTTAAACTTCACGTGCAGTTGCGATGCGCCAACGAATCGGGGCGCTCCCTTCGCAATTCGGTTGTACAGCAGCATGGCACCGTTGCCACCCGCACGTAGCTTTTGCGACCTTGCAAAGCTGATGTGGTGTGTATGAATTTATCTTTAATCAGATAGCTCTGCGCGACCGGACGTAGGACGGTGTGGGGCCATCGCGCGTGGGAGGGATTCGAACCATTCGATGGGGCCGTCTCGATCGCTCATCACGCACTTCCGGTAGTTCCTAAACAGGCATCCCAGCTACCTGGCAGCTGGAGAAAGGTGGAGGTGACATCGTTCCAGCCATACGGTCAGTACGGGGCGCACTGCAACTCACCAGGCTAATAATCCTCCAGTAAATAAGTCGGTTGGGGTTGGAGGAAATTCGTTGGGGCAGCTAATGCGCCTGAGGGGGGCACAGACCGAAGCTATTGCGCCTGATGATGAAGGGGGAAGTGCAAGCCTTCGTGGCTCCTGAGCATCCGCAGGATATAATAAGCCTTTGCTGCTTACAGGGGCACAGCAGCTAGTGCGCCTGAGGGGGGTACGGCAGTTTGCGCGCGTTGTGGGGGCAGGCGGCAGGCGTGCCCCCTCCTCGGCGGTACTTCCTTGGAGCTTATCAGTCACAGGTGTCGTACGTAGATACGTAGAGCGCGGTGGTTCCGGAGCGCCACCGCCACGGCTGTATGGTTGGAAGAGCGCGGTATGTAGCTTACAAGCTAAGGTGAGCACCTTCTTACTTTGATCACTGCCGCTGCCACTCAAAAAAGTACGTACACCGGCCATGTTCGTTCATTACCGTCAAATTATGGACGGAACTCTATCTCAGGCCTCTCTAATAATCAGGATGCCACTTAATTATTACAGAACAGAAATAACAAAGCTTGCCGGTGATAACCGGCGGGCGCGCAAAACGGCGGACGTACACGTATAATCATTGCTTGCCCGCAAGCAACGAAGCACACGCGCCCCGCTGTACAACGATCAATCTGTCCCCACAAAGCACGAAAGCACTCACGCACGCACATGGTAAATGTTGCAGCTCGCCTGCAGCAGCTGCGCTGCCCACGGCTTTATTATCACGGGAAACGCAGCTATCTAGCTACCTTGCTAGCTAATCAAGTGAAGCAAGGAATTGCGGATCTATCATCACGCAAACGCTTTCCGCCCAGACATGAATAACAATCTATCTACCGATCTATCTATCCATCTAGCTAGGTAACGCACGTAATTGCCGGGGGAGTACCACTTCGGGGACCTGATGCTCTCATCCATCCATCCATCCATCCATCCATCCATCCATCCATCCATCCATCCATCCATCCATCCATCCATCCATCCATCCATCCATCCATCCATCCATCCATCCATCCATCCATCCATCCATCCATCCATCCATCCATCCATCCATCCATCCATCCATCCATCCATCGCACGAACATGGAAAATACGCAGCAGTGGATGGACTGATTGCGTACATAGCGCTTTTCGCACGTAATCGCGCACCAAATATCATCAGCAGCACATACATACATACGTGCGTAGCATAGCCCACCCATGCCGCCGTACGTCTCCCTCGCTCCCATCGATGCAGCAGCCGATATTAGCTAGCTGGATGGAATTCGTCCGACGCGCACCGAAGATAAAAGATTTCCAAACATACCTACAGAGCTCGCAGCAGTCCAATAAAATGCATGGAGAAGCCAGCCAGCCATTCAACATCACGTACGTGCCGTACTTCATTCGTGCGCCGTACATGCAGACGAACATTGCCCACGCACGACACCGCTGCGCTTGCTTGATGATGGCAGGATGTACGTATGGCAGCAGGTGGACAGATAGAAGGGCGGACGGTGACGCGCTATCCGCGCTTACTGCATACGTGAATAATGAATGTATGTTTCCAGCCAAGTGCGTGTCTGTCGTCCATGCATCATAACCCTAAAAAACGCCGCATTCGATCTATCGATCATGCGATCAGACGCGCGCGTGTGCTTCACGCCAGCCGACGACGCAGCGCGCACCACTTACTTAACACTCTGCTTTGCTGCCTGCCACCGCGCTCGCCGCTCGCACGCTCGCCCCGTGTATGTCTAGATCCGGAGTCCGCGGGGCTGCTGAGTGGAGCGCAAATCCTCCCCGTCGACATTGACGTCGACATTGACGCCGTCGCCTGCTGCCGCCGCCGCCATCCGCAGCATGGCGCGCCGCTTGTTCGCCTGGCCCGGCGCCACTCGGGTGAAGCGGGAGGCCTTGCAGTCGCGAGCGCAGTTGCCCACGGTTTCGGAGCCGTTGCAAACATTGTCGCCTGCGTGCGCACACGTCACACAGCAGCAGTGCACGCCGTTAACGTTCGTGCCATTATATATTCAAGTGACGCCCATATCAATGATGGTACGTAGGTAGGTAGATGGTTATTACGGGCTTACCACGACGAGGACAGCTAATAACAATAAGCGACGGAAAAGCACACACCCGCACTCTCGATCGCTCGATCGACCAATCCACGTACCACAGAAGGTTTTGGTCGAGCAGATGCCGCAGTCGGTGGGGCAGGAGCCACACGTCTCGCTGTATCCCTTTCGCAGACCGCTGCACTTTCCGTCACCGCAGGTGGGACCGGTGCAGGAGCCGCATTCCGGGCAGCCCGAGCCCGTCTTTGAGTTGTAGCACTTCTCTCCCAGTGCCGGCTCGCAGACGCCGTTTCTGTTGCAGGTGGGGCAGACGCCGCAGTCCTTGGGACAGCTGGCGCAGCTCTCGCCGCCGGCGGCGTTGCAGAAGCCGTCGCCGCAGCAGGGCAGGGCGGTGATGTTGGAGACGCGGCAGTCGGTGGGGCAGGTGAGGCAGGTCTCGCCGCCTGCGTCGATTTCGTGACACATACAGCGGTTCGTTCCGAGACACAGGCAGGCAGACAGAGAGACAGGCAGGCAGGCAGGCAGGCGTCGGGGCGGGGCATGTCTCAATATTAGAACCGAGCAGGTCGGGGTCTGTGACGACGGGTTGCTTGGTTTGTGCTTGTGCTTGTGCCTGCTTATCACGTACCGTATATGTTGCGTACGGCACAAGACCCTGATCAAAGCACGTGTGTACGGCATGCTATGCAACCCAATTTCCCTTCTCACTTCGTCGAGACCTATCGGCCCGCCCTAGATCGATCGCCCCTTCGCCCCTCCTCAATCTACGAGAACGAATATGCGTACGTATCAGAACTCGTGATAATGCTTATTTACCGTTGCAGACGCCGTCATTGCAGGCGACGCACGTGCCACAGTCAACAGAGCAGTCTGCGCACGTCTCATTGGCGCCACAGGTTCCGTCGCCGCAGAAGGGGGACGGGGTAGGCGAAGGAGAGGGGGAGGGAGAAGGGGTAGGAGATGGCGACGGCGACGGTGCAGGAGAGGGCGACGCGGGCGGAGGCGATGGCGACGCGGGCGGCACCCAGCCGAGGCCGAGGATGGAGTCGCCGCTCGCCGTCATGAACCCCACGTTGGCACTGTACGACATACGAAAGTAGCCCTTGTCGCCCCAGCCGGTGCCCCAGCTGTTCTTGACGATCCAGTACGACCTGCGGGGTACGACAATCAAGCGGGAGGTAGAGCGTGTATGGCAGGGGCGAGGGGAGGCGTTGTACGGCAGCATCAATGTGGGCAGCGAGCGAGGCACGCGTGGTTCGGATTCCGAACGTCTTGCTGTTGATAACCATTTGCGCTAGCTACGTACGGCAACGTACGGACAACGTACGTACCCGGTGTCGCTGTAGCCCACCACCAGGACTTGGTGGTAGCCGGCCAGAGCGCTGTAGCCGTTCCAGGCGTACGGCCTGTACATGTACGGAGAGGAATGTCGCACACATACACACACAATCTGTCGTCAAGCAGCATGCATATATATGAAGGCAGGCAGCAGCGGTTGGTTGGCTGCAGATAGACGTGCAGGAATATATATGTAATATCTTAAGAACTTCCAGTTAGCTATTACAGCGCTTGCGCATTTGTTCGCATGCAGGTGCAGTTATGTACGCGATTTGGGCGTGCCGTACGTGCCGTACGCCGGGGAGGGAGGCACGTGGGCAGCAGGTATAGGGCCCAACGGACACTCACGGCGAAGACGCGGTCCAGTAGAAGAAGTCGTTGTATACGGCAAAGTACGACGATACGGAGCCGTACTTGCGAATGTGCGCCTTGGCCTGCGCACATGTATGTACGACAGCAGCAGGTACGGTACGTAGCAGAGAGCGAGGGTCCATTTATTAATAGCTGCTGTGCGTGCATGGTCACGTTAGCTTTTGCGCGATTGCGCCCATCCATCCATACATCCGCATTCCGCAATGCAAGCTACGGTAGGTCTCCTGACTGCCGCTGCGTCCGATTACGGTATTGGCACTGTACTGTAATCCGCCGATTCAAACAAACCCACAGTATGTATACAACTAGAAGGGTTGGCCGCCCAGATACCCACCCAGATACCCACCCGCCCAGATACCCTCCCACCCACCCACCCAGCCACCGAGCCACCCAGCCACCCAGCCACCCACCCACCCACCCACCCACCCACCCACCAGCGTAAGGTCGTAGTAGGTGGTCTGAGTGAAGTTGCCGCCCGCCCGCCGCTCCGGAGCCGACTTGAGGGCGCAGGGCGTGGTGGAGCTGGGAGCGTACGGATAGTTGACCTCGTACGGGATGTTCATGCCGACGAATACGGCCGCCGCCTGGCTGCCGTACCAGCCGTAGTCGCACGATGGAAAGTACTTGCCGTTGCAGAAGAACAGCCTGCAGGTATGTACGTGCCGTACCGTATTGTACCGAGCTTATGTTATTAGGTGTGGGGTACAGTTGTACCATACGTGGCTTGGTGCATGGGCGGGCGAACAAACAGGTGCGTGTGTGTGGGATGGGGCGGAGCACGGTGCGTGTAAGCCTGGCTAGCCCCCGAGCATCCGCGGGATAAGCCTCTGCTGCTTATATTATTACACGAGGGCGGGGTAGGTCAAGTAAGGCGCGCGGCGATGCTCACCACTGCTCGGAGAAGTCGTTGGTGTTGGTTAGGCTTCCGTTGATCGTACCAACGGCGGCCTCGGCGGCGCCCGTGACGGCGAAGGCGACGCAGGATCCGCAGCTGCCCTGGTCCTTGACGGGGCTAATGTAACTGTACGACGTGCCGTTGGCGGCACGTGAGTCCCATTCGGGGTACGACAGTGCAGCCAGTACATCGCCGTACGTGTACGTGCCGGTGGCGGTGCTGGTCTGTGCCAGGGGAGTCTGCGCGCGCGGTGCAACAGCAGGCATGCACAGTACGGCAGGCGTAGTACAGCAAGTGTAGTGAAAAATCTGGGTGGAGTGCCTTTTGCGTTTCTTCCGCGCATGCAGAAAGCGAGTACAGTAGTGCAAACGTCCTTTCTGCATGCCGTACCGGGCCATATGTACGGCGGCACGGCAGCCACTTGCGCACGTGCACGCACCATGCCGTACCCCACCGTACCGCGTACCGTACCTGCGCGTCAGTGAAGGCCTGCAGCAGGGCTTCCTTTGGCAGCGACGCGGCTTTGCGCGGGTTGAGTCCCTTGGCCAGCAACTTGGCAGCCACCTTTTGTGCAGCTGCGATCGCGGCTTGCATGTCCTGGGCCTTCTGCCGACCAGTCTCCCGCAAGTCGGAGCCATTGAAACCAGCCTGATGAGAGGGGAGGGCCACGGTGGGCGGGCGGGAATGAAGGGTTTGAACTAACAGCAGCAGCGGAACCGTTGTTTGGTTAAATGAGTTTGCACGTGTGCAGTCCAGCGAAGGTACGTACATACGGCACGGTGCCGCACGCGCGCACACATACACACGTGCGTGTGTGTGTATGCACACGCGCTGGCGGCACACGGGCATGCCAAGTAACCCCGTTTTTAGCCAATCTCATCCCACCCTCCAGCCACACACCGGCGCATACACACACACGCACACGCACACACGCACACACACCCCGACGCACACACACACAGGCACACACACACACACACGAAACCCCACCGGCAGCCTGAATCCAGTGATGGTGCGGCTGGAGATGTAGACGCCGTCGCAGGACTTGGCGTCCGCCGCGCTGCCGTCGATGACTGAGAAGAACGGCACCATCGGCACGATGAGCAGGTCCCCGGCGGCAGTGAAGGCGGTGCAGCGGGGGGTCTTGTTGCAGGCGGCGGCGACGGCGGCAGGGGTGCTGTTGGTGGTGGTGAGGTTGAGGGACGCCAGGCTGAGGGCGCCGACGACTTCCTGGAGACGATAGAAGGTGTAGCCGGTCACGGAGGGGCAGGTCCCTGCAGGAGGGAAAGGAAGGGAAAGGAAAGGAGGGCGAGGGCGCGGAGGTGAGCCGCGGAGGGAGGCGGAAGGGAGCGGGAGGGAGGGATTGGGAGGGAGCGGAAGGAGGGAGGGGCAGGGAGCGGAAGGCAGCAGGGGGAGGGAGCGGGAAGGAGCGGAAGGGAGAGACGACGACGGGTTGAGACGTACGTTTTCGTATCCATCCCTCGACTGCATGGACTTCAGGTGTAAGCTAGTCAGCAGTTTATTTTATTATGGGTTGGTTGGTCGGTCTCATTGGCAGTGCTTGCTGGCTTGTATGCGGCTACAAAACTGCGGTTGTGGGTGGGCGCTAACGGCCGCTACGACAATTAATATATATTTTCCCGTTTCCAGCGGCATTGGAGCTCATAGCCGCACGTGCGAACACGACCAAATATAAAGAAAAATCAGCAGGGTATGCTGGCGTATTTTGGTTATTACTCGCTTGGACAGAAACAGCAGTGAAGAGACGGGGCGGCAGTACAGTGTCCCTGCGCTGTCCTGCCAGTCCGACAGAAGGGCAGCTGCAGTACGACCGCCCGCCGCGGGACAGACGGTGGGGAGGGCAAAGCCCAAAGCAAGCCAGACGTACCTTGCGCGTCCGTCAAGCGGGCCACACACAAAGCTGCTGCGACCAGCGCCAACAGGAAAGCCTTTGGTCTTGGCATTTCGGAAGATGGAGGCGCCGAGCGCGCGATTGCCTTCGCCAGGCCGAAGCAGCAGCAGCGATAACTGATATGGGAAGGCGTGCAGCGAATGAGATAAGAGGGAGGTAATTGAAGTTTATATTATAACGCGCGGGCAAGCGACATCCGGATAGGCAATCGATTGTACATGCGCAAGGACTTGACGATGAATCGATGACGGCTTACCAAACAATGTCTGTTTGAACGCGATAAGCAGCGATAAAACAGAGGCTTTAGTAAGCAGACGTGCTGTGAACGATAATCCTCGACTGCATTGCGCTTTTGCGCGCATCGTTAAATGTTGTCCAGCGCGGAAACCGTTATGACCGTTGGTGTACTTCGCTGTCCATTAGAGCGCCGCAGGTCAGCGCGCCGTTGTCACACAATTTATTTTTGAAACTTTGTTCAAAGCACCTATAATTTCGCCGTCGGGAAGCCGACGCTTCCCGGGAGCTTCCGTTACAAGGTCGATCACGTGGGCAGACAATTAAAGATGCCGAACGCACGACGAAGACGACAAGATGCCGAGGTCGACTTACGTAAAAAGCTACGAATAATAACTATCATGACTCCGGCTCACATAATATTAATTTCTGCTTGAAGAATACAGGCGCACCGCTGTTGCGGCCGTCGATAGCGTACATAACACAGCTGTATGCCCCACTGGCCTCATGCTCCCAACGACCGTAACTCTGCGGAACGTGTTATCAGAACTTGACTGCCATTCAGCATTAACGTAGATTCGTGAAGTTACGGGCTGTGGCGGTTGCGTGGGCAGCATTCCAGCTCTATCTGGTATGTTTTGCGGTACAGACCGGTTACGAGTCGTTAATTAATTACAGAGGAGCTGGATGACAGCTACGTGGTGCGATCGCACGACTCTGTGGGTCTAATGCATGTTCAATAATCGAACATCTAACTTAGACCAGGCCACTAACCAATTCACCGGCGAATTCCACGCTGGGAAATGAATGTTATCGACGTGTGCAAATTCCGGTTCACTGAAACGAATCGGTACCCATGCTAGCGAAGGGGGAGGCAAAAGGT
This sequence comes from Pleodorina starrii, assembly GCA_030267565.1. Taxonomy (NCBI): domain Eukaryota; kingdom Viridiplantae; phylum Chlorophyta; class Chlorophyceae; order Chlamydomonadales; family Volvocaceae; genus Pleodorina; species Pleodorina starrii. The sequence goes on along the minus strand of BRXU01000020.1, from coordinate 2,304,728 downwards.
AATCGGAATCAAGGCAAAACCTCCCCCGCTCTGGGACCGGCCTAAAGAGAAAAGCACGTGTGGGCCGGAAGCAAGGCGCCTGTAGCGAAACGCATGACTTCATTCACAGAGGAGCTGGATAACAGCTGCATAGCTACATAAAACGCATGCCGAAATAAACAGGGCGCCAACAACCAGTCCCAAAGCAAAACAAGTTACATTCACGACATGATGCACGCGCCGAAATTCATGTCGTAACCATGCCATGCATGTCGCTTCTCCGCCGTGTTCTTTTCTTATTAAAGGCATAGCGAGAACGGCGCGCGAGACAGCCCAGGACAGTCCAATCTGCCTCGACAGCTTGTGGCCCCCGAATCCCGCCACGTCAGAAGTTTTGGCGTAACGCGCGGTGTGACCATTGGCTGAGACATCCCGGGACCTCGACATAACTTCTCGTTCGCTTCTCCGTGTTCCTTCATGCTTTTCAAGGAAAATAATCTCCCTGCTGCCATACTTCCACCGACCCTACGTCCCGCGCGCGAACCAGCCGGGGACGATTAAATCCAGGTCCGCCCCCGAGGCTCGTCATCACGCAACCGTTTCTTGCGCAAGCTCGCTCCTAGGCGTAGGACGATGTCCTATTTTACGAAATAAATTTGCGGGCAGCAGCGCGCGAAAGCTCGTGCACTTCTTGTCGCGCCTCTTGAAACTGTACGCATCGTAATCATCACATTTTTTATCGAGCCAGCCGTAGTCGGCTGGTCGTAATTCGTTTGGTCGCACAGTCTAAATTTCTCACAAAGCTCACACAAAATGTCGGCTGCAGATTATTGACCACCGGCTAATTTCCATCCCGAATCCCTTGGGCTCTAATCCCCAGGCCCGCGCTCGTCACGCCGGATTACGTGGATAATTACCTTGCACTTCTACACCGGTAACTTTGCATGACGTGCGAAACGCGCAGGCCGAGTAGGTGGGCTGTGGGCGCACGCTTGGCGCCTGCTGCGTGCGTGTGCGTGTGCGTGCGGGTGCACGGGGCCAATGCAAGGTGGCTGTCGCCGCGCCTCTCCCAACACGACACGACGTCTGCGAAGTACGGCGGCAGTGGCGGCGGCGTCGGCAGAGGGCGGCGGCTGGTTCTTGAATGGGCGCCATACTGTAACGCCTCACCCTGCGGGTTAGGGCGGGTCTGTGTGATGTGTGACGGAGAGATGGGTCTGCAGTGGCCCCGCTGGCTGGTGTGTTTTGTTGTGTGGTGGCTGCACCCTTAGGGGGGGATCCCGAGCTCCAGCCTCCATCTCGAGGGAAAGAGAGTTACACAACTGGATGGATGGATGGATGATGAGGCCAGAACAGGACATTCATCTGCGGGCATGACACTCGGCAGCCGCAGGTGCGCGGGGGACAGGGCGGGGGGCACCCAGGCTGCCGAGTGCCGACTCGCTCTCTCGCAGCAGTGAGGGGATGCCGCCAATGCCGTGCCGTCCATCGGTACGACACCACACACGCTCGTCCAACTGTCGTCGTGCACTGCAGTACTAGTGCGCAGACTGTATGAAAAGGAAAAAACCCCGGCGAGGACGGAATTAATGAACCGCCGGGCTGCCATGCAAGGGCCCGTTCCGCCATCTTCAAGGTGACATTTGCAGACGTGACATTACATTACATAGCAAGGCAGAACGGGGGGACGGAGGGATATCTCCCCTCCCGCCCATTTCCGGCTAATGAACAGGGAAGCGCAGGACGGCGGGGGTTAGAATGACAATGGCACTTCTGCGGCCGATTGGGTGATATTGTTGTACGGTATAAGAATTGTCGTGTATATTCCTTAGAATCAAGCCTGCTCGTCCCTCCGTCCCCCTCTCGTCTGGGTGGACGCCGTGCGGTGGCACTCGAGCGACAGATTGCATGACACACATGTGCAAAAGGAATACAAGGCGCTTCGGCGCTGCCGTACTAGCCGTACGAGCTGATCGTGTTCCTCCGCTGCAAAACATCCTCCACTGTCGTAGTACTCCTAATACGGCAGCAGTACAGCAGTACACGTGCAGCGACATGACGCAACGAGGTTCATTGCATCAACCACAATACGACGCCCAAAAATCCTAATACGACACACACGCACACACGTGATACGTTCCGCCGCAACATGACGCTTCATACGGGGTTGGGCGGCCAAACCCGCGCGGCCAACTCCCTGCGGAGGCGGTCCAGGGAAGGGCCGCCTGGGGCGCGAGGCAAGCCAGCGGCCGTTGCCCTCGCGTCTTCTCGCAAATCCAAAAACGCCCGGATGCTCACATACACATACACATGCACCCAAACAAACAAACAAGTGCACACATGCCGATGCGCAGACGTGACGCGGGGGAGTACACACACGCACACACACACGCGCACACACGCACAACCTACGTGACGGCTCCTGATGAGCGGTTGGCTGGCTGGGTCGCTCGCTCGGCCCATCGGCCAGCACCCATCACCTCATGCGCGGCTGGGTGGTGGTTGGGCCGACCAACCGCCCGCGGTGGCACGTGCGCCAGCGGCCTTGCCGCCAACGATAGATGCTTCGCTCGTCCCAACAAACTCCCAGCAAACTGCCACAAGCAGGCCCCTGTACCCGGTATTCATTGAATGGACGCACGCTCTCGTCGCCCACTCACTTGTGGCACACTCCCGTGTTCCTCTGTGCCCCGAGTGTCTGAGGTGCCTTGCGGCGGGCTACCCAACGTCTCCTTCCTGGGCACGCACCGGGATCCCTCACCCTAGAATGAACCCAGAAAGCCCTCCACACTGCAACACAAGTACACAACCCGGATCCCGTTCCCTCACAAACACATGCTAGGCAGCCAGTCAGTCCAGTCAGTCAGCTCATCAGATTGGACAGTGTGTCGTCAGCCCCGGCCCCTCACCGCGCCACCACCACCACCACCACCGCCTCCTCAAGAAGATCGACGCGACGCCCTTGATAACAGTCTCCACCCACAGCAGCAACAAGCAACAGCAGTAGCAGGGGCCATATCGCCAAACCTCCCGCACGCACGCGCATGAGTTCTGCCCGCCACATCAAGAGGGTGTGTGCAGTTCTGCAGTTCTCCGCCCTTTTGTTGTAATGGGTGGTGGTGGTGGTGGTGCAATAATACGGTACCCCAAGAGTTCTTCCCCGCGCGTGACTCTCGCTCACACACACACCCGGCACGCACAGCGTCCCCCCTCTCTCTCGCGCGCGCGCCGCCGCCGCCGCCGCCTCCCTCCTGTGCATCTCTTCATCTCCGAACGGTGTGCGCTCCCTCGCCTTCCTTGTACGGCAAGCCGCTCGCATGGCAATACACTTGGGCGGCAGCGGCGGCCGCGGCGGCGCAGAGCGCACGTACCTCCCCTCCCCTCCCCTCCCCTCCCCTCGCCTCCCCCGCGGAAGGAGTGCCCTCACACCCACTCTGCAATCCGGTTCCCCGACCACCTCCCCATCACCTCCCCATCGCAGAAACCTCCCCCGGGGGGCCGCATGCATCACCCCCAATCCCACGACCGATGAGAGGTGCACCCTAGGAGAGGTGCAGAAGGTGCGTGCAAGCCCAACCGCAACACGCCTCGAAGGCAATAGGCACATTTGTGCCGAGAAAGGCGCAATGCGCTCGTTCCGCCGCGGCACATTACCAGGGACGCATTCTATTCACACGCGCGCACGCACACGCTCACGGACAGGCATGCGCATAGACACACAAACAGAGAGAGAGAGAGAGAGAGAGAGAGAGAGAGAGAGAGAGAGAGAGAGAGTACCAGGGTAGCGGCATAATGGCGCAGAAACTCACCACCACCACCACCACCGCCGCCGCCGCCACCGACCCATTCTTGGCATGCCGCCGTAGCCACCGCCACCGTCCCATTCCAAGCATATGCCCGCCACCGCCGCCGCCAAACGGTCCCTCCGTCCGCACTCGCGCCCCTCCCCGCCTCACTCTTCATGCAACTACACACACACACACGCGCGCGCGCAACCACCCAAATCAATCAAGCAGCAAATGAGACAGTAAAGAAAAGCCATACCAGCCAAACAGACAGCGCTGTTCGTCGCTGCCAAGTCACCCGCCACCCGCCATCCGCGTAATGGCACCTTACGCGCTGGCGGTGTTATTGTGCAGGTGGCTTTCATGACCTCGGGAAAGACCAACGAAACACCCGGGCGGGAGCCTCGTCCAAGGGCGATGGGGCGAGCTGCCCGCAAAGCCCTTAAGCACCGCACATCGCGGGGTCTCTCTGGTTTCCGCACGAAACAATTTCAGTTTTATATTCTCTCCGCGACGGGATACGACGCGACGGGATACGACGCAATGGGACGAGATACGACGCCCGACTCCCTCATCATTGCCGTACCATCGCCGCAAATTTAGAGCATCTTCAGTGCCGCACCGCCCTCCATTCTTCATCCCGCACGCCGGGGCAGGCAAGGCCTACGCCATACGCCGTACACCCAGGGTGCCGTGCGTCCCGGCCCACTCTCCCTAAAACCCTTACCAAGACGAGACATGTGACATGAATGGTTCGCTCCGTTCCGTTCCCTCGCATTGGCATACGATCAACAACGACCAAACCGTTTCCCCCAAATGGACCCCTGCGCGGGCGGGTCCCCATATCTCACCACGCGCCCTCCGCCCCCAACCTTCGCATCGCTGCGCCCCTCGCCTCCCCCTCCCCCGCACGTCCTCCCCCAGGGCGGGCCAGTTCGCCACCGCCAGCCTCCTTGACTTCGCTGCGAGTCATCTTTCTTCGTCCCTCGGATAACAATTGAACCCCAAAACCCTAAAACCCCCCGTGTCCCGAGACCGAGGGGAAGGCGGTCCAACCACAGCCCGGTCCGCGAGCCCGCCAGCCCGTTGGTCCCCGCCCTCCCCCCTGAGGCTCCGGAGCGGCCCCTTATCGCCCACTGTCAACAACCACCCCAACCACCACAACCTCAGCCCGGGTCATGTTCATGCGCGTATGCCAATGCAACAGCGGGCGCAATGCATGGATGGTCCATCCTCATTTCTCGACCAACGCAGAAAGGCCGTGTACGGCAACTGGTAACGCCCGAAAAACCCCGAAAGATAAGTGTTTGGCAAGAAGGGCAGGGCTGCACAGAGGATGAACCCAACAGGTTGGGACGGGCCCGAATAGGTTGGCGAAGCCAGGATCCAATTGTTGGATTGAGTTTTTGCAAGGATCCAGGATCCAGGATACGCGCATGAGCCCTTCAGGATCCATGCATATAGGATGCTGTCGGCCAACACCCCCCGTCTCTCATCGTATTGCTGGGAGTCAGTTTACGGCGAGGCCCGAAAACCTGCATTTGATCCACCGCATGATGCTGCCACCACCACCACCACCTCGACCACCACCACCACCACCACCACCAAGCATCATCACCACCACCACCACCAACACCGCTACTACCTCTTAACACCAACAATAAACTCACAACCGTCAGCATCACCACCACCACCACCATCACCACACGTACTGCAAACACAGTGCCGGGCCGGACAGCTCCCGTCCCTCCCGCTCCCGCTCGCACTCGTCCACCGGGTAAAAAAAGCGCTCGCCCTTCCTCATCAGCACCTCACCACGTCAAGAAAAGCTCGCTTATCCTTTGCAATAAATGCTTTGCTTGCTTACTTGCTCGTTCCAGGCCAACCCCGGATCGATCCAACAGAACGGCAAAAGATGCTGCTATGCAGAGCAAAAGACAGCGTGCGACAAAATCGTGCCGTTTCATCGGGCAAAACAACCCTTCCCGCCCACCAACCTCCTCCCCAATACACACACCCACCACCACACACACAGTCCCCAGCTCGGATCGAGAGCCCATCAGCCCACCAGCCCACCAACCCGCAACTGCCCCGCCGACCGTTCTCAGTCCCACCCGCCGATTTCACCCACTGGTTTCAGTTTCAGTTCTTTCTGGTGCCCTCGAGGCCCCTCCCCTGCGCTTCGTTTGCCGGGGCCGGGGCCTAAAGGGTTAGATGCGCGCAGCCCGCCCGCGAGAGCCACCGCGTTGCGCCTCAGGGCAGCCTCCGTTGCGCCTCCGCGTCGCGTCGCCGACGCGGCGGCTCTTACACTGGTAGCAGCAACTGCAACTGCAGCAGCAAGAGCAGTGCGCTCACTCCGCTTCATGCTTCCAGCTTCTGGAGAGGGAGGGCGAGGAGGGCTCAAGACCGCCCGCTGCTGCCTGCCCGCCCGCCCGCTGCTACAGGCAGCTGCCTGCTGGGTCAGGACCTTCCATCGCCAGTAGCGACGGGGCGGTGGCACGCCGCCACCGGGGCGGTGGCACGGCGGTGGCACGCCGCCACCGGCGCGGTGGCACGGCGGCTGCGGCTGCGCCGCCGCCCGCCACCACCTTGCTACGCAGCTCTCCCCGGGCTAGCTGCTGCTGCTGCCACCACCGGCGACGGCGCCGCCGCGAGCGCCCACTGATGCCCCACTCGCACCGTGTCGCCCCAGTCTCCCTCCTCACATACACGAACACACCCGCTGCTCATGCAGCCTCCGCCGCCACGGGCCGCGGCCGCCACTGCGGGCGCCCGCCACGGGCCGCGGCCGCCACGCGGCGGATGCTGCCGCCTCCGAGTGAGCAGCCACGGGCCGAACCAAGCGCGCCGTTGTCGCCGCTGTCGCCTCTCAGCTGCCGTACCCTTCCAGCTTTCGAATGGTGAAGAGGCGCGCCTTGCAGCGACCCCCCCAAAAGGTCGGGTGCACTTCGATTATCGAATCCTCAATGGTCTCAACCTCCCAACCGTTGGGACGGTTGAAAACCGTTAGCAAGTCCGGAATGGAGATGCGCCTGGCGGACGTTGGGTTTTTGACGGTTTGGCAGTTGGGTTTTGGGATTGAGCGTTAGTTGATTGAGAGGGCCGCGCGGCGCGCGGGTCGTGCGTGCATCGCACGTTCAAACTGCTGCGCCGAGCAAATACGCAGATAGCCACTGACAACAGAGGAAAACTCGAAACACAGCGCGTGCGTGCGTGCCCACAGACGCCACGGAGAAGAAGCTTCTACGGCAAACAAATTAATCAGTACGACATCTCAGTATGTGTCGTACACACCTGGGCCCGCCGGGCCGCGTCTCCTCCTCAGACATGCAGTTCATGTAGACGACGCCGCCGGGTTTCAGCAGCCGACGCAGCGTCGCGACGTAACGCTCGCGATCCGCGTCGGAGAAGCAGTGAAAGGTCGACGAGTCCAGTACGACAGCATAGCTGCCGTCATTCTCCGGCCCCAGCGCCGGCGGCAGTCGGGCCGGGTCCTGCTGCAACAGATCGCCCACTTCCATCGCAACCTGTCGGAGATACCGTTCCGTTCCGAGGGTTCCGTTCCGTTGGGAGTTTGTGAGTTGTTATCATCCGTTCGTTATCTTCCGTTAAGGGGTGGTTGCTGTACCTTACCCTAAACCCTAACCCATATCCTCACCCCAAACCCGGTATGTTCAGACCCACCGACCCACCGACCCAGCGACCCACCGACCCACCTTGCTCTTCATGTTCCTCAGCCCCGCCTTTGCCGCCGCGAACTCCAGGCAGCGCGGCACCACATCCACCGCCGTCACCTCCGCCCCCGGACACGCCTTGGCCACGAACAGCGCATTGTCGCCGATGCCACACCCCGCATCCAGCACTCGCCCGGAGAAGCAGCGGCGAAGGACCAGGTCGCGGACGAACTTCTGGGGCCTGAGGGCACGGGAGGGCAGGGGAGGGAGAGGGAGGGGAGGGAGAGGGGGAGGGGAAGGAGGGAGGGGAGGGAGGGACAGTAGGTGAGAGGGAGGGCGGCTGAGGGGGCGGGGGGAAGGGCGGCATGACGGCACGATGGCAGGGCAGCGGCGAGGGCCGCGGGCAGGAGGGAGGAGGGTGGCGTGGGGTGTGGGGGTGGGGCCCCTCGGGTTGGGGAATGGGTCACGGCTGCGAAGGGCCACATTTCTCACAATGGGTTTACAAAGATCTGGGGAACGCTGGGGAGTCCGGGGCGGGACGGGGCGGGGCGCGGCGACGCAGGCATCGGCTTGATCTGTCATCATCATGAATCCAGATCACCTTCAGGATCCCCCGAGCCCGCCCTTCCTGTCTACCCACTCCTGCCCAACTCTCAAGATCTGGGTTTCTGGATCTGGATCTGATCTTCCTTCCCAGTCTCACCTGTGGATCTCCCAGGGCGCCAGGCCGGTTCCCGATACCCGGGCGACCACCTGCAGTACAAGAACAGAACAAAAAGGTTTCGGAGCTTCAGGACAACAGAGAGCTGAAGCAGGGCAGGGCCGTGGGAAGTGGAAGCCAGGGATCAAATGGACGGCGGGGCGGGCCTAACCACCGAGGGCATCAAATAATGCTTGGGTCGGGTTCAGTGCCAGTCGCAGCGTCGGGGTTGCCGTTCGTTCGGCTAGAGTTCGTTGGCGCCTTTGGCGTGGGAACACCACACAGCTTATTGGGGTGGCAATTGTTTACAGAATCGCAGGTTGCGTTTCCCGTCGGTACAGCATACACTGCCATGCAGCTGCACGTCGGGTGGGAAAACCGATGACGAACGCGTGAATGGCGACGTCGACGATGAACGGAAGGGTCTGCCTGCTTTTGCCTGCTTCATGTATACCCGTGCAGTAACGGAAACCTGTCAATGTGTAAAGCCTTCCTAAGTGCATGCGAATTTAACCGGCCCGGAGGCGCAGAGGCGGAACAGATTGCCTGCTTTAACAGGGGCCACTTTTCGCGTCCGACAAAAATTGCGGTGCAAAATCAAGTGCGTGCCAGTATCTGCTACTCGCACTGTCGCGAACTGTGCTCTCTGTGTGTCGCAAAATTACATGCGGAGGTACGATACGTCCTGACAAATGCGTCGCCCGAAAACTCGCAGCCACGTGTGACGCTCGAGCGACCACGGGACCGCACAACGGCATAGAAACTGGCACCGATACAAACGCCCAAGGTAGCTATAGCAAACGTTGTTGAATGGCAAAGTTCACAGCGATGTAACCGGCTTTCTAACCTTCTGCTTTGGAACTCCGCTAGCCGTCTGGTGACGATCGCTCCCAATAAACCCATGAATGCTTTCAACATTGAGCTCCGGAAGTACGTCGTCCGGCTCGTCGGCGTGATGGGCTTCCGCCAGCGACTCCTCGCCAACGCTTCCAAGCACAGAAGACCAGTACTGTTCATCCACGCAGATGTCGCTGCTCGTTGTGGTATCGGGCAAGGTAGAGCATTCCTGCTCTTGCGTGAGCTCCTGCTCAGTCTGGGGTTCTCGGTCTTGCCGGTCTAGTGCGAGCATGCCTATTTTGAGGCTGAGGTCGGACAGGCAGCGCGCCGCGCCAAGTTGCTGTGTGCTATGTCGCGGGTATGTGAAACTTTGCATAGCGACCAATGTTGGCTTTTTCCTGTCCAAACACGCTAGAGGGACGGCTGACGCGGCGACTGGTATGCACGTCGGTAACGGGCACTAAGGCGCCTCGAATGGAGAGCGCTACGGTGTGAGGGCAATGTCCGTTGCAAAAACACTACAATGAAAAATTAGTAGTGTGCGATCTGTGTGGACAAGACCGAGTCGCGCGGCCAAGTACGTCCAGTTGCGTATCAAGGTAGGCAAGGGTATATTAAGCCTTAAAACAAGATCAGGTTCAACGAAGTCTGACAGAGGTCCACAAGCACAAGAAACCATGGTGACGGTTCACACCTTTAGAGCAGGGCTGCTTTAGAGCGTACGGCGTCGTGCACGGCAGAGTGCGGAAATTCCTGTGTTCGTTCGTTCGAGTCAGACGTCAGAGACAAGGGAACTTCTTGACTTAGGCGTTCATGGTCTGCGTGGTTCGCTCAAAAGCGCATTTGTGCATCCGCGCGGACGCTGCTGGGCTGCGCGGAGGGCCAGGACGGACCGTCGCCAAACAAGCCATGGCGACTCCCCAAAAGATATTTTTCGCAACGGGGAACAAGAAGAAGCTGGAAGAGGCAAGTTGCTGAGCAGGGGGGCTCTAGACACCTGGGAACTTCAGTCGAGTAGACTAGTAGTAGGCACTTTCCTTTCTTCTTTGCTCAGAGCTGCAAAGAACTTCACAAAGTGCAAGTCATAGATGCGGGACAACCAGATACACTATTGATCGACACCGGTAAACGGTTATTTTGGCGGGGATGTTTCCGGCTGATTGCAGAGCACAGCGATAGGCTGCCGCAGCATTTGGTCTTGCAGATCCTCGAAACGTATAAGGTTGGGCGTCAACTCAGCAGCGCCTTTTGACGCACGCTGAGGCCGCGCTCTCGCGCATCGAGCCCTCAAAACCCCAGCCCTTTTGGACGCTGGCCCCTGTTTGCCACTATATGATCCTCCGCGTTGAAACCCAAGATCCAAACATCGATCGTGCGTACTATGCCGTCAGAGGACATCATCCCAATCCCACCGTGCATGCCGCCACAGGCCGTCTCAAGAGCTGCCGGCCAGCGAACCCACTTCCAAGACCCGCCCACAAAAGTCCCCAAACCCGAAACTGAGGATCCCGAACCTCAGGGCCGGGGCTGGCCCTTATCCACCGCAGTGCCCCCCGCACCTTGACACCCCCAAACTTTGGCACCAAACCCACCCAGCCATCTGTAAACAAAACACTTGACTGCCTCTCCCCACCCCCTGGATGCCCCCTCGCTTGTTCCCTGAAACCCTGTTCGATATCATCCTGAATATATCAAGCCTGAATATATCAAGCCTAAAGCGTTGCTAGTTGAAAGGGCAGGGATGAGAAACCAAATGAATCAAGGAAGGGCAGGGGTATGTGATTGATTGATAAACGGATGATTAATTTTGAGGTTATATTTTCCCGCCTTCTGCTGCTCTTCTCCACCTCCCACGAGTCAGGTAGCTGCCATTCTGGCCTCCGGCGCCGCACTGCCCTTCACAGTGGAGGCTGCGAAGCTGGACCTCCCGGAGCTGCAGGTACGACAGTACGACCCGTCTCGATGCCGTACATGGTGCCGTACTACCGTGTGCCGTTGAAGGGTTGGGACCGCGGCCCCGCCGCACAAGCACCGGCCGGTTGCGGCGGCCCCGGGCTTAATACGGTGGTGGTAATGTCTGGAGGAGGGGTAGATATAGAGGCTGGCCAAAGGTTCACAAACGTATGAAGGCGGTGATTTGGGGGGCTGGGGGGATTAGCAGTTGCGCCATTCGGGTGTTTGCGTGCCGTACCCTCAAGCGGGTAGGCGGGCAGTGCAGACAGGCAGGCAAGAAGGGCGAGGCACTCCATGGGGGCAAAGCTGACAAACGCCACTGGGTCGTTTCTTTGCGGGTGGGTGGTGGGTGTCGCCCGCGCAAGACCGTTCGACGAGCTCCAGAATCCTTGATGATGATGATGTTCGTGCCGTACTGTGCCGTACTGCAGGGCGAGCCGGAGGAGATCTCCAAGGAGAAGTGCCGTATCGCGGCCAGGGAGGTGAGATCTGGAGATCTGCGGGTTTGAAGGGAGATCTTGTTTGAGTTGTTTGCGCCCGCCAGCGGGGCTCACGGGCAGCTTGGCCCCTGGTTCATGGCCACTGGTTTCCTGGTTCATTGCCACTGGTTTCCTGGTTCATTGCCACTCTGCCGCCTTTGGATTCTGTGTGTTTGTGTGTGTATGAGGGGGGGGCGCCATACTGTCATGGGTATCCTTGTGTGTAAGTGTCCTCAAGGCTTTGTGTGTGCGTGCGTGTGCTGCTGATGCTGCCGCTGCCGCTGCTGATGAAGTGATGATGCTGTTGTTATGTGTCCCTGTGTGTGCGTGTGCTACTGCTGCTGCTGATTCTTCTGATGCTGATGCTGTTGGTGCAGGTGGGCGGTGCGGTGATGGTGGAGGACACGTCGTTGTGTTTCAACGCGATGCACGGACTACCGGGTGAGTGTATGTGGTGGGTGGGTGGGTGGGTTAATGGGTGTATGTGGTGGGTGTATGTGGTGGGTGGGGGGTGGGTGGGTGTATGTGGTGGGTGGGTGTATGTGGTGGGTGAGTGGGTGGGTGGGTGGCTGGGTGGGTGTATGTGGTGGGTGGGTGGGTGGTGGGTGTATGTGGTGGATGGGTGAGTGGGTGTATGTGGTGGGTGGGTGAGTAGGTGTATGTGGTGGGTGGGTGTATGTGGTGGGTGGGTGGGTGAGTGGCTGGGTGTGTGGGTGGGTGGGTGTATGTGGTGGGTGTGTGGGTGGTGGGTGTATGTGGTGGGTGAGTGGCTGGGTGGGTGGGTGGGTGGGTGTATGTGGTGGGTGTGTGGGTGGTGGGTGTATGTGGTGGGTGGGTGGGTGGGTGTATGTGGTGGGTGGGTGGGTGTATGTGGTGGGTGGGTGGGTGGGTGAGTGGGTGTATGTGGTGGGTGAGTGGGTGGTAATTAGAACGGCCCGGGGCGAGGGAATGCAACGCAGTTACCTGGAATATTACCTGATGATTACCTGATATCTCCAGCAGAAAAAGCGCGCGGCCGCGTCGCCGCCAACCAACCCCAGACGGACTGGCACACGACAGCACAAGACCAACATAGACACACAGCCCGGACAGCACAAAAGGAACGATGGCTTACTCACCTGCGCTCAGTGGAGAAAGGAATCGGAAAGAAGCGAAGGAAGGGCGTTAGTAACGGCAATGGGGAGCGGCAATGGGAGCGAGGCAAGGAGCGAACAGGCAGGCAAAGCAAAAACACTCAGAAACCCACAAACGAGCTGGGGCGGCGACGCGGCGCAAAAGAGGGCGGGATGGGAGAGCGGGGCGGATAAGATGGGATACGGAAGGGCAAAAAGTACGACGGCAGGCGGCGAAGGGTAGGGGAGAAAGTGCAAAGGGAAAGAGAAAGGCAGAGGGAACGGCAAGGGGGCAAGGCAAGGAGAGCGGCAAAGGGACAACAGAATGCAAGCGGAACGGATCGCGGGGTAGGGGACGAGGGCGGAGGCGAAGAGAGGGGAAAAGGGCGGCAGGAGGGGAGGTAGCAGAGGCGACGCGACGTCGGAATCGGGGGGCCGGGAGGAGGGAAACCAGACGGGGAGAGGCCACGGGGTGGGGGAAGGGGAAGGGGATGCATACCGGGGGCGGGCCAACGTGTTGGCTCCCCACCGCACCGGCTGCGCGGGGTACCCACATGCATGAGGGGTACCTCGCTACGGCAAGGTTGCAGGGGTGATGCCGGGCAGGAAGCGCCAGTGAGGTACAGAGCATGGGGGTAGGGTGGGAACTACGCGGTGGCAGTCGGGCAGGAGCAAAGCAAAGCAGGGGCGGGGGTAGGGCAGGAGCAAGGTAGGTGCTGAGGCGGGGGCAGGACATGGGCAAGGCAGGGGCAGGAGCGGGAGCAGGACATGGGCAAGGCAGGGGCAGGAGCGGGAGCAGGACATGGGCAAGGCAGGGGTGGGGGCGGGGGCAGGGGCTGGACAGGGGCAAGGGCAGGGGTGGGGGCGGGGGCAGGGGCGGGGGCGGGACATGGGCAAGGCAAGGGCAGGGGTGGGGGCGGGGGCAGGGGCGGGACATGGGCAAGGCAAGGGCAGGGGTGGGGTCGGGACAGGGGCCGGGTAGGGGCAGGGGGGGGTGTAGGAGGTATGCGGCCCGGGGTGTGTGGAGAAGACCGGACAGGCAACAGGACAAACGGGGGCAAGGGAAGGGGGTGAACATGGGGGGAGGGGATGGAGGTGGATGCGGGGGTCAGCCGTTGGTCTGAGTGGGGAACCCGAGTGGGGAACCGGCATCATTTGATCCCCCAGCATCCGTGGAGAAGATGACGGGATGGGTGGGTGGTGGTGGGTTAGGCGGTGGGTGGGTCAGGGGGCGCGCGGCGCAGGGCGGCGGTAGGTGTGGACGAGGGCGAGGAGGTCAGGGTGCGTGGAGCGGCGGGCGAAGTAGAAGGCGTGTGGGTAGCCAGCGAGGAGGGTGACGAATTGGCGAACGAGCTGTGCCCGGGGGTAGCCCTGGGAGGCCAAGGCGAGGATGAGATGTGCGATCTCGTAGCAGAAGTTGTCAACGTCGGTGATGACGCGCCGCAGACGATGGAACTGGCCCGTGAAGATGTTGCGTTTGCAGGATTCGTTGACGTTGGAGTCGCGGGCCACGAAACGCGAGAGGCGAATGCCGGCGAAGGCCGGTTGCTCCCGTTTGTCGTAGAGGCGTGTAGAGAACCAGCTGTTGCCGTCGCGGGGGGTGGGTACAAGGAGGAGGTCCAAGAAGGGCATGGAGCCGCCGGGGAGGTGGGGGTGGTGCTGGGGGGTGACGGCCAATTGGTGAGTGGGTGGGTGGGTGGGCGTGGGTGTGGGTGCATGTGGTGGGGGGGAGGAAGAGGCAGGGGGGAAGAGAGAGGGGGGCAGGAAGGGGAGGGAAGGGGAGAGGAGCAAAGGGGCGGGGCGGAGGGAGTTGGAGGAAGGACAGAGAAGATGCAGAACAATGGAGCACGGGAAGAGCAGTCGGAGGGAAGGAAGGGGGTTAACTACGAGGGGGGAGGGGGTAAGGAAAGTGGCCGAAAGGGGATTCGGGGGGGGGGCAGGTGGCGTAATCTGGGGGGAGGGGAGGGGGTTTGAATACCTTCCAGTGCAGAACGGGACGGAGGCGGGACTCACAGACTCAAAAGGACCGGTCTGATCCGGGTCCGGGTCCGGCCGGTTGCGAGCTTGAAGAACGAAAGAACGAACGAAGAGGCACGGGGGGGGAACACGAAGATACCGCAGGGGAAAAGGCAGGGGGAGAGGCTTAGGGTTAGGTGTGCCGAAATGTGGTGAGGGGGGAACCAGCGCCGCGCACGGAAGACTAGACAAGGGAGGGCGCCCTCGTCGTGTCGTTTCTTTTTTTGGCAATAAGAGGAGAAGAAAGAGATGAGGAAGGAAGAAAGGAGGATGCCTCTCTTGCCGTTGTCGTTTCTGTGTGTGTGACACCACCTCTCCCGCCTGCATCGTTGCCTGCCTGCCTGCTGCTGCGCGGCTGCCTTTCTCCCTCGCCGTACTGCCGTACAGGGCCGTACATCAAGTGGTTTCTTGAGAAGCTCGGACACGACGGCCTCAACCGGATGCTGGGTGGGTGGCTGCGGGTGGGTGGGTGGGTGGTTGCGGCTGGGGCTGGGTGGGGGTGGTGGGGGATGTTGGGTGGGATATGGGTCGGCAACGAGGACAGCCCGAATGGTGGTGTTAAAGGGAAGGGGGAATAGAGTATAACAATATAACCGCGAGAAGAGGGGACGGGGAAAATGGCGTGTGTGTGTGTGGGTTGGGTTGGGTTGGGTTGGGGGAATGCACGGAATGCGCGGTGGGTGGCACCCCAACGGCCACGCGCTCGCAGGTCAGACATCGGTTGGCTGTTGGGAAGTGGGGCCTGGGGCTTTGGGGGGCTGGGAGGGGCGCGACACGGTCCAGCGACACGGTGGAGCGACACCCGTCTCTCTCCGGACGCGCTCCGAAACCCCTCTCGGTTGGCAGTCCTGGGATGGCTGGGGTCACAGCTACCGTATGTATGACGAACCGCACCCGCACCCGCACCGAAACCAAACCCGACCAGACCGCACTCGTCATTTGGGGGCCAGTACAGTCCCGACCCGACCTGGCCAAACCCGTTGTGATGGACCAGATCGGGACAGCCCCATCCCCCCTGCCGCCGGCGGGCAGCTGCAACCACTCCCCATCTTCGCGTCCTGCTCTTGGGTCCCCATGCAGCCCTGCTACAACTCCCCCGCTCCCCTCCCCGTCATCATCCCGTCTCCCTCCCCGCCCTCCTGCTGCGGTCCCCCGTTTTTTTATACACACACACACCGCGTCATGTCCCCCTTCTGCCCCGCAGCCGGCTTCGACGACAAGACTGCCTACGCGCAGTGCATCTTCGCATACACGCCGGGTGCGTGTGTGTATGTGTGCGTGCGCGTGCGTGTGTGTATGTACGGAGGATGGGGGAGGGGTCATGTGTTTTCGCTCCCAACGGAAACTGCGCTTTGGGCCAAATCCGAACCCAACCAATCCACGGCTTGAGGAAAAGGGCGGCTCTGAGTAGCTCTGGGGGGGGCCTGATTAGGATTTGTCAGGAAGCGGGCGATGAGGAGTTCGGTGACTCGGGGGGGGGGAGCGGGGGGGGGGGGGTAAAAGAAAACGGCCCGGGACGAGGGAACGCAACGCAGTTACCTGGGATATTACCTGAGGATTACACTGGGGGGGTGGGGTGGGGTGGTGGTGGTGGGGGGAGGGGGTGGACGAACGAGGGACGATGGCTTGGGTGGAACCGAGGGGGACACAATGTGGGGAGTGGGGAGTGGGTGTGGCGGGGAGATGTGTTTGGGGGAGACACATGTTCGTGCTCCGGACGACGAGCTCGTCGTACACTCTACCCCCAAAACCCACAAGACACACACACGCCGGCAAACGACACGGTGGGCTCCTTTCGTTTCACGGGTCTGGAGCACCGTTACAGACCCGCCCCCCGCCATCCACCCTTACCTACACACACATGGACACATATCACACACACACACATACAACACACTCACATAGCACACCCACAACACACATACGCACAAAACACACACACACACACGCATTACGCGCCTGCCCGCCTTTCAGGTCCCGATCACGAGCCGATTACGTTTGTGGGTCGTACGGAGGGTCGGATCGTACCCGCGAGGGGACCCTCGGACTTTGGGTGGGACCCCGTGTTCCAGCCCGACGGTGAGCGGTTTGTTGGTTGGTTGGTTGATTGGTTGGTGGGGTGGATTGGGGTCAAGGCATCGTACTACTCGACCGCATCGGGGATGGAGAGGGACGAGAGCAAGGCTTGCATGGGTGCCGTTGCGCTTGGCGGTTGGCGGTCGGTCCGTCGCTGCGTCTGTGACCCCTGCCTCACACAACGCCTCTCCTCGCCTCGCCTCGCCTCGCGTCGTGTTTCACACGTCAGTTTGGCGGAAAGCGGTTTTGGTTTTTTTGCTTTTTCATTTCTGTTCTTATTCAGTGAAGGAAAAACGCATGACATTGATGCGTGCGCGACGTACATACATGATATTATTTACATACGTGTGCGTTGGTTGTCGGTTGCCGTACCCGTACAGGTTTCGATCTGACTTACGCCGAGATGGAGAAGGAGGCCAAGAACAAGATCTCCCACAGGTCTGTGTGTCACTGTGTGTTTGCGTGTGCGTGCGTGTGTATGAGTGGGCGGCGGGGGTAAAATGCACGGGCAGGGGAGTCGGGCCCCCCTCCCCCCGCGTATATATTTTTTTTTGCGGGGCGGCGGCAGCACCGTAAACTGCGATTGGTGTACTGTACTGCATGGCATGCCGTACGTTGATGTAATGTCGTACTTTTGTACTGCGGTCGTACTTACTTCAGGTACCGCTCGCTGGACAAGCTGAGGAACCACCTGCTGGCGAATGCGGAGCAGCAGCAACAGCAGCAACAGCAGCAGCAGTAAATGAAGTACTGTTGAATGAACTGTTTTTCCCGTACCGTATTTCAGTGAACGGACTGACCCCAAAAAGATGTTTGACTGGCGCGGATTTCACCGGCGGCAAAAGGTCAACGCAACAACGACACAACGAGCAACTCATGTGATTCAATTCGGGGCGCACGGGAACCGCACGTGCTATTAGTTGGATGATGTGGGTGTGGGTGTCACAGGGGGTGGGCTCCCGACCCTCGTTCGTGCGAGAAGCCGTTTGCGAGCGCAAGAAAACAAAAACGTCACCGCAGGGAGGGCGACGGCGGCGGCGTTGTTTGAGGGCAGGGCCAGCCATGACGCGAGGGCAGGGCCAGACAGGGCAGGGCCAGTGGCAGCATTTCCTGCACCAGACTGCGGCAGAGGCGCGCGCGTGTGTGTGTGTGAGCGCGCGCGTGTGTGTGTGTGTGTGTGTTGTACGACAAACCAAACCCCACGTGCCAGTCCAGTCGTGGACACTGTAAGCAGCAGTCCACGGCTCCCGAGGTATCGGTATCGACATGTCTGGCGCCACGCATCCGCGCCCGGACAAGCCCCATCTGCGGAATTTGGTGCTGAACATGCAGATCGGCGTTGTGCAGACTCTGTAACAGAGCGCCTTGTGCGATCTGGGTCGGTGGAAACTCTTACCTACGGATCCCCTAGTAATACCCCGAGGGGCGGGGTGAGGGGGCCTGTGGTGCGGTACCAGAGTCCAAACCACGTTTCAAATGTATTGCAGAGTTTTAGGGCCCCGGAAATTGCCGGAGGAGCAGAGCAGGGCAGAGCCTGCGCGCCACGGCGCGCCAAAAACAACGAATAACCGAACTAGCTGTTCACGAATCCCGATGTCGGATTGCCGGTAGTTGCCGCCCACAGTTCGGAGCCACTGTAGTTGGTATCCTGCAGAAATTTTTCCCGCCATGTTACGCAGGAAACCGGACGGCAGCATTGGTATTAGTCAGATCTGGTGGTGCCCGAAGCCCGATGGTGGTGTTGTGGTGGCTGGTGGTGGTAGGTTTGCTCTGGGGTTTCATTGAGGCGGCTCCGAAAGGTTCAAGAGGGATGTCATTCAAGTTAACCTGTAATAATTAATTATTCGCTACTGCAGGTATTGTATAACCTGACCGTATTGGAAGAAACTGTACTGTACGTGGCTGCCTGTGGGTGTCGACACAGTTCACAGTCAGAACGAAGCAGGAGCGCTGAGCAGTACTTCCTAAAACAACTAAGCTTCTGTATATTTTTCAAAGTATTTTGCCAGTCAAGGTTGCCCAAAGAGCTGATCGACGGTGTCACCGATGCAAGTTCGCGGAAATGTTGTCCCCGAGTGGCATATTGTAACCTACCTAGAAGTTTGTACTTAAGACCTCAAACCCGAGTTACAGCTACTATAAAACGTCATTTGACTCATTCTCTTACCTCCACACACCTAAGACCTTTTCTCCACCTCTATACATCTCCGACGAACGCAATCATACACGGCGGAGGTAGACATTCGATCACCTCTGGGCACTGCGGGCTGCGCGAGGGCGCTTTCGGACCTTGGCCCCGACGTTCTTGTCGTAAAGCCAGCAGCCGACCCCAAGCCACCACAAGCGCAACTCCGCTTCAACAGCGAAACTATGTTTACCTCCACATTCCGGTCTCCTCGAAGTTCTTGCAGCGAGGCTTTGGAGGGCTTATCGTTCCTGCCCTCTCGGCTCAATTCCGACGACGCGCTCTCGCCCGGCGAGGACGGGCCGGAGCTCAACGTAGACAGCGTTCATAAATTCATTGGAAGCCCTAGGTACCATACAGCTGACGGTGTGCCCAGGCCCAAGGTACGTGCTGACGTAAAAAGACCTAAACTACGTGCCAAGCAATCTCCAGTTTAGACACTTTGCTAATCACAGCCGCAAACATCCGCCTGCCCTTTGACAGATTCTGGCGCATGTCTCAGGAACTGGACTGGCACCCTGGGAAATTCACAGGTATGGTCAAGCCCGCATCGAAAAAAGTGTGAACTGTGCCGACATCGTAGTTGGTGCCATAAATTGGCGGGGCATCTCCAGGCTGGCCATCCGGGAACGCTGCAAAAATTCTGTTCTGCAGAGGGTCCTTCGGTGCACGTGTCGTGTTATCGCACGTTTGGCTGATGGTTGCCTTATAAGACCGGCTGGCCGTAACGTAGATGCAATCCCTCTCAGCCGCCCTCCCTCTCGCCTCCTTTCCCTCCCTCCCTCTCACCGCCTGTCCCTCCCTCCCTCTCCCCTCCCTCCCTCCTCTCTCCCTCTCCCCTTCCCTCTCCCTCCCCTCCCCTTCCCTCCCGTGCCATCAGGCCCCAGAAGTTCGTCCGCGACCTGGTCCTTCGCCGCTGCTTCTCCGGCCGGGTGCTGGATGCGGGGTGCGGCATCGGCGACAATGCGCTGTTCGTGGCCAAGGCGTGTCCGGGGGCGGAGGTGACGGCGGTGGATGTGGTGCCGCGCTGCCTGGAGTTCGCGGCGGCAAAGGCGGGGCTGAGGAACATGAAGAGCAAGGTGGGTCGCTGGGTCGGCGGGTCGGTGCCAGTGTCAATTGTTTATTTTGCAATGCAGTGGGCTAGGTGGGGCTCAGTCTGTCCCGTGTGCCAGGTGTCGCGCACAACGCCGGTCCCGGGAAACGGCGGCGACGGCCGCCGTACTCGGGGCACGTTCCGTCCCGACTACGGCATCTTTTTCAACACGTCAATAGTACGGCAACTGTCCCTAACGGACCGGATTTACAACGGAATCGTGGAACCCTCTGATGCCCCCGAAACCCAACGGTGCCTTCCCCAGGTGAAGCTGGAGGTGGGCGATCTGTTGCAACAGGACCCGGCCCGACTGCCGCCGGTGCTGTCGGCGCCGGAGCGCGACAGCTGCTTCGACGTCGTCCTCGATTCGCTGACCTTCCACTGCTTCTCCGACGCCGATCGCGAGCGTTACGTCGCGGCGTTGCGTCGGCTGCTGAAACCCGGCGGCGTCATCTACATGAACTGCATGTCTGAGGACGAGACGCGGCCCGGCGGGCCCAGGTACATCCCGTCGTACATGTGTGTCGTACTCCGTAGGGGAGACTCGCGCCGGCCGTCTTTCGGTGCTTGTAATACCGTACCACGGTTCTGTACTACGGTACAGACGGCCAGCCATGCAGCATGCACCCTCCTAAAACCGTCCCAAAAGCCCCTTAAGCCGAAGACCACCAACCAACTAACGACCAACTTCGTTACCGTACTTCCAGCCGCTGCGGCTGACAGCGTGGCATGCGTGCTGCGCTGCTGCCCTGCCTCGCCAACCGCCGTTACCCCCTCCGCCTCCACGCCCCGTCCCCCCGCAAGGCGCGTGCCGGTGTCTGACATGCTAACGGTCTTCAACCGCCGCAACGGTTGGGAAGTTGAGGGCACCGAAGATTCGGTCATCGAGTTCCACCCCACCTTCTGGGGGGGTCTGGCTAAGGCGCGCCTCTTCACAATCCGAAAGCTGTAAAGCGTTGTAAGCGGGGGTGGGGTGGGGGCAATGTACGTTCCAGCGGGGCTCTCAACTTACCAAACGTCGCAACCCGTCGGAAGAATCCCTCCCCCGCTCGCATCCGCGCCCTTGCAATCCTGCGTGGGACGTTGTACGGCGAATCGGCGATCGTACGGCGGCTTGCTCCCTCGCTACGACGAAACTGGCGTTTGGAAAATAAGTCTCGTTTTATTCGACCTGGACCTTCCGCTGCGTATACTCATGCATCGACATCTTACATCGACCCTCCTTCCTTCACCCATCTTTCACCACCGCCATGTGATTTCGTCGCATGAATAAGATGCGTTCTGCAATTCGATCTCAGCAAACGTTCGTTCCTGCAGCGGAATCGTGCGGTGTGTGGTGCTTTGAGTGGCGACCCGGCCAATAATGGTGCGCGCGCGCGTGTCTTGGTACGGCATGCGTGTATAAGGGGGCAGGGCCGTACATGCGGGCATGGATGTGCAACTCGCATGGCTGGAGCCCCCGCCGACGCGCCTGAACATTGCTCCACTGTGAGCCGCTAGATTTCGAGAGAGTGCGTGTGTGCGTGCGTGGGTGGGTGTGTTTTTGTGTAGATGGGTTTTCCCCTCTCCCGTCTCTCCTGGATTTGGCGTTCGCCCCCACCCTCTCCCGGGCCGTCTCCAGGAGAGAAGGGGGCCTCGCTAGCCAGGACCTTAAAGATTAAATGCATGGAACCCTAATGATCATTGCCGTACGTTACCCGCCGTATGTGCCGTACGTGTACGGGACGGTATGGGGTGTGGTGCTGCTGCTGCTGCTGCCGCCAGAGGTGCACGTTGCTTGCTCGATGTGCGCGCGAAGCAACAAGAAAAATTCTAATCTGGTTATAAAAATATTGAAACCGGGGGATGTTTTTTTATAAACCGCGCAACGAAAACTGAGCCTTGCGATTATCTCAGCATGAAATCGCAAGGCTCAAATAAATGGCCGGCGTCAGGTCCTGAAATCCCCCATCGCGTCACTCTTAACGAACACGGTTCCGAGGCAAGGCAAAAAGCCGTCAGTTCGTTGGATCCTTGGCGGTTGGTGGTTTGCTGGTTCGTGGCCGGGATGACAACTCTCAGCACGCGCGGCAGTGCCGCGGCGCGGTCCATATCCGCATAGCCGGGCGCGGTCCTTGTCACGACCAACACCGCCAAATGTCGGCCGCAAGCTTGCGGATGCGTTTGTGTGTGTGTGTGTGTGTGTGTGTGTGGCGGGGGAATCGGAGGGGAGGGGAGGGGAGCGGAGAGGAGCGGAGTGGGCTGCTACGTGCACCTGCGAGTATGTGTGTGTGTTTGTTGATGCTTATTATTGATGCGAGGTCGCTGCACCCAACCCCTAAAGTTTTGGGCGGCTGAGACCGCTGGCAGTGCGAGTGGAGGGGATAAGAGCGCGTAGACGTTGCGGTACGGCAACACGCCTCGTCAGCTCCTCGTCGTGTGCCGTACTACTGACGTACTTTCTCACAAACACTGCGCGCATCGTGTATGTATGTGTTTCCCGCGCATCTAGACGGATGGCGCCCCCCACCCACGTGCTAGGTTGGGGTTCGCTGTGCTGTATTGGGGCTCGCTGTATTGCTGTCGTACACTGTCCCTCCCGACGGCGTCCGAAGCCGCTGCCGGCTGCTGCTGATGATGATGATGATGAGAATGAGGCGATGGCTGCGGCGACTGCAGTTCTGATCGGGTTCCCTAATAATAGCTAGCTGATCTCGTTTCTTTGTCGCTGCGCCGTGTACGACCACGCTAGTTTGACGCGCGGCATGCGAGAGCCGGAACAGAACACCGGACTCGATGAGCCGGTTCGTACGGCAAGTATACAGCAGTCGTACTGTACTTGCCGTACAGTCAGTCGCTGTGCCGCCACCAATCGTCGGCCTTGCCTCTCAATTTCGATGACGTGACGTAATATGTCGTACTTGCGCTCTCCGTTTGCAAATGGCCAGCAGTACGGTATATTCCTTGCTTGGCGACAGCCCCGGTATCGATCCCCGTTGCAGTCGCTCCGATCGATTATATGTGCGACCAATCGTCGGTTTCGACACCAGCGACGGCGTGTGCTCGCTTTGCTCGTTTGTTGTTGTGCTCATCAGCGCCTGAGTTTGCGTTAGTTGGTGGTTGCGGTGGTTGCGGCCGTTATTATTGTTGTTAATGAGTTGGCTCCAGGCCCGGGGCCCTTGGAAGGGTCGGTCAAGGGTGGAGCCCGCGGTGGAGGCCAGCAGGCCGCGGGCCAGCTGGGCCTTATGCGTCCTCCCATCCAGCTCCGAAACCAGGATCTCTCCTCGGCACACGGCTGACTGACGCCTCCGAATGTCCGAATGTCTGAACGTTTGTGGAAGGAACCTCACGCAGAACCCCAACTTGCTCTCAAAGCCTCGGTTCGGGCTTTCGGCCGTTCCGTGTTAGTTGTGGACTGCCCCGCCGTCGGCGCCTTTTTGGTTGGTCAGGGGTGGGTCGGTCGGTCGGTACAAATTGTAGTAAGGGCGGTTCATTCACGCCGGATTACCGGTACGGTAGCTGTTGTGGTTGTTACGGTTGTTGCATGCAGTTGGCCGGTAGCCGCCACGTTTGCGTGCTCCGTGGCCCCTGCGTGGCAGCACGGTTTCTTTTCGGTTGTTGGTCGTTGGTGTCGACGGTTGACCGTTGGTGGGCAGCGGCGGGGAGGCAGAGGCCCATGCAGGCGGGCGCTGTGTGGGGCTCTGTGCGTGGACGAGCACGCAGGCAGGCAGGCGGGGACGGAGGTGGACGAGACGCGCGCGGCGGGGGACGAGAGGCGTGCGACGGGCGCTCCCCCAGGCTATGCAATAAAGGGAGCAGCGCTGCTGCTGCTGCTGCTGCCGTTGCACGACACTGCGGGGGGCGGATCGATGCAGCAGCTGCTGAAAGCGCGCCTCCTTTTACCCGGAAATATGCGATGCGGTGCAGTACAGTACGATATAGTGCAGGTCGTTGCGGTACAGTTTGGTACAGGGCGCGGTACAGGGCCCACAATTCCTTCCTCACGGTTTTCCTCACTTGCGGTTGGATTGAATTTCTCGCTGGATTTATGACATTCAATTCATGATGTGTGTTTTGGATTTGGGTGTGATCAGGTGTTGGTGGTGCTGGTGGGCGTAGAGGTGTTGTGTATGGGTATGGGTGGGTGCAGCGGTTACTGCGGGGCTCCAGATAGATCTGTGAAGAGCAGAGGTGAAGAGTAGAGTCAGGGTGTGTGTGGGGGTGTGTGGGGTGTGTGCGTGTGGCACCGGACGGACCAAGCGACCATCTGAACTGAATTGCGTGAATTGACAGAGGCCTCCAGCTGTAACATACGGTACAGGGCGAGGGTCTGATTCCCACTGATGCAACAAATAAGGGAGAGAGAGAGAGAGAGATAAGAAGAACGACAGCTGTGCCTGAACTGTGTGTCTGCGTTCTTCGCAGCGTTCAAAAGCACTAACATGTGCGGTCTGCTGTGCGGTCTGCCAGGTGGACATCTCGGCAACCGAACCAACGAACGACACCGGTACGCTGAGTCGCGATTCGCTTGCCAATGTTGCCATTGCAGCCAGATGATGGGCTCCTCGCTTGCCATAATATTTAGTTAATGCCTTATTGAAATGGCTTGCAGCTGCAGACAATATTTAGCTCCCAGGGATCCGCAAGCTCGCTCGTCCCAACAATGTTTCTTTTCTTGCGCAGGGGCGTTCGCATGAACATACCTCAATATTTTATGTAAGCTACTTAATTATTCAGCAGGCCGCAGGCAA
Organism: Pleodorina starrii; assembly: GCA_030267565.1. Classification (NCBI taxonomy): domain Eukaryota; kingdom Viridiplantae; phylum Chlorophyta; class Chlorophyceae; order Chlamydomonadales; family Volvocaceae; genus Pleodorina; species Pleodorina starrii. The sequence goes on along the minus strand of BRXU01000020.1, from coordinate 2,280,109 downwards.
GGCTGCTTACGGACGTATCAAAAGCCATCTTTGAAAGCGAACGATGTGCGAGTAACGCACGCTGCGCATAGTAACAAAACTACCTTGAACGGTCCTCGGCTTGAGAGCTGCATGTCTTGCCTGACAGCCCTCGGAGTGGAATGTTTCGCAGAACCCTTGTCAGCAACCGCTGCAGCAAACTTGCCCATTAAGCAGATGTGCTCAGCGAGCAATATGCGTAAAGCGATGAAGCACTTGTCACGCCGTGACCTCCTTGCCCGTCATCGCTCATGACAGCCGTTCAGTCCGGCGCCGGCGCCCAGCCCAAAGCCAGGACCGGCGCCGGCAGTAGTGGCTCTGTCAGCGGCAATAGGGCGGCAGTGCGCTTAGCCTGGAAGGCCGAGGAGGATGCGGTGCTTCGCCGGTGAGTCTTTCCTGCAAGGAGGGGAGGGCGGGGAGGCGAGGGAGCCAGGAGGTTCGTTATGGGGTTATCCACGGGGGTATAGGCCGGAGCCCGTGAACGGTAAAGTAACAGAAGAAGGCCGTCTCGTCTGCGAAAGAACAGCGAGGGGGCGCGGGGTTTGAGAGCGTAGGGTTGGGAGTGGAGGGCGGGGGGGCTGAGGGCGGGGGCGGGGGGGCGGGGGGTTGAGGTGGCCATGCACCCTTGGTACGATTGGTACTTAATGGTGGCGGCGGGGGGTTGAGGGGGGCTGGCGGGGGAGACTGATGGCCAGGCCAGGCCAGGCCAGGCCAGACGGGGGTGTAACACCCGTCGGGTTTTAGGGAGGTTCAAGCAGGCACATGGACGGGGCAGGCCTTGCATTGCCAAAACAGCTTTGTCTGACAATTCAGATTGTCGTGCTCAATACTCCGCCCCTCCCCCCTTTCCCTCCCGCTCGTCCCCCTCCCTCCCTCTCGCCCCCCTCCCCTCCCCTTCCCGCCCCTTCCTCTCAGTTGTGTGGAGGCCCTGGGCACCCGCAACTGGTCGGAGGTGGCGGCAGCCCTCAACGCCCAAATGGGCAGAACACCCAGTGCCACCCACACCCACACCCACACCCAACCCAACACAGGCCCCAACTGGTAAGCAGTCTGCTGCCATTCTGCGTCCGGGTCAGTGTCAGGGTCTGGGTCCTGGTCCTGGTCCGGGTGTGAGGGCAAACGGGTCCGGAACCCTACGGAGTCGCCAAGCCGCGTCTCGGGCGCCTTCGCTGCGCGTCGTCTTTCCTTGACCCCCGGTACACCCAACTGCCAACTCCAACCGCCAACCTCCAACCGCAACTCCCGAACCCCCGAACCCCCCAACCCCCACCAGCGGAGCCGGCGCCACCACCGCTGGGCCTGTGTCGGGTTCGCCCGGATCTGGATCTGAATCTGCTTTGTGCCGGCTGCGCACCGGCAAGCAGTGTCGGGAGCGGTGGGCGGCGTGTCTTCGTCCCTCCGACATCCGGACGGGCGGGTGGACGGAGGAGGAGGACGCGGTCATCATTGCGGCACACAAGCGCCTGGGGAACAAGTGAGTGAGGGATTGGGAGTCCAGGGAGTCGGGAGTCGGCGATTTGGGAGAACGGGGATTTGGGAAACGGGGATTTGGGAGCCCGGGATTGAGAGGGAAGGAAAGCGTGGGGGAAGGGGGGTAACGGGTAACGGGTAACACCGTACTACACTACTGACTGTTGCTGCCGTACTCACGGTCGGGGTACGTTGCCCTACAGATGGCGCCAGATCGCAATGCTCCTGACGGGTCGTACGGAAAGGGCGGTCAAGGTGAGAGGAGTCGTGAGTCGGGAGTTGTTTGAAGGGGGGTTTAGGGGGCGCGGAGGGGCCCAATCCGTGAGTGGTGATGAGGGCACACAGGGGGGTTGCTTAAGGTTTTAGCGTTTTAAGGCGCGGGGGAGTCCAGGGGGCCGTGAGGACGTTGGAGGCGGCTGTCTTTGCTGGATGGAGACTCGCTGGGGGGATTGGGCCCTGTAAACGCTAGTAGGGGGGTGGGGGCGGGGCCGGGGGAGGATCGACCCTGCCGCCGCCGCCGCCGTGTCGGCGCTCCCGCGATCGCGACCCGAAGACCGGAAAGCGGCCGTAGTGGGTCGCGGAAAGGAGGCCACACTCCCGACCCCAACCCCAACCCCGCGCTGCGCTGCGCCGCGCCGCGCCGCGCTGTGTCGCGTCGCGTCGCGTCGCGCCGGGCGGATGCCGCACCCCCCGGGTGGTGGATGGGTGGTTGGGGGCGCGATCGGCAATGTGTGTGTGAGGCAGCTTCATATAACTCACCGCCTGCTGTTGTGTCTTGCGACCTGCCGTACAGAACCACTGGAACAGCACCGTACGACAGAAGCTCGAACCGGAGCGACCTACACAGCCGCAGCCGCAGCCACAGCCGTTGCATGAGCAGCAGGGGCAGGGACAGCAGCAGGGGCAGCAGGGGCAACAACAGCAGCAGCAGCAGCCCGGGGACAGCAGTGAGGTCCGCCGCCCGTCATTGTTGAAGGAGTACATTCTCAGTTTGGGCCTGAAGCCGCGCAATGGCGGCGGCGGCGGCAGCGGCGGCGGGGTTTCGGAGCGTGACGGCGGCGCCGGGGGCTGCGTCGGCGGCGGTGGCGGCGGCGAAGAGGCTGGCGGCGGCGGCGGTTTCGGAGCCGCTAGCGAGGACGGAGGGGAGGAGGAGGAGGAGGACAACGGTGGCGACGATAGCGATGGCGGGGGCGCGGCGGGGGCATCTGAGCTGCCGGCGCCGGAAGGCACGGAGCCGCGGCGGCGGAGCTCCGATGACGGCTCATTGCCGCATTCAGCCGCGCAACCGGCGGGGCTTCCGCCGCCGCCGCCGGCGGCGTCCCTCTTGGCAATGCCGGCGGCGGCAGCGGCCGCGGGGGGCGTCCCTGGGGTGTACGGCACGCTTGCTGACGCCGCGGCGGCGCCAGGAGTTGCCACCGCGCAGCCCTCCGCCGTACGGCGGCCGCCCTTCCTGCCGTACGATTTCGCCGCCGCCGGCATGGGCGCGATGGGCTGCTTCATGGGCCTTATGGGTCTTATGCCGCCGCCAGCCTTCATGACGGCGATGCCGCCGATGCCGCATCCGTTACTCATGCTTCCGCCGCTGCCGACCGCGGCGGCGGCGGCGGCGGCGCCAGCAGGACTTCCGGAGGCAGCGGCGACGGCGACGGCGGCCGCCGCACTGGCGCCGCCGTCGCACCATCAGCATCAGCACCACCATCATCACCACCCAGCCGTGACGGCGGCCGTTGCTCCCGCCGCCGCCGCCGTTGCGGCAGGTCTAATCGGCAGCGGCGGCGGCGCCGCCACCATTGGCGATTCCACTGACGGCGGCGGCGGTCCTCGCAGCCCCAAACGGCGGCGCATGCTTGGGTCGACGCCGCCGCCACCGCCGCCGCCGCAGCAGCAGCCACAGCCGCCGCCGCCGGCGGTGGCGACGTCAGCGGACCCGGCGGGCCAGCGGGACCCTCGGACCAGTGCGCCGGTGGAAGCCGCCGCCGCCGCCGCCGGCACAGAACACACTGCGGCGGCGGCGGCGGCCATGGCGGCGGCAGCGGTGCAGCCGACGGCGGCGGCGACGGCGGCTGCGGCGGTGATGCATCCGGCGCTGGCCCTACAGGGCTACCTCATGTCGCTGTCCTCCTCCGCCGCCTACCTAATGGAAATGCACAAGGCGGCGGCTGCGGCAGCCGCCACAGCTACGGCGGCAGCGGCGGCAGCCGCCACATCTGCCGGCACTGGCGCCGCCGCTGCCGCGACGCCGGGGACCCAGCAGCCGTTTCTCATGCAAATGCAGGCGGCGGCGGCGGTGCCGCCGCCGCTGCTGCCGCAGCAGCGGCGGCAGGCGCAGCCGCTGGGGCAGGCGGAGCAGTCGCCGGCCTCATTGGCCGCCGCGGCGGCAGGCGCGGTGGCGTGTCCGGGACCCGGGGGTTCTGCCGGGGCTTCGGAGGGTGTCGGTGGCGGCGACGGCGGCTGCGGCAGCTGCACGGCTCCGCCGACTGCGGCGACGGCAGCGGCGCATTACCCAGCGGCGGCGGCGGCGGCGGCGGCGGCGGCGCTGGCGGCCACTCATGATTCGCTGCCGCCGCGCGGCAGCGGAGCGATGGCGGCGAGCAGGTCCTGCGGTACGGCACCGCCGCCGCCGCCGCCACCGCTGCAAGCTCCGCTCCCATCGCCGCCGGCGGTGGGCGGCGGCGTCACGGGCGCCGGCAGCGGAGGCGGAGGCGGCGCTGCGGTTCGGGATCCGCAGGACCCGCAAATGCTCCTGACAGCGTTGCCGTACCTTTCTCGAGCCGTACACGACACGGCGACGTATCATCCCCACCTATCAGCAGCGGCGACGGCGGCGGCGGCAGCTGCCGTACAGCAAGGGGCCGCGCACCAGGCGTCCGCCGCTGCAGGGGCGGCGCTCCCAGCGCAGCTGGCGGCGCCGGCGCCGGCAGGCCATAGCGCGAATCCCATCGGGCCTTTGATTGGAAGGGAGCGGTGGGAGGGGCATGTAATGGAGGTGGGCCCGGAGGGCGGAGCTTCCGACGGCGACGGCGACACTGACGGCGACGGCGAGCCTGGCGACGACGCCGGCGACGGCGGGCGCGGCGGCGGCACCTCCTGCAAGCGCGTTTGGTCCGAGGCAGAGAGCCGAGCGCTGGGTGCGTGTCTGGAGTGGGGCTGGGGCGTCTTTCGGGTGTCTCGGTGTTTCGGAGCCCGGACGGTGGCGGCGTGTGGTGTTTCGGTGGCGCGCTCGGAGAGGGGGCGGGGGAGGCGGAGGGGGGGTGGAGTAGCAGGGGTAGAGTGGTAACACCTCACCTGGGCCATTCAAGTAACACCTCACCTGGGCCATTCGAACTGTCCTATTTTACACGACGGCCCCCCCGGCCGTTCTTATCACACCCCCCCCCCCGGCTTTTCACTTTCAACCCCAAATGCCCCCTCTTCCCCGTCCCCCTCCTCTCCCTTCCCGACCTCGCAGCCGAGTTGGTGTCCTCTTTGGGTGAGGGCAAATGGTGCCGAGTCGCCCGGGAGCTCAACGCTCGCTTCACCACACATCACCACCACCACCACCACCATCAGCAGCATCAGCACCTGCACCATCACCACCAGTTGCACCACCACCACCAGTTGCAGCTACAGCGGGAGCACTTCCAAGCCGATAGGGGAGGCGGTGACAGCGGCGGCGGCGGCGGCAGCGGAAGCGGTCTTGTCGGTGGCGGCGGCGGCGATCTGGGCGGCGGCGGCGGCGGTGGTGGTGGTGGTGGTGGTGGTGGTGGTGGCTTGGAGGGGTGTGTGGGTCACCGTTCCGCCAAGCAGTGCCGCGAGCGCTGGCTGCACCACCTCAAACCCGACATCTCGAAAAAGGTACGGTATGTACGGCATGGTATGGTACTGCATTGTACGGCGGACGGGCTACGGTCGTTGGGTCGTTTTGGGTTGGGGGGTTGTGGGGTTCGAACCTGCGAGCGGGCTGTTAGGGAGGAGTCGGTTACGCGCACCACCACCCCACGCACTCAGTCATCCAAGGCGCCGCCCTCGACCCCCCGCTGTGCCCCCGCTCTGCCGTACATCGTACATTATCGTACAAGGGCTGGGACGAGCGTGAGGAATGGGCGCTGGTGGCGGCTCACTCTGAGTTGGGCAATCGGTGGGCGGACATTGGCCGGAGGATGGGCGGCGGGCGCAGCGAAAACAGCGTCAAGGTACGACGTATACACATGTGTTACTGTGTGTACGAATGTACGAGTGTACGCGGAACAATCGTCAAGGTAGCAATTTTAGTAGGGCAGCAGTAAGAAGTAGGTCTTCGGGTTTTAGCAAGTAGGTTTCTAATTAGGGTTTCAGATTTTAGGGTAATTTTGAACAGTGTGTTTTTGACATACTACCGGTAACAGTATGGTTGGGTCTTGTGCCCGCTATCGTCAACGCAGGGCCGTCTCCGTCCGTCCCTCCGCTGCGGTCTCTCCTTGACTACTGCACACATCCTCCCCCCCTACCCACCGCGTACACCCCCCCCCTCTGGTTGGCCCCCTTCCCCTCCCCTTCCGCCCTGGGTTGGCCCCCGCCCTTCCCCCGGCACTCCTCCCTCCCCGGGTGGCCACAGAACCATTGGAACTCAGCGCTGCGCAGAAAACAGCCCTGGAGGTTGGGAGGGGTGTGTGTGGGAGGGGGGGAAGGGGGGAGGGGGAGGTGTATGTGCGTGTGTGTGTGCGTGCATTTGTGTGTGTATGTGTGTGTGCGTGCATTTGTGTGTGTATGTGTGTGTGCGTGCATTTGTGTGTGTATGTGGGTGTGCGTGCATTTGTGTGTGTATGTGGGTGTGCGTGCATTTGTGTGTGTATGTGGGTGTGCGTGCATTTGTGTGTGTATGTGGGTGTGCGTGCATTTGTGTGGGTTGGGGAGGGAGGGAGGGGTAGGAGTGTGAGCGTGTCCAAAGAGGCCATCTGGCTGGCGGGCTGAGGGGGGGAGAGGGGGAGAGGGGATGAGCGTGAATTGGGTACTTGGGTTGGGTACTTGGGTTGGGTACTTGGGTTGGGTACTTGGGTTGGGTACTTGGGTTGGGTACTTGGGTTGGGTACTTGGGTTGGGGGCGGAGGGAGCTGGTGTCTGGACGGGGAACTGGACTGGACGGGAACTGACACTAGGAGACTAGGAGTGAAGGACTAGGAGTGAAGGACTAGGACCAGGGCATGCGTGTTATGTATTCCATTCGTGCTGTGCAATTTGCCGGGGACACAAGCCCCCCGAGCCGTTCTTGCACACGACGACCGCATGACGTACACCGCATACGATACATTGCACATAGGGCCCAGGGACCGATTTGAGTTGTTGTTGTACTGTACTGCAGGTACGACGGCGGTGTACGGATCAGCGTGCTGGATTGCTACCAGGTCGTACACGGCTTCAAGGCGTTCTCGCGGGAGGTGGACCAGCGGGCGGTGCTGGCGGCGGCGGCGGCGGCGGAGCCCAAGCTGCCGGCGCGCGTGTCCGCAGGTACGGCAGCTGGCGGCGGCGGTGACGGCGGCGGCGGCGGTGGCGGCGGCGACGGAAGGAAGCGACGGCGGGGCGCGCGGCACGGCGGCGCCGCCGCAGGTACCTCGGGTGCGTGCCTGTCTTGCCTGTCTCTTGAATTAGTTCCATGATTTCGATGTTTTCGACGGGATCTTCATAATGTACTGGGATTTTTTGATGATTCTATGTTATGGGATATGGCTGCATCCCCGTATCGTTCACAGTCGGGCTGAACGGGGAGGGGGGAAGCGTAAGGTTCTGGCTCTGATATGCATGGGGAGCATACCGTTTACCGTACCTCCACGCAACAAACCCGAAAAACTTTTATCGTCTGCACTTTTCACAAGGCGACGCGTGATGAACGTGTCCTTATTGCCGTAGAGCCAGGGTAGAGCTAAGCCGTTTACAAACTACCAACCCGCAAATTTCCTTCCGGTAGTTTCGTAGTTATCGTTAACCGTTAAACGCCAAGCGCGCTGCTTCATGCATCAAGCCAACTAGCCAAACATTTAGCAGCCATATCCATCACCGGACAACTGAACTTTTTTGATTTCAAATATTGGGTAAATGTAAACTCACCTTCATGAATGCACGCCGAGGTCGCCGACTGAGTCCACCACCAGTCCTAGAGCTAGCTAGCTACGAGACATTGAGCAGGAAGCCGCCATGAGGTACACCGTAAGATGCACTCTTCCTAAATATGCACGCATCCTAAAATCAAAAATGAAAGGAAAAACAAAGGACAGAAAGCAGCCGGTGCAGCTCCCTGGGACTGCAGTTATGGCGCCACCGAGCGATTGCGATCGCGACCTCGCCGACGGTCGCCTTGCTCGTCCATTCCAACGTGATGGAGGACAAGGACATGAAGGACAAGGAGAGCATGACGCCCCTGGAGCAATGGAAGTGGGCACCGGTGCGACCGCGAAACAGGAGGCTGATGCACATGCGGATTCGAAATCGCTATTTTGAACCTGTCCAATTCTTGTTTCAAACTTGCTATAATCCCTGGAACCCACCTCGCGTCCTCGCCCACAGCCGCTCCGAAGGCTCCCCTCCCCTCAATCTCTGTCTAAGCCCGGACCTCACGCCATCCACTCTGCCCGCACGCAGCAGCCGCACCACACACGCCAGCCACTCTGCCCGACCCACGTTCGCATGTCAGCCACTCCCTCTCCGCGCGCCGACGTGGCATGGCTCTCATCCAGTTCCGAAACCCGTCCGGAGCCCTGGTTCAAGTCCAGCTCCGAAACCCATCCGAAACCTTGGCAGAAGTCCAGCTCCGAAACCCATTCGAAACCCTCGCTGAATAAATTAATTACAGAGGAGCTGGATAACAGCTACTTCGTGCGATCGCACGCGCGACTCTGTGGGCCCAATGTCCAAAATAGGACATCTAGATAGACCAGGCCACCAACCAATTCACCGGAGAAATCGCCTCATTACAAAGAAAGGGATCCCACGCTTGGAAATGAATGTCTTCGACTACGTGTGCCAATTCCGATTCCCTAAAACGAATCGGTGCCCAGGCTACCTTAAGGGGGCCCTCCCTGTTTGAAATTACGAGAGCCAAGCTCTCCTTCCCTCCCTCCCCCCAGCATCCCCGCCCTGGTGCTTGTTCCTCCTCCGGGGCTGCTTTCGCTTTCGCTTTGGCGCCGTTCACTAGCCTGTCGGCTCAAAGGCCAGTCCGGTGACTTGTGGTAAAGGAATGAATCGTTTGTCCCCTCCCTTGACCCTCCCTTGACCCTCCCGCCCTCTTCCTCCCGCCATCAGGTACTTAAGGTACCAGTGCCAATGACGCATGTCACTCTGAACCCGCCCGCCCGCCCTCCCTCCCGCCCGCCCGCCCTCCCTCCCGCCCTCCCGCTCTCCGCGACGCCACTCCTCCCGAATCCTGCAGCCGACCCGGACTCGGCCCCCTCTCAACAGCCCGACGGGCAAGAAGCCGCCGTCGCCGCCGCCGCCACCGCCGCTACGGCCGCCGCTGCCGCGCTCCAGCATCCGCCGCCGACAGCACTGTCGTACCAGGAGGATGAGCAGGGTATCCTGGCCGCCGCCGTCACCCTGAATGCCCTCAGCAGCTGCAGCGCCTCAACCGCCACCGCCACCGCCGCAGCGGTCAGGGAGCAGGCACAGGCGCCGGGTCCTGCCAGCCCAACCGGGAAACGCGGCCGCGGCAGCGGCTGCGGCAGTGGCGGCGGCGACGGCGGCAGCCCCCGCCCGCCGTCGGGCCTCTTGCAGCATCCGGGGGGAGGAGACCCAGGAGAAGCGCCGCAGCGGCAGCGCCGCCGACAGCATCCGGAGAGCCCGCAGCCGCCGCAGCCCCAAGCGGTGCCGGCGGCGGCGGCGGCGGCGGAGGGCGTCGGTGTGGTGACGGCGGCAGTTATGGAGGGCGGGACGGCGCCGCCGGCGGCAATGGGCGTAAACCTGCTCTCGCTGCCGGGTCAGCCGATACCACATCAACCACATCACCACCACCATCATCAGCATCACAACCACCACCACCACCATCGTCACCAACAGCTGCTGCTGCAGCAGCAGCCAAATCACCCTGCCGGTCCCACACCCCTGCCGCCGCCGCAGCTCTTGCCCCTGCTTGCGGCGGCGGCGGCGCCCCCGCCGCCGCAGCTGCTGGCGGCGGCGGCGGCGCTCGCCGCCAGGCCGTCGCCGCCGCCGCCGCCGTCCCTGGAAGCTTGCACTCTAGAGCTGGCGGCGGCGGTGGCGGCGGCGGCGGCGCAGCACCACCGCCAGCACCGAAACAAGGCTGGGCCGCTGATGACGCCGGCGGAGGCCATCGCCGCCGCCACGGCGGCGGCGGCGGCGAGCGTGGCGGCGGGGCCGCCGCCGCCACCGGCGGTGGCGCCGCAGCGGCAGCCCCAGGCGCGGGCGCCGGCGCCGCCGGCGGCGAGGGCTATGTCAACGGAGGCGCCGCTGGCGCCACCGCCGCCGGCGCCGTCTCCGCCATCTCAGTATCAGCTCGCGCATCAACAGCGAGCGTCGCCACCGCCGCCGCCGCCGCCACAGCAGCTGCAGCAACCGCGGCAACAGCAGCAGCTGCAGCAGCCGCAGCTGATTATGCTCCAACAGGAGCCGTTGCAGCAGCAATTGCAGCAGCACTTGGCCCAAGTAATGGCGTCTCAAGTGGCAGCGGCGACTGCGGCGGCGACGGCGGCGGCGGCGCAACTGCAGGCGCCGCCCGGCAGCGTCACGGCTGCCTGCAGCGGCAGCGGCGCCGTCGGCGGCGCCGCCGCCGCCGGTTCTGGCGCCGGCGGCGGCGTGGGCAGTGATGTGGCGGAGGAGGTTTACATGCTGGACTTCTTCGCCTGATGGGAGCCCGCGGGATGGAAGCCGTGTCCTGGCCTGGCCTGGCCTGTTGTGACCCGTGGGTCGGGCCGGGTCGGGTCGGGTCGGGTCGGGTTGCCGCCATGTTGTCACAGTCGACGTCGCCGTCGTCGTGGGCCGTAGGCAACCGCCCGCCCGTCGTAGCCGTCTTAGCCGTGGTAGCTGTCGTTGGCCCGCCCGGGCTGTGTCACTCGCTTTGTCGTCCCTTTTGTTTGCAACCCTTTTGATACGCGGCTGCAAGGGGTCGCCCCTCATCGAAGTAGACTTGTTTCATTTCGTCACCGCACCGTCATCTCCTTCATAGCGGGAGGAGGGGCGCGGTGGGGAGGGGAGGGGAGGTGGGGGAGAGGCGGGGATGGGAGTGTGAACTGCGGCACGGGGGTATCTTACTGATTGCAGCAACCAGTACCTTGAAACCCAAACCCTGAAACCCAACCCTGAAACCCTAAAACCCAAACCGGCAGTGAGGAACCCGCGAGCCCGCGAGCGGCGAGTTTTGGTTTGCTCTGGGATGTGCCAATGTTCGTTCGAGAGTGCGTCCCCGCGGGGCTGTCTGCCTCTTCTGGAAGTACGGCACTCGCGGCCGTACCGAAGATGAAGTTTACAGCGGTCGGTCAGAAAGAGGTGCGAGTCGAAGAGAGGGACAGAAGCAGATGGTTGAGGGAGGATGGGGGGACGATGGGACGAGATCGGAAGTGGTTGGGACGTTGGACGAGATCGGAAGTGGTTGAGACGTTGGACGAGATCGGAAGAGGTTGGGACGTTGGACGAGATCGGACGGACGAGATGGAAATACGGTAGACCGGGATGGAATCAGTTGGGAGATGGGAGAAGGGAGATGGGAGAAGGGAGATGGGAGAAGGGAGGGAAAAGAGGCGGCGACTGTGGTGGTGGTGGTTGGTTGGTTGGGAGGGGACATGCGGGATACACACCTTGCTTACCGTAGCAGGAGCTTGCGTCAGTCGTACGACACATCGGTGCGATGGTGATTCTTCCGTAGGTGCATGTGCTCTCCAACCGTAATTTACGGCATGTACGGCACTGTTCTTTGCGTTTCTTGCGTTGGCACCGGCTTTCCGGAGGGGGAGTAGAACATAGGTAGGATGCACCAACTATAGCAAAGGAACCCCGGGGGGAAGGGGGAGGGGAGGAGGCTAGCTAAAGGGAAGGCAGCAGAACAGTTCTAAACATTTCAATCTCAATGTTGAAAGACCCCGTCTCGGGCTTGTGCGGGGTCGTGTGTGTCTGTGTCTGTGTTTTGGGGAGGGGGAAGGAGGGGGCTCTACTACTACTGCCCAAGGGGCCTGGCCCCCAGCCGCTGTAAAACCCTAGGAACACATCACATCGACCCAAAAGATCCGATCCGAAGATCCCTGATGACGTACACATGACGTACACATGAGGGGGGGCCATGGTGCGGTTGTGGCGTTAGCTGCCGGACGGGGGCCCCGGGGCCGTTTGATGCATCCTACGAGGAACGGGGTGTCTTGTGCCTTGTTTCATGATGTAAGCACACGTACGACCCGGAGGCCAGCGAGGCGCCCTCCATCCAGCGAATCATTTTTTCATACATACGTGGGTCAGGTTTCGCCCGCAATCCCCGGCTCGCGCAAGAGCAGCAGCAGCGGCAGCGGCAAGTGCCGCACCCCGCAACGCACCCCATACGTCTCAAACGGTAGCGACGCTGTACGGCAAAAACACGTCCGGTCCCTCTGCCTCCCACCCAGCGGCTCCCCACCCCATCCCTGCCCTTCACACGATCCGTGATCGGATCGGATCGTCCAAACCCTGGTTGGATGGACGGACACGTCCTCCCTCCCCTCCCTTCCCTTCCCATCCTGCCCTCCTTCCCTTTTCCGGCAATGTTGCAGCCGGGGCTGGGCTGGTGAGAGCGGTCGACGACACGTCGGGCATACAAACGTCACGTCGACATTCACATGTCGACATCTGGCACGGCCCGACACGCTCGAGGGGGGGAGCAACAACCGGCAGCGTCAGTCACGCGCATCGCCCGCAGGCACGTAGCAGCACACACTCACACACGCACGGTATATATCAAGTCCACCAGAGAGGGGGGGAGATGCCTTTGGGCGGCGAAGGAAAGCCAAGCTGGGGCGCGTCCACCGCACCACCCGCCCTCAGCCATGCCGTGCAGTTCTGCCCAGTGGGTCCCTTGCAAGCGCGCGACACTTGGTTGTTTGTCTCCTTGGGACTTCAACGCTCGACTCAACGCTTTTGTCCGCCCCACGGACGGCACTGGCGCGCCGTTGGGTGGCTGGTGGTGGGCGGAATGTCTTCCCGGATGCGGGAACGGTACGGCACAGTACGGCACGGCACGGTGCGAGTGTCTGGAATGAACGAAGGGCGCAGCAGCAATAGCAGCACCACCAGAGAGGCGGACTGTGGGACCACCCAGCAAGAGTCAGGTGACACATGCACCTATGCATCCTGCAGAGCACAGCACTGCATAGAACATCACAGAGCACCCCCGCCTTCCCGCAACACCCCATGCACAGCAGACGCCGCCGACGCCGCCGCCACCCACCCACCCACCCACCCACCCACGTGTATGTCAACGCGCCGCATTAGCAGCAACGGCGATAAAAAAAACCTCCCCAGCTGGCACGCACGGAAACCCAGCAGGCAGACTGCAGTACGGCACGACAGTACGGCACTCGACGCGTGCGCACGCAGATTCGATGCACGCAAGGACGGCAGCGCACGGAGTTGGTTGCCCAAGTGCCCCGAAGCCCTGACTTGTCAAAAATGCCGAGGCGTGTGTCCCAAAGTCCAAAGTTTCAGCGCTTCCGCCCCCCGCCCCCCCAACCTGCCCCGCTAGACCACTCCACTTCAAACCACTTCACTCCACTTCAAACCCGGACGGACGGAGCTCCATCGTCGATCATGTCAGCACGACGAGAACTGAGAGCGGCACGAACCCGGAGTGTGTGTGTGTGGGAGGTGATGGTGACTAATCAACCAACCCGTGGCGGCGCGAGCAGCCAGCCACGTTCGTTCGTTCGGTCGATCGACAGCCAACGAAAACCCAAAAACGAGATTTTCCAGAAGCAGCAGCAGCAGGTCTCGCAGCCGCCTCACATCGTCGTCAAAGTCACGCAAAGACTACAAGACGCGTCAATTTCGTGTTTCGCTTTGTCGTCCAGCTTCCCCTATGTGGTCGTACAGATGTATCCGGAAACGCGGCCCCGCTCCGAAACCGCCCCGGTATGTGTGGGCCACACATACATCACACAGACGCCATCTCTCCCCGTATGCGTGACATTCCTCGACACACATACACACACACGCACGCCCCACATATCCCCCCAAACACCCACATACACATACACACACGCATAAACACCTGCGCGACCACCCCCCCCACACCCCTGAAACCCGCGACAAAACCCGCCCCCGCACCCGCACCCATGCGGCCCACCCAGTTTAAAATGCCGGCGCCCACTGCAACGCAACCCAAGACGCAACCCAAGGTAGGCCCCCTCCGTCCTATCCCCTCACCCAGAAACGAGGCAGGAAGGATGCTAGATGGTTCAAAAAAGCCAAGAGGAGGCCAGAGATCGCTCCAGGCGGCCAAGATGGGCACAAGATGGATATACACACACGCAGCCAAGCAACCAAGGCGAAGAGTCAGGAAGAGGGGGCCGTCGAGATATGCACCGCCGAATAGACAAGGGGTTGGTGGACGCGACGGGGGACATACGTGAGGTTTCGGAGGAGAGAGAACACGACCACGTATGTAATGCGCGCGCCCAAGCACGCAAAAGCAGCTGGGCCATGGGGGATAAAGAGAGAGAGAGAGCAGCCCGCCGGAGTAGAGGGTGTGAGACGAGATGCGCCCCACCCGCCCGACGGAAGACTGAAGAGGCAGGTAGGGTCTGAAAGAGAGAGATACATAAACCCACGTCAAAGCGAGAGCGAGAGCGAGGTCACAACCGATTAGTAATAACCCCGTTTCGAATTCTGCAATCACAAGACCGTGAAAGTCGACAGTCAACGGTCAACGGTTGGTCAAAGCTGCTGCTGCACCAGTGAGGAACGAAAGCCAAAATGCGCCCCCGCCCACACACACGCGCACATACCGGTACACAAATAGCCGCACACATACACGCACACACCGCCCGCCTCGCCTCGCCTCCGGCTCGCCTTGCCAAGATGGGCCGTCCCTCTTCTCCTGCAGGTTATCGCTGCAAGAAAGAAGGGCTCAGGAGTCAAAAGACCCATCCATGCACGCACACACACACGCACGCACGCGTCTCTTTTGGCGGCGCCTAATCAGGCACCCCTGCAGCTCCTTTCAATGTCTCCGGCCAACGCTTGTCAGCGCCAAAGAAAACCTCCCATTCCATTCCATCCTCCCTCCCCGTCGCATGCAGTCCAATGGAGATCTTAGTAATGATGATGATCTTAGTAATCCAGCAAATCCCAAAACCCGTTTCACCCCATCCCCGCAATATCCGCGTCCTCCTCCTGCTTATCCTTATCCTCCTGCTGCTGCTGCTGCTGCTTAACCTCCTGCTGCTTCTCTCAGCAGCAGGGACAGCATCAGCATTAGCAATAGCAGCATCAGCATTAGCAGCAGCTGTTGTTGTTGCCACATATTGCCATGTTGCTGCAAGCCGGCCTCGCTCACAGCCGGACCCACTTGGGGGCACTCCTCACAGCCCCACACAGAAGCTCGTCCTAGGGACCTGCCGGCAATCGCTCCTCAATGCCCCGAAACCAAACTCCCGAAACCACCCTCCCCACCCCCCGCGCCCGCAACCCTCAGCTCAGCCCACAACAGACCATCTTGGAGCGTAGCTGACAGCGGGCAGCGGCAGCTCGCAGCTCGTGGTGATCGACACCGTTTCGTAGGTGTCGGTACAGCGGCGGCAGCGGCATCTCAGTACGACAGCGGACACTTTGTCAGTCGGTAGAGCAGGTAAAAGTGCCGTAGTCCGAACGCAGCTGCCATCAATCGACCAATTCATCAATCAATCGACCATTCAATCAATCAGTCCAGCAGGGGATCTGTGACTGTCCTCACGGGACAACACTTGGGCTGATTCGTTAGTCGGTCGTTGAACAGCGCGTACTGGCAGGCGGGGCCGCCACACAGCGCCTCGAGCGTGTCGCAAGGCGGCCGCAGCAGCAGACACACCTCGGTGCCTTCCACGTCCAAAAACGGCTTTGCCAGGCTGTTGATCTTTATGGCTGGGTAGGGACGCAGCTGGAATTGGGAGCCGTGCAGGACGCCGTTGGTGGCGGAGTAGGCAACGGAGCCGACGCACTGCGGCAGAACGTTGAATTCGATCTTATGGAGGTCTTGGGTGCAGCAGGGGGAGGAGCGCAGGCAGGGCGTAAGGCCCAGTTTAAAGCAGTACATGCGCATCCCGCTAGAGCGTAGGTCCGTGACGTTCACGCGTGAAAAGGTAATGGTGGAGCTACCCGGGCGTTTGTCGCACTCGCACTGCGGAAAGACCGGCGCGGGGGGCTTGGGCGGCGGGCGCAGGCGCGGCGGCGGGGGGGAGGGCGGCTTTGGGCGCGGTGGAGGGGGAGGCGGGGGAGGAGGCGGGGGAGGGGGAGGCGGGGGAGGAGGTGGGAGGTTGGTGCAGGCGGCCGGCGTGTAGGCGCCGACGAGGCAGCCAAAGTTGCCGTCGTAGTCGGCGGCCTGCGTGTACGGCAGGGTGTACGGCAGGGTGTACGGCATTCGAGGTTTTAGGGTTTTGCGGGGTGTGTGTGTTGAAGTGTTTTTGAGGAGTGGGGAATGGACGTAGGCAAAGTGTGTGTAGGAAAGGCGGGAGCGGGTAGAGGGAGGAAGCAGGAGGGCGCGGGTGGTGGGGTGGTGGGAGTGGGGAAGTGTTGTTGTTTTGACGTACAAAGCTAAACCCATGTGATGCCGTACAAACATCCCCGACTCGACCCAGCCAGCCAGAGCCCCCGAGACCCTAAAACCCAAATCGGAAACCCCTTAAAACCCTCCATTAAAACCCCACAAAAAACCCCACGTCACTACCAATCCAAAAAAACCTAAACCCTAAACCTGTTAAAACCTACCTTGAGAAGGAAGCCGTATCCGGCAATTTCCGGATGGGCGCTGCAGCTGCCCGGGAACAGAACGCCGTACCAAACGATGAACGGCACACTGGACGAGACCCAGGGCTGCAGCTTCGCGGCTTCGTCGTTGGAGAAAAACGTACCACACAGGCGGATCTGCTCCGGAACACATTCGTACGGATCTGGTCCAAAAGGTGTCAACAGCCGCGCACCAACCGACTTAGCCTGAGCGTTGATGTCAGTGGCCATCCGAGTCTGCATCTGAGTGCAAGTACTCTCATCGAAACGGAAATTGTCGGCTGCCGGATAGGCGGCGATATCAATGCTGAAACAGACCTCGCAAGAGGGTGGCGGGGAGGGTGGCGGCGGGCGGGGCGGCGGGGAGCGCGGCGGCGGCGGGTGGGGGCTGGGCGGCGGGGGGCTGGGAGGGCGGGGGCTGGGCGGGGGAGGGCTGGGCGGGGGAGGTTTAGGAGGAGGCGGGGAGGGCGGCGGCGGGTGTGGCGGCGGGGGGCTGGGTGGCGGAGGTCGGGGCGGCGGGGGGGAGGGTGGCGGCGGGGAGGGTGGAGGCGGCCGGGGTGGGGACGGTGCCGGGGGAGGGGGGGTGGGCGGAGGTGGGCTGGGCGGTGGGGGGCGAGGGGGTGGCGGCTTGGGAGGAGGTGGGCTCGGGGGAGGTGGCGGCGGGGGGCGGGGAGGTGGCGGCGGCGGAGGCCGCGGCGGCGGTGGGCTGGGAGGCTGAGGGCTGGGCGGCGGCGGGCTGGGCGGCGGCGGGCTGGGCGGCGGTGGGCTGGGCGGCGGCGGGCTCGGCGGCGGCGGCCGCGGCGGCGGTGGCCGCGGCGGCGGCGGTCGCGGCGGCGGTGGGTTCGGCGGCGGCGGGCTGGGCGGCGGCGGGCTGGGCGGCGGCGGCCGCGGCGGCGGCGGTACCGGCGGCTTGGGCACCGGCGGCTTGGGCTTCGGCGGCGGCGGCGGCGGGGGTGGCGGCGGGGGTGGCGGCGGCGGCGGTGGCGGCGGGAAGGTATTGCACGACTTGGAAGCGGAGCCGTACAGGCACGAGCTCTCCGTCACTTCCGTCGTTAGGTAGTAGCCCTGGAGACCGGCGGAGCAGGAATGGCCCGAGGGAAGCAGGAAGGAGTTGAAAAGGTCCAGGGAGCCGGCGTCCACGTAGCCCTGCATCTTGGCACCATCCTCCGAGGAGTAGAAGGTACCACAGACTCGGATCTCGAAGGGGGAGCAGGCTTCGGGGGAGAAGGGCTTCGTCATGCGGGCGTCCAGATTGTCGGCCTGTGGTGATGATAAGAGAGATGGGCGGAAGAAGATAGGGGCGGGGAGAAAATGATGAGGTAAAGGTAAAGGTAAAGGTAAAGGTACGGCAAGGGAAGGGAGAAGAAGATAAAGAGTCGGAGCGAGGATCAGAATCAAGGCGAGGTAAGGAGAAGACCATTTTTTTAATGCTCTTCGGTTTGGTGGTTAGTGGTTGTTGCTGTCCAACTGTGCAAGTTTGTTCCTGCAATTGTTTTTACACTTTTCGAGGACACTAAGTTCTCTCACATCGCTGTCGTACATACAGCGCCGTACACACACAGCGCCGTACACACATACATACAGCCATATGCATATACATACCTGCGCATTCAGCTCGTCCATCATATAGTACTGCAGGTCGTAGCACTGCGCCTCACTAAACTGAAAAATACCGCCCGGCGGCACGTACGACAAAAACGTCCGCACGCACACATTGCACGGCGTCGGCGCCGGCGGCGGCCGCCGCTTCGGCGGCGGCGGCGGGGGCGGCGGCGGCGGCGGGGGCGGCGGCGGCGGCGGCGGCGGGCTCGCCTGCACCTCCACCGGCGGGCTGACCTCAACCACCGGCGGCGGCGGCGGCGGCGACGGCGGCGAGCGCACCGACGGCAGGACCTTGTTGAAAGTCTGGATCGGGCAGCAGTCGAACGGATCAGCATTAAACATGGCCAGCCTGCAGTTTCCGGTCCCGGGCCAGCACCAGGTCTCCAGGTCGGCACAGGAGTCAGCGATGCCAATGCAAACGCTCTGGCCGCGCGTGTTGGGCTGCGAGAGGCGCATGTTGGTGACCTTGAGATCGATTCGCTGCGGGCTGGCTGACGCGTAGGCGGGGCCCCAGCTCACAGACTTGTTGGCGCCCTGGTACTCGATGAACTGCAGCGAGTCGCGGCAGCCCAGCACTGCACGCAAACACATGGGGCAGTACGGGGTTACGGCGGTACGACATTAATGCAAGGGGTATGGCATAGCACGGTACGGCATGGCACGGTACAGTACAGTACAGCAGGCACCATCCTTCCCCCTCCCGCTGCTGCAGCTGCTGCTACTGCTGCTGCTACTGCTGTTGCTGAGGCATCCCGCAGTAGCCGCCGCCGCCGCCGCCGGTAGCAGGCGACAGCAGCGCGCGGACAGACCCTTGTGCAAAGAGGCGGAGGAGCTCCTCCTCCTTCACCTCGGGCCCCACCCCCCTTGACGCCACCGCCTCGGTTGCCTCGCTGCGGTTTCCTCCATGTCCGCTTTCCGCTTTCCGCTTTCCGCTTTCCGCTGACCCCCCTTCAGTTCAGGTCAGGTCTGCGGGGGGCCCTCTACCACCGCTTCGAAGAGTCGGCGGTCGATGCCGCCACTGTCGATGCTGTGGTGGTGGCGGTGGTGGTGGCGGTGGTGGTGGTGGTGGTGGTGTGTGGTGGGGCTGCATCCGCCAAGGGGCGCAGTTCGGCCTGTTCGATTAGGGCCGTACTGTTAACAGAACCGCAGCGCAGTTCACACCGCCGCCACCACCGCCACCACCACCGCCGCCGCCGCCGCTGAGTGACGGCGGCGGCGGCGGCGGCCCCGGCAGCAGCAGCTGCGGTGGCGGCGGTGGCGGCGGTGGCGGCGGGAATGAACGTGGGGCTCTTTGAGTGGCCGTTGCTGTTATGGCCGTTGCTGTTGTAGCCGTTGCTGTTGTGGCCGTTGCTGTTGTGGCCGTTGCTGTTATGGCCGTTGCTCACGCTGCTGCTCAGGCTGCTGCCGGTTGCGGGTTGCGGTGGTTCCCGCACTCCCTCCTGTGGCCACAGCAGTTGCTGCTCTGTTGCGAAAGCAGCAGCTACTGCTGCTGCTCTTTTGCAGCAGAAGCGACTACTGCTGATGCTGCTGATGCTGCCAACCCGCCCCCGCTGGGGTCACATACACTGCAGCCGCCGCCGCACCCGCAGCAGCCGCAGCCGCAGCAGCGGCCACCGCAGCCGCCGAAACAGCCGCAGCAGCCGCCGCAGCAGGCCGAAGCATTTTGGCATCAGCAGCAGCAGCAGCAGCAGCAGCAGCAGCAGCCGGAGGTGACCCCACCGGAAACCTCTGTTCACTCTCTGCGGTGGCCCCGTCGCGGGACGGCCCAGGAGCCAGGACCGTCCGTGACCGGTCCCCCAACCCCCCCTCCCCCTCTCCCCGCAACCCACGCTGGGTGGTGCCACATTCGGCACAAACGGCGAGCAGAGAGCGACCGAGCCCACCCGCCCCTCATCCCCAAAACCCCCCTCTCCTCCCTATCCTTATCCGCCCCCACGAACCACACCACACCACACCGCAACGCGCGGCACTGCTCTGTCCCCTCCCCACCCGCCGCGCCAACGTTTATTCGCTTTCGTTTCGCTGCGGCCATCGATTGATGCCGTACAGTACGGCTACTCACTGAAGGGGAACTCCAGCTTGTAAAAGTTCATGTAGCAGCAGGGGTTGTCCACTTGGCAGGGGACCACATCAAAGGTAAAGCAAAACTTCTTGCCGCCAGTGTACGACGTCATGCTCGTGAAGGACGCACGGTACGGCGAAGACCGAACGTCGCGCTCGCAATTGCAGTCGGGGAAGCTGCGGGCAGGCGAGGGAGGTGGGGCGTGAGGAAGGTGGGGCGTGAGGGAGGTGGGGCGTGAGGGAGGTGGGAGGAGATACACGGTTATGGTGGTCACGGGGGCTCAAGGGGGGGAGAGAGAGGGAGAGAGAGAGAGAGAGGCGCGGCAAGGCAAGGCAAGGCAGGACCCGGGGGTCAGGGTGGCGCCACGGCGCGGCACGGCGAGTATAGGCCGGAGCCCGTGGGTCGTCGGGTCGGGTCGGGCCGGTCGGCAGGGTATGTTCAAACAGCCACGCCGCGCGGACCGCCGCGCGGCAACCGACACCCGAAAGTACGGCGCGCGCCACATCCACACGTATTCATGCCCCCCAGCCCAAAACCGCCAATATGCCCTCAATATGCCCAATATGTCTCTCTCTCCCGCCGCCCAGAGCCCAGAGCCCGGACCAACTCCCGCCGCCTTTCCTTAGCCGTGTGCTCTCTCCCGAAAAAAAGCAAACAGCAGCCGCAATTGACCCGGCTGCGCCATCGCCTCGGCTCCCTCTGAACTCCGCTGCGGTGTTCGTTTTCCTAACTTTACCCCTCCTGACTGTACCCCTCCTGACTTTACCCCTCCTAACTTTACCCCTCCTAACTTTACCCCTCCTGACTTTAACCCTCCTGACTTTACCCCTCCTAACTTTACCCCTCCTAACTTTACCCCTCCTGACTTTACCCCTCCGGATGGCCCCCGCGCGATGGTCCCTCCCAGTGTGTGGAAATGGCTCCTCCTCGAAGGTTGGCTTTTCACCGGGTTGGTTAAGTCCAAACACACTGACCGGGGCAGGGGGCCAAGGAGGAAGTCCATCTCCTACGCCATATATTGGTCCATGGGTCGGCCCCCGGCTCAGAACCGACCGAGGGTTGTCACAAGCTTTCCAGCCAACCCCCGTTCGATTCCATCATTTCCCGCGTTACTTCGAGGCAGCTCTGCTGTTGGCCTGCTGGGCCGCTTCACCTCCAAATCCGGCCCGACAAGAGCCAAGGGCCAGGGGCGACCAGGCCTCGGCCCAGCCCAAAAAGGTGCGGGAAACAAAGTGATTGCGCTGGGACGTACTGGGACGCTTTACTTTCCTTCCTCTTCGGTGTGTTTCTATCGCCGGGGCCGTACGTCGTATATCTGTAGGGCCCCTGGAGCCGTTAAACGGACGTCGCTCAATGGGACTCAAAGACTGTGAGCTAGCTGCGTTGACTCATCCCACACGTTGACTCGTCCCCCGCGGCTTCCATGGGAGCACGGCGGTCCGTATGCCCCAGCCGGCTACCCGACGGCAACAAATTGGGGTTCAGCCGTCAGCGCGGCATAAAGTGAAACAGGAGAGGGAGAATTCGCGCTCGCTCGCTTGTTTGGCCGGCGGTTGCGATGCTCCAACGGCTAGACTAGGGCCTGAACCAGGACGCCATGTCTTCCCCTTCCGAGAACCCCAACCGTCGCCATGAGACACTCACAGTGGGTTCACATTGGTGCCCTTGGAATTTTGACCTGAAGAAACAGGAAAAATGGTCGGCAGCAAAGTCAGGAGAACGCCGCCGTGCTTCGCGTGTCCGCCAGCTAGGCGTTAGCAATGCGCGCGAGGGGCTAGTTTTGTGGTGCAAACTGTGGCCGGCGTCCTGGGTCACGACGCCAGATAACGATTGGGGGTGGAGGTTTTCGATGCTGCTCCCGCGTTTGCACACGCCGCATGCCAAGTCGCTGTGTGGTGCGATTGCGCATGTGAAATGTGCACGCTTAGACACGTGGAAACGCAGGACACGCCCAACCCTCCCTTACCCGACGCTTGAAGTACTAGGTACGCTAAGCAACATGTTGCCAGCAGCAGCAGGCGCGCCATGTCTCCGCACGCCTGGAGAGAGCATCAACGCCAGGAAAGCATGAGTATGCTCGTCCGTGCAATACGAGGTAAACCACTCTAGGATGACACATTTGTTCCATGCAGAAAGGGCAAAGCGTAATTTGCCAGGAAGGACCTATCTGGCGCAGCCACTTCGCCAAGAAATTGACACAGCAAGGCACGCGTTGGGCGGGAAAATGGACAGACGAGCATGCAAACATGCCATGTTATGAATATCATATGAATGCAGCAATAAGCTGGTGTAAATGCGTGCTTTGCCAGCTGCGACGATATGCTGCAAGCCGTAACTTATCGACAGCGCCGATTTTGAAGAGCCTCCGTCTTAGGAGAGTGTATGGAGCATACCTGCCGCTAGCACCAGATTGCTGCTAAGCAGTTAGCTGAACAGCCAGCCACGCCACTGAGGAAGTTACTTGTGCAGCATTATTCCCGCCTCTCTCGGCCAAAGTTTATGGGTTTATGGTACACGCGCAATCTTTCTCTCAGATGAGCAATTTCTAAGATGATGAGTGAGCGACTCTAGGCCGTGGAGTTGCGGCCCTTGGTGGTGGAGCAATCGAGACGGAACTCCTAGGTGTACCAATGGACGGCATATATCCCATGCCGCCTACGCAACCTAGCTTGAAGCTCAACTTCTACGAGACGGCCACAGGCCAATTTCGGAGGTTGCCGGTTTGTGCCCACCATCTTTTCCGAAGAAAGGCCTTATGCGCGTTGGGCGGGCGTCTTTGCTTAGCATCTTTGCATCCCATAACGTTAAACGATAACCAAACTAAACGATCTATCAGAAGAGGTTACAAAGGTGATGAGTGAAGGGAACGTTGCCGTTTAGCGTGACACCTCACGAGACGGACAAAATAAGGCATGACAGACATATGGTAGAGGAACCACGAGCTTGCCTTGTTATGTTTGTTTTTAATATGTTTTAGGGTAATAGTTGAAAGTATCCCGGGTCCCCATGCCTGATATGCCTGTCCACACTTCATGAATTCTAGTGGTCGTTGGACGGTAACAGTAATAACCGCCAGATGAGCCTTGCGGATACGCTTAATGCCATGCTATCCAACAGAATGAACAACATAAGCATTTCCATTGACCTGGCAACAGCCTTAAGCCGCCCGTTGTAAGCAATATTGTCGGTCGCTCACCGCGATACGAAATGCACCATGTACCAAAAAAGCAACCATAGTACCTCTTCATCGCGCAAATGAGACTTATATATATTTACGATGTAAAAACAACGACCGAGCCCATGGCATTCGCGTGCAGGTGGCAGTCGACGCCGTTCGACGTCAGGCATCGATATTTGTAACCATACGAAGCAACGAATCCCGGTTCACACCATTCTGTAATCACCCAAGAGTCTTAAAATAGTATTCATCTATGTACAGCGGATCGGTGCGTGAATTGCAAGCCGCTCTGCCGCTCTCCGCGTGCAGATAGCCAGGATGGCCTTACTGCCTTAGTCATCCAAATCCGTGCACTCGAATCTCTTTACTGAGACATTTCCTCGAAAGACTTCTCTGTCCCTGCACCTGTTTCCAGCTTCCCCTGCCTTCGCGCCGGACTCGTCATCTTTGGGGCTTACCTTGCAAATTCGGCGGCGCCTTTGACGCCAACGGCCTGCAACGGCCGCCTCGCTCCGGGCCGGGGGACCCCGCAACGGACACAAAGCAAACGAAACTAAATTTCTGGAGGATGTGACGGCGACCACGCAATAGCGGAGCGTGCGTACCAAGAGCTGTTCTTACAACTCAGTGCACGCCTACGAGAGAGTGACGGCCAGTCGCCCAGGATCGGGATCGATCGACACAGTTCTGACCTCGCTCGTCGGGTCGGGACTCAGGTTATGCCCATCATCATAAACAACCCTCACAGCTTTGCTGAGGCTGCGTGCAGCTGCGCGGTTGGTCACAACGGTGGGGTCCGCCCCCCGCCGTCCGCCCCGGTCGCCTACAGTACATCCCTCGACTGCGGTGCCGGTATCGCCTGCCTCCCCCCTCCCCCCTTCCCCCCTCGCCTGGACTCACCTCGCTGTGCTGTTTTTTTTGCAGACGGGGGAGATTCCTGGTACTTACTTATGCCATTCACTATCCGCTATCCGGCCTATCCGTTGCTAATCCCCCCCCCGTCGGCCGACGCCGTCTCCATCTCCGCTGCGGCATCTTCTTGTTACCCCCCCGGTCGGCCCCCGGAACACCCCCGGCACAGTGCCCCTCATGCATTGTGGAGCCTGCGCGTCCACCTCCCCGTTTTCATGTTTGCGCCCACCTCCCCGTTTTCATGTTTGCGCCCCGCACCTTTGCCCCTCTGGCGTCGGCCCCCGGGCCCACCCCCGGCACACTGCCCCTCATTTGCATGGTGGTTGGTGGAGCCTGTGCGCTCGGCTTGTGCGGTGTGGCTGCGAGCCGCTGTCCTCCCGGTCCGCCCCGCCACCTTCCAACCCCTCCTGGCCCGCGTCCCTTGACTCTCTAGACTATAATCCCCGGTTTCGGATTTTCCAACAGGTTCCAACCGGATTGATCCTCCGGTATTGGTAACATGTATGCCGAGTAACAGGTATCAATGGGCTTTCGGTCGCCTTCTACGTCCGTCGCTGCTGGATCGTCGTTATCACTCCCGCTGGGGGGGTTGTTATCCACGTACAGGCCGGGGTGGAGGGAAGGGAATGAGTTAATTTCGGCAGACCCCCGCAGCGCGACCTCGCACCGCCACCGCCCCAACCACCACCACCACCGCCGCCGCCCCCACGCGGCCGAGCATCCGAGCCACCCACCCACCCATCCCGGCGGGGCGACCGAGCATCATCATCCTCACCATCACGAGGAGCAACCGGAGGGGCCAGCCATTCCCCTCCCCCTCCGAGGTGAGGAGTGGGTCCACCCTCTCCCGGTCCCGAGCCGCAGTGAAAGGGCGCCAAACAAGTTGCTACGTGAAACGACAGCCGTCTTACTCGTCCAGCAACGTAAGCCTCGTGCACTCCGCCACTCCAGGGGGTGTACGCGGCCGCCTCGCGTACGACGTCTTCTTCCTGACCCGCTTCCTGTACCGTTTGTCCCCCACCCCCCACCCCCTTTTTCTTCCCTTTCATTCCCGGTGGTTCCAGCTGCCAGCTAGACCCCAACCCCACTCGCTCAACAACGGCCACCGACTTCTTCGTGGCCCCGCTGGACTCACGGGCTCCGGCCTACATCTGGATAACCCCACCGCCGCGGCATTCTTCGTCGCAGCCCCCCCTTGCCTCCGCTGCCCCCCTGCCTCCGCCGCGGCATCTTCTTTCCTTCCCCTTCTGCTCCGCTCTTCCCTCCTCCTCCTCTCCTCCTAGCGCTCTACTCCTTCATGCCCCGGGTGTTCAGCTCCGCCCGCAGTCGAGCCGCAAAGTCGTCCGCCAGGTTCTCGTCCTCCCAGTCCGCCTCCCACAGCGGCACCGTCTCGTCGTCCTTGGCGCTGTGCCACTCTTTTGGAGGGCGGGGTTCGGGGGGTTCGGGGGTTGGGGTGGTGGGGGTCGGGGTGGGGAATATAAAGAAGATACCGCAGCGGGGGGGTTGGGGAGTTCGGGGGTTGGGGAGTTCGGGGGTTGGGGAGTTCGAGGGTTGGGGAGTTCGGGGGTTGGGGTGGTGGGGGTCGGGGTGGGGAATATAAAGAAGATACCGCAGCGGGGTGGGGTGGGGAGTGCGTGCGGCATTGAGAAGCGGGCGGGGGGGGGGGGGTGTTCGCGGTGGGAGGTGGGGAGTGTGCAGGGTGGGTGGTGGTGCGTGCGGGGTTGTGTGGGTGCGTGCGTGATACGGTGTGTGGGGGGATGCGTTGGTGGGTGCGGGGCCGGGTGCCGGCATGGAGTGCGGGCGTCGGTGTGCGCAGTGGGGGCGTGAGTGAGTGCAGAAGAAGAAAGGCCCGAGTGCAGTAATGTCACTCACGGCCACTACCGGTCGAAAAAGGTGGTCGGATAGGATTGGGGGAGGCGGAAAGCAAGGGTTGGTATTGGGATGGGATTGCACCCCGAAACGAAGCGAGCGGGGAAAGCGAGCGAGAGCGAGAGAGCGAGAGAGAGAGGAGGGAAAAGTTGTACACCGTACCCCGGTTGTGCGATGCCAAGTTGGTAATCAATTGCAGCCGCCGGGAACCAAAAGAACCAAAGACCCATGAAAGCCAGGGAGCGAGGAACGGAGGCGGGGGCGGGAGTTGGGGTGACACACGATACACACACGCACGCACACATACGCACTTCGCCATTGAATGGAGTGCTACGGTGCCGCAGGTCGCGCGACACCCCCACAGCCCCAAAGTTAGGGCCCACGCGCCGGGGATCAGGGAGTGATATGCTCCTTGATATAACAATGAGTCACTGCGGACGTTGTTGAGCCAGCTGGCGGATGGTGCGGTCGTTCACTACTCCGGACTCCGGACGCGCGGGGGGGGGGGGGCGCACACGCCCCTTCGCCCCGAGCCCGAGCCCGAACCAAAGCAACACGTGCAGTACGTGAGTACGAGATTGGGTTAGGGGTTGAGAACCCGCATTGTGTTCCCCCTTTGGCGACCGTGCTGAATACGGGAACGAAGAGAACGGCGCGTCGTATCTACACAAGGGTGCACGGGTTACTGTGTGGGTATCCCGGGCGGTGGAGTAAACTGCTGGCCCCCCACTGCAACCCTCCTCATGAACTGCTGTCACGAAGGTTGTGTTTCGCCAGCACGCAAGAGCGATCCGGCAAGCGCACGCTCTCACCTTCGTTGCCAAATTCCTGCAGGTTGCGAGCGAGACGTCGACAGCAGGAAGATGCATACATGGCGAGGGGCGAGGCGGGGAAACAAAGGAGAAGATTGTTTAGTGAGGACAGAAGATAGTCCCGGGGAGTCACCGCGACGCAAGACAGAAGCACACGTTGCGGAAGGCGGGAAGGTGTTCCGTCACGGAGCACCTTCCCGCAACCGAGGCGTCATGCCCTTGCAACCGAGGCGTCATGCCGAGGCTTGCTGCGCCAGCTTAAGCGGCTTACCTCGAAGAGGTCGTCGGCTTCCAGGAGGTCCGTCGCTGCCTCGGCGGGTTGCTGCTGCTCCTTCGATTGCTGCTCCGCGCCCTTGCCGGAGGCCTCAGGTTTCTTTACGGTCATTTGTCTAGAGCCTCGAATACCTATTTACTCGTAAGTAAGTCAAGGCCGCAGCTGTGAGGTAAGGGTCACAAAAAGAGGGCGCGAGATCCCAGTGGTCGCAAGTCTTCCCTAAGCCTTTCAGTTAATAACGCCCAAGTCAAAAGAGAAAGCAGAGATGAACGGGAATGTGCCAACGCACGGGTTCAAGCTTCGCTTAACGTCAGCTTCCAAAGGCGGGTCCCTTTTCTGTACGGGCATCTCCGGGGAAAGTGTTCTAGGCCGCAAGGGCAAAAATTGGTCGAACATGTCAATTGCAGTGCAGTGCTTATACAATTCCAACTGAATTTCATACCATAGTTTCTCATCGCGCAATGCACCTCTGCTAGTTTACCAAAGAGTGCGAGCCTTTTGCTGCAGAATCGCCAACGCAACCCAACAATGTCATTCAAGAGCACTCGCTGCAACCACTCGTGCCCTGCGCGGTCCAAGCGCGCGATTACTGTCCGCGCGACGCTTCTGCGCCCTGATGTAGTGACGCCGTCGTCGTCCGCACCAGTCGCGCCCCCGCCGCTCAAAGGCCGCGATGTTGAGGACTATGCGATGTGGCGCTGCATTGAGGCACATGAAGGCCGCAAGATGAGCGTGCCGCGCGGCTTCAGATGGAGCGGTGGAGTTCTTGACCAGGCGTACGAGAAATGCGGGCAGGTCACCAGCGAGTATGCCAAGACCTTCTACCTGGGAACGCAGCTCATGACGCCAGCTCAAGCTAAGGCGGTTTGGGCGGTGTACGTGTGGTGCCGGCGGACGGACGAGCTGGTGGACGGCCCGAACGCATCCAAAATCACACCGAAGGTGCGCACTTAGTGCCGCGCTGGTTTCCTTGCTCTGGCACTGAAAGTGAGCTGATGACATGCAGGCTCTTGACCGGTGGGAGGAGCGACTAGAGGCGCTGTTCGACGGGAAACCCTACGATGAATTGGATGCTGCGCTCACCGACACAGCCGCGCGGTTTCCGCTGCACATCCAGCCCTTCCGCGACATGATTGAGGGCATGCGCATGGACCTCGTTAAGTCTCGTTATGAGACGTTTGATGAGCTCTATGAGTACTGCTACCGCGTTGCGGGCACGGTCGCGCTCATGACGACGCCGATCATGGGAATTGAGCCTACTTACAAGGTGAGCCATGTAATACTTTACCTATTGAGATGGTTGGATGCGGGTTAACCGAGGAAACGCAGGGTGGGTTGTTTCGTCTCGGAGACCGGCGTTGCTGGCATGGGATGCCTGAGGTGGCTCGCCGCGCCGCGCTGGGGGCCACGCAAAAATTTAACAGGTCCATAGAAAAGCATGTGCCAACCCAAGCGCTGCGAGATAACGTCGCGCGCGCGTATAGTTGCCTTGGCGTTGTAACCGTGACGAAGTTAAAATGTCGGCCATGGTCGGGCCAACCAAGCCGCGCAAGCCGCCGTTGCTATACCCGATAACGTGTGACACAGTGCACGCCTTTCGAGATGTGCGCACGCCATTCCCGCGTTTTCCGCGTGCCGTTGATCTTTTTCCTTGTAACACACGTTATCGGGTTTAGCAACCATGTGGGTCGGTCCTTGCCAGTAACTGCTGCTTGCGCGGCATGGTTGGCCCGACGCCGGGCCTTTAGCTTTTCGCCAGGGCCTAGCTTTGCTTGCTTCGCTCCGGTTGGTCTCCTCTTATGACTATTCCGCCTCCCTATGGGCTTTCCCACCGAGTTGACCAACTTGTCAAGACCAGCCTCTCGTCCCGCAATCCGTGCTGACCCTCTGGATGTACGATGTACGACGAACAAACGCAGGGCCCCCTGGAGCCGGTGTACCGCGCGGCTCTGGCGCTGGGTACGGCAAACCAGCTGACCAACATTCTGCGTGACGTGGGGGAGGACGCCTACCAGCGGAACCGAATCTACGTGCCGTTGGACGAGCTGGACAAGTTTGGCATTGCAGAGAAGGAGGTACGGCAGGGCGGGGCGGGGTGCGGTGCGTGTGGTTGCGTGTGCGTGTGGGGCGGCACACGCGTTTTGGGGGTCGCGCGCGAGGTGGGTGGGTGGGTTATTGTGGGTGGGTGTGGGTTATTATTTTTTGAAATTTGAAACGGATGCTTGGAGCAGACCTCGGGGCGGCAGCTTCACCGAGCGCGCGCGAAAGCGCGCCAAATGTCTTCATGTCGCGTCGCGTCGCGGTGTTTGAAGAGCTGACCGCCTCGTCTTCTTTTACCGTTACGTTCTATAACCCGCCTTGGCCTTTTGGTCTTTCTTGTGTATATGTCCAATACATACACCAAAAAACTTAAAAAGTCCGAGTCTTGTGATAACAACAATTAAAACATTGGAGTGGGATTATTGACTGCAGGTGTAGCTTGTCTGCGCGCAAGTCGCTGGGCTCTGCTCTGCTTCCCGCGCATCTTCCTTCCCGGTTTCCATCCTTACCCCCTTTCCCCCACGGGAGATACCACCCCCTACAACCAACCCATAAAACCCCTAAACCCTAAACCCCTAAGGCCCACCCCCTCCATCGCTGCTCCATCGCTTCACATTCAGCACCACCGCCCCCACCCACTCACCCACCCACTCTCTCTCCTTACCCTCTCCCCCTCCCCCCTTCTTCGCTCTCTCTCCCCCCATCTGCCCCGCGTTCAGATCCTGGGCGGCCTCCACGCGCCCACCACCGGCAAGATGGACGACCGCTGGCGGCGCTTCATGGGGTTTCAGATTGAGAGGGCCCGGCAGTACTTTGCGGATGCGGAGGCCGGAGTGGACTTGCTGGATCCCAAGGCGAGGTGGCCCGTCTGGTGAGTGAGTTGTTCGGTCGGTCGGTCAGTCAGGTTGGGGGTGTGGGGGAAACGTGAAAGGGAAGGGAAAGGAGGGAGGGGAGGGGAGTTGCGAATACGAACCGCGGCAGAGCAGAGTAGGTACAAACAATATGAACAATCGGAGGGCAATCGGAGGGCGGAGCTGGATGCGGGTTACGGCGTTTGATGCGCCTCCTCGCCCCCTAGACGCCGGCCTCTCTCGCCCCCCTTGGCCCCTCTTGCGGGCCCCTCGCCCGCCTCCCTCCCTCGTCCTCCCACCCTCTCACGGCGCCTCCCCTCCCACCCTCCCCTTTCCCTCCCACACCCGAATCCACCCCAACACCCCTGATTCGCTGCGGTATCTTTCATTTCTTACCCCCTGCCCCTCCCCTCTGCTCCCCGCCCCTCTCCCAACTTCCCCTCGCACACCCCCAAACACACACGCACAGGTCTGCGCTGATTCTGTACCGCCAGATCCTGGACGCCATTGAGGCCAACGGGTACGACAACTTCAGCAAGCGGGCCTATGTGCCCAAGTGGCGCAAGATGGTGTCACTGCCGGTGGCTTACACCCGGGCGCTGCTGCCGCCCAAGATGGCGCAGACAGCCGCGGCCGCCGCTGCATCCGCCTCTGCCTCTGCGTCGCGCAGGACGTAAAGAGGCGGTGGAGGTGGAGGCGGTGGTGGAGGAGGAGAAAGGGGAGGAAGAGGTGGAAGAGGAAGGGGGGCAGTGGCAGCAGCGCCTGAGCTTTTGGATGTGAGGGGCTGGTGATGGACCCTTGGGGGGGGGTGGCGGCCGCCAGCAGGACTGGTCTGGGGGGAGCCGGGTGAGGGGCCCGCGTAGCCCCCCCAGCATGACCACCCACCACACGGCTCCTGGGCCGGGGGGCCCCGGCCGGGCGCCTTTCCCCCCCATTCCCCCCGAGTGGCCCGCCTCCTCTTATTTCCCCTGTCAGCGAATGCATGCTGTGCCTAGACGCGCGCCGCACTTCAGTCGCGTTCGCTCGCTCGCTCGCTCCTCCCAACCCAAGGAGGCTCCGTGGCGGGCGGGTGGGCGATGGGTCGGCCCGGATTGACGAATGGATGGAGGGAGGGACTGTTGTGATGCCCGCATGATGCATCGCGCGAAGGGGCGACACGAGGGAGGGGGGGCCGGGGGCTTGTGAAGGGGCGATTGGGATTGACCGTCGTTGGGTCTCTCTCCGTCGGGCCTTTGCCTTGTTGCGCGCGCTCGCGCGCGGCTGACCAACTGACTGACTAATCAACCAACTGACCAACTGACTGACTGACTGTGGGACCCGTGTGGCCTGGTGGGAGCGCCGGACTGACCCTGCGTCGAATCTGCCCCCCCCCTGAGCGGGGAGAGGCGGGGGCGGGGAGTTGTTGCCGGCGGGATGGTGGGCTGGAGGGGGCGCCGTGCCCTCCCGGCGAGGGAGGGAGGGAGCGCCCTTTCCTCCCTAACCTCGAGGGAGGGAGAGAGGGAGCGGCCCTTTCCTCCCTCCCTTTTGTACTTGAGACGGATGGACGGATGGGTTGAGTGGGCGAGGAGCGCGTTGTAGAGAGAAGTTGTCAAGAGCAGATACACTTTACAGGGTTGTGTGTGAGAGAGTGACAGAGAGTGAGATGAGATGAAAGGGCGAGAGAGATATTGACTCCTTGTGGGGGTGTGCGAAACCATAACGTAAGAGATGAGCAGCGTGTATCTGTGTGCCTGTGTGTGTCTGTGTATTGTCTCTTTGTGTGTGTATGTGTGTGATTGGCACGGCGGAGGTTTATATAAGGGGTGGCACAGCCCCTACGGGGCCGGGATGGGGGGCGGCGGTGGCGGCCGCGGCCCGCAGCAGCACTCGCTGTTTTCGAGGGCCTAATGGTCCCTCCCTCCCCCGCCCGCCCGCCGTCGTTCTCCCTCCCCGGCACCGTTGCGCCCTATTATTCCCGCTGTGTCCTTTACCTCATTTTCGATCCGATCAATCAATCAATCAATAAAATGGTTTTTTTATGTGGATCCCTTCGTGAGCTCTTCCGTCCAGCAGCAGCGCACCCGTCTCCCTTACTCTATTCGTATTTGTTGGCGGCGGCGGTGGTGGTGGCGGCCTGAGGCGCAAGAGGCGGATGTGGGCCCCCACATTTGTGCTGAGGGGGAGGGGGGCACATCCATCCATCCGTAGGCTGCCGTTGCTTTCTGGACTGATGGAGGTTATGGGCGCCAACGGCCAATGACGGCAGAGGCTTGTGGCTCTCTCGTTTTTGCCCACCCGCATGCATGCTTGGCCTGGCCTGACCTGGCGTAGCCTGGCCTGGTCTATCCAACACGTATCCCTCCTAATGTATGTATGTGTTCAGTCAGTGAGTCCAGGTCCAGGGGGGGGGGCCTGCTGGCGCGCCCCCGTGCACCGAGCGCAGGCTGATGGGTCTTTGTTGGGTCAGCGGGGCAGGTGGCGCCTTGATTGGTTTTGCGGGTACGGTGATTCGGCATTGGCCGGATTCGGACGATACGTTTGGCCAAACAAACAGGGTAATGGAGATGGTGTCGTCTGGAGTGGTGGTGCCCTTGGTTGCGCCGTTGGCCGCAGGCCGTGGGCAGGGTGCGGTGCTGCGCGGCGCAGAAGGAACCGCATCATCATCATCATCATCATCGGGAGGCCGGCAGAGCAAAGCCATCGGCAGAGCTGCAGCCCCGCTGTTTCGGATTGGAAATCGGCACAATGGGGTGAAACCCCAAGACGCGAAATTCTGTCGCAGGCGCATGCCGCTGGCTCGTGGCTCGGTTCGCTACCCTCGTTGAGGAGGTCATGGAATGGACGCGGAATGGATGCGGGGCCGATGGAGAGGGTTGGGTTGCAGGACCGGGCCGGGTCGGGTCGGACCGAGTCGAACCGGGCCGGGCCAAGGTCGGCATTTATCGCGGTCGCTGTTGACGTCATTCATCACCTCGACGTTCGACCCTCGACTCGCGTGTCGAGACGCGCGACTCGCGCGTCGCGCGCCTGCTTGTGGGCTTCTTCCCCGGGTCGAGAGGGGGCGGGCGGGTTTGATGTTCGATGGTTTGGGGTTCCGGACGACAGTTCTCCAGTTGCTGTTGTGTGTTGGCTAGTCATCCGCAAGCGCAGGAATTGCAGGAATCGCGCGCCGCCGTCCGTTCGTTTTCCCCCCTTGAGGGAAGGAGCGGGGGAAAGAGAGGGGGTAAACGTAACTACCGTCGTCATTCGCGCGGCCTGTGCGGTGCTGCTGCTGCTGCTGCTTCCAGAGCCCTACTCGGCAAGCGGCGAAGTCCGAGGGTGAGGAAGCGAGCTGGGTCGGACGGCAGCGGCGGGGTGGGGGTCGTAAAGGTCGTACTGGGGCAGGGCCCCGAGGCGGCCAATGCAGGTGATCGCGTAGCCATGCTTGCCGAGCCTCACGCCTCACCCGCCACTCATCTGCTGCTACCGTTGTGTGTATGTGGATATGTGTATCGGGTCCGGTCGCTTCGCCCAAGAACCTCCCCGGAAAAAACGGAGCGCCCGTTGACGCTGGGTTGGAAGCGAAAACGCGGGGCGGATGGCGCATATGTGTGTGTGTCTGTGTGCGTGTGTATGCGTATGGTATGGGGGTTTTGTCGGCCGGTTGGGGCTAGAAGAGACAACCGCCGTCACGCCCCCCCCCCGGGTGAGGTGCGGGCGGCAATAAAAGGCCCGCGCTGGGCCGTGGGAGGAGAGAGCGCGGGGACGGTCGGCCCTTTGCCGTCAGCCTCAGCCATTCCTGAACTGAACGAGTGCAGAGGTTGTAGAGGGGGGCAGGGACGGCCTCTGCCCCCCCTCTACGAGGCTGGGGCGGTGCTGGCTGGGTTGGTGTGTGTGGGGGGATTGCCTGGACTTCGTTGCATGCACGCAAAACAAGGACTGAAAAGACAAGCATCGTTACGGCACTACCACTAATACGAGCGGGGAGGGGCTGGGCGGGAGGGAGGGAGGAAGATGCGGGCCCGGGCAGGTGGGGAGTTGTTGATTGTGGTACTCGTATGCTCTCGGCAGGTGTCTCGATCGACGAGAGGCGGGGCTCAGCATGTTGATTGGATTGGAGAAGAACCGCGCTCTCGGTTAAACAAGCCGCATAGCGCGTGTGTGTGTGCGTGTGAGTTTTGTGTGCATGTGTGTGTTATCTGTGTGTGTGTGTGTGTGTTGCCCCTCCCCGCTGGCTGATGGGCAGAAAGAGCTCTTTCGGGGGCTTTGTGTGAAAAGGTTGGGTTGCAGGCGGGGCCCCCTTGGACCCCTGTGGCACAGCACGGCACAGCACAGCACGGCGTGCTGCCCCCTGCCTGAACATGCGTGGTGGACTGGTGGTTGAGGTTGTTGGACAGTTGAAAGCGCAAGATCCATGCCAAGATCCATGCCCGCATGCAGTGTAACGAGGGGGCTGTTTCAGTGAAGTCCTCCTCCCAGATGGCGACGTAGGGGACTCAGTGCCCTAAGACTTGCGTGATGGCCCGAAGAGGGGCGAAGACCTCCACCGGGCGCCGCAGGCAAAGCTCCCCGCCCAGCCTGGCGACAAGCCAAGGCAGTTCTCGCAGCTCGAAGGCGATGGAGCTAGGGCCCTGAGGCCGCCTCGACGACAGCGGCGGCGCCAGGGGCTCCAGCAGCAGGCGGGCGTCCATGGCGGCCTCGAAGCGGTCCCAGTGCGCCGCCAGCAGCTGAGCGAGGAGTCGAAGCCTGTGCAGGCGGGGGGGAGACGGCGGGCAGATGAAGGGTGGCGTGGTGATAGTAATTGCAGCAGGTACCGGTAAACGAACGGCAGTGGTGCAGCACCTACCTCGGTATCACGACGTCAGCCTCGGTGGTAGGCGTGCCCATCGCCTGCAGCACGAGGCGCAACAACGCCAGGCATGACCAGTCCAGCACCTCCACGGGGGCATCCACCGCTTCGGACGGCTGCTTGGGTTTGCAAGAAGGCTGCGGCGGGGCCTGTGCCGACATCCCTGCTGCAGCGTCGTCCGCGGCCCAGGGGATGGCTTGCAGCTCCGCGGCGGTAAGCTTCACGAGCCGTGCCGTGGGCTCCGGGAAGGTCATCACCCCCAGCTGCTTGAAAAGCCGCAGCAGCTCGGTTGCCCGCAGGCCTGAATGGACGTCGCAACGAAGAACGAACCGCCAGAGAAGTTGTGGCATGTCCCTTCTGACGGTACAAAAACCGGGCTCGCTGTACATGTCAACCGCAGCCCTCCAAAACACGTTCCTCCACACAAGTACGTGCTATTCGCATACATCCACATGCCATGCTGCATGTTTACGTACCGACGTAAATCTACGCCCATGTTTACGTACCGACGACGCAACACCCAACAGCTATCACTCACCTGGGAAGCGCGCAGCGTACACGTCGCTCAGCAGCAGCCACGCATCAGCTGCCTCCCCGCCCGCCGACAGCAGCGGCAGCAGGTCGCCCAGGCCCGGCAGGACCTCGCCGTCCGTGTCGGCGCCTGCCGCTGCATCCGCAGCGGCCGCCGCGGCGGCTGCTTGCAGCGCTGGCGGCATGTAAACCACGGCTTGCTCCCCGGGGGCCCTGGGCATGGCCGCCAGCGCAAGGTCCACAGCTGCCGCCCCGGCCACACGCGAACGGCAGGCCCCCAGCTGAGCCAGGAGGGGAATCGTCATCGTCTGGAGCTGCTGCTGTCCCCCGCCGGCGCCCAGCCGCCGCGGGGTCGTCGCGTCCTGGGAGTTTGGTGGGCCCGCTCGCTTCACCAGAGGAAGGCCTTGTGTCCCAGCAGCTGCCGCCGCCGCGAGCGTGGCCGCCCCGCTCGAGGCTTCGGAAGTCGCTGGTGCAGCTGGGACCGCTGCCGTCGACCCTGACGTTGCGTCCTCCTCCTTGACAGCCGTTGCTACTGCTGCTGTTGATGGTGAAGGCAGGGCGGGTGTCTCCCGCTGCATGTGCACGATCAGCTCCCACAGCCTGCAGCATCGCAGCAAGAAGGGGTGTTATGATGTGGGCCAGGTTCGAACGACCTGAGGTCCACACGCGCACAGCAGCAGATGCACCGCAGCAAAATGCGTCCACCTAAATCGAAAGTCAAAATCACCCGCGCCCGCGGGACGGAGCTATGCAGCCGCGCGCCGCTCTTCTACCTGCTGCGGTTGCCGGAGAACTCGCTCTTCAAGCTTGACAGCGCCTCTGGGGTCCAGCCGTTGACCGGCCAGTTCGCCTTCAGGACCGCCTTCAGCGTTCGCACCGCCTGGACGACGTTGTGCAGGTTGGCCGGAGTAGTGTGGGCGGGAAGAGATGTCCCTGCATGGAGTTGGGCGGGAGGGAGGGAAGGCGCATGCAGCCAATCAATCTGGGTCGTGATGAGGACTACAAATAAAAGAGATAGCTAGAGATGCATATACATGGTGATGGAGCCCGACATGCAGCATGCCTTACTGATGGCCCGACTGGCCTGCATGGGGCGGGGCGCACGCACGTGCGTGCGGTCGCTCACGAGAACAATCTGCAGCTGCTTACATGTACAGAACATGATGGCATGGCATGGCGCGCCCATTCCAAAAGCAACGAAGCGGTTACCAAAACGGAAGACCAGCAGTGAGCTCGCTCAACCCGGCCGGACAAAGTGTTCACATGGCGTTCCGCGGGCCACTTTTACGACCGAAACTAGGATCGCTCATTTTCAGCCGCGGAAGAGAGTATTATCTTATAATGTTATGCCAAGTTGGAACAGGAAAGCAATGGCAAGTTTGGTGGTACCTGGCGCGTATGTTTTGTGTGCTGCAACGCGTCGTCTGTGTGTTTTGGTGTTATTGATTGTATGTCTGAGGATTATTTCCACGATTTCCATGGAGGCCACTATCGAAATCGGCAGATAAGACTTTTACTCAAATACGAAATAAAACACAGCGCTCGCTAAATCGTACGTAAAGCGCTTTGCACGCCCACTCTTTATCCCACGCAGCATCCCCGCATACTGGATGCATAACACGCATATGCTCCATGCGGTTTGCTACCCAACAACGTTTTCCGGCTGGCCACCTGTGCTGGTCAACTCTGTTGAAGATGGCATCTGGCATCTGGTCGACCTTATCGCAATCTTTCACATACCCTAACGCCTCATAGCTAATTACCCGGAAGAAATCTATACACGTGAAGTAGGCGCTGAGCGAAAATTTTGGCACGAAGACGCTTTCATCCAAAAGCGCTTTTCTGCGGCAATTCAGCCCGATCAGCCCCGAAAAAAAGGAAGTTTGTTTTCCGAACAGCCATAGAGGCCCATACATCCTATTGCCAGCAGCAGC
Organism: Pleodorina starrii; assembly: GCA_030267565.1. Classification (NCBI taxonomy): domain Eukaryota; kingdom Viridiplantae; phylum Chlorophyta; class Chlorophyceae; order Chlamydomonadales; family Volvocaceae; genus Pleodorina; species Pleodorina starrii. The sequence goes on along the minus strand of BRXU01000020.1, from coordinate 2,242,854 downwards.
AGGAGGTCCACAGCAGCAGCAACAAACGCAGGCGGCGGTCTTTGCCACCGTTTCCCACCTAATACGTACACCTTCGTATGGCTGGTGCGGACTACCCACCGGCGTGGTCTTGTTCCTCGTCATCTGAGCTCTCAGAAGGCGCGCCCTCCGGCACATGCGTGACGACGACGGCACTGCGCAAACGAATATAGGGTCCTGGTTCAAGTCCTGGTTCAAGTCCTGGTTGAAGGGGCGGTGCCCGGTGCGTCAAGTGGCCTGACTGCATGGCTCCCAGTGCATGCGGCTGTAAACTTTACCGTGATCCTCTAGGTAGGTCCAACGGCCAAGCAAGCTCACCGGCCATCCAGGTTCACCCGTTGCGCCATCACAATGAGCTGCGGCGCCACCTGTAGGAGCGTCCCCTCTGTTTGTTCATGTATTAATGATGACAGCACATCAAATATAAGCCAGGGAAAATATTGTATATATTGTAAGGCAACAAATGCTTCGGAAATCGAGAGTCGATTTCATCGGATCCCGACGCTGCCCCTGGAGCCTGTTGACTTTCCACGGCAGCCTTACTCAGCCAAACAATTTACCAAAGTGCGTGTTAGCTCCTTATACATGCGCGACCGGCATCGTGGTGAGCTCAGCTTTGCGGTCGTCCAACTCGCTTTGTCCATTTCGCGGCCCCATATGACCGCACGACATGTACATCAATCCACAATCTTGCATTCCAAACAAACAATACAGAGTAGCCAAGTCGTGCCACATAGCTAAGGCGGCCATGAAGAAAGGCGAATTCTGGCAAGTTAAGCATGGAGCACCCTGACAATCCAGGATCTGTGCGCAAGCGCTCTCAACTCATAGCCCAGCGGTTTAGAGACCGATATTACAGATAATCAGTAGGACTAGTAGCGGTACTGTTACCACACGCCATGCAGCCAGCACGGGCTGTGTCCCAGGACGCCAGGAGGAGGAGCTTGGCGACTTTTCGGACAACTACTGGCCCGGGACGTCTTCCAGTAACTGCTCGGAGGCCAGCGAGGGCTCGCAGGCGTCGAGCCTGCTTGACTCAGGCGACGAGGGCGAGGAGGAGGCCCAGCGCAGCGGCGACAGTGAAGGAAAAGGAAAAGGAGAAGCTGGACCTGGGGCGGAGCCTCCGGGAGGCGAACCGCGCCGCCGCGGTGTGCATGGAGCTGCGGCGGCGGCGGCGGCAGCAGCAGCAAGAGCCCCCAGTGGCCGCGCCGGAGGGGGGGGAAGGCCGGCGGGGGCAGGCCGGGCAATCACGCCACTGCCAGTATTGGGGGTGGCCATGCAGTGGCCATGCAGCATACCCGTCCACTGCCCAGCTACGCGCTGACGGAAGCGACGGAAGCGGGGGACCCAGTTCACGCCACGGTGGTATCTTCGGCACAGCCGGCTGCGGGGGGGCACCTAGCGGCCTTCCTGAGTCATTGAGGCTACCTATTGGGGCAGCGGACCCGTTGGGCAGCGGACCCAGCGTTACGGTTTCAAAGCGTGCCATTGCCCAGGAGGCGGCGGCGGGGGGCGCCGCCGCCGCCGCGGCCGCGGCCGCCGTCAAGGCTCAGCAGCATGAGGCCGGTCCCGAGGCGGCGCTGGGGCCCGTCGGGGCCGTCGCCTTGAAGCTGGAGGCGGCGGTGGGGCCCAAGGCCGCGGCTGCCCCGATCGGCGATGCGCCAGGGCCCGTCGGCGGCCCTTGGCCGGCAGGGTTCGGGCGGGAAGCGAGGGCGCAGGGCCATGCGCCGGGGCCGGAGACGTCGGGGCGTGGCCCGGCGGTGCTGACGATGTACGCGGGACGGGAGGCTGCCGCCATCACACCACCAAGGCCCGCTGTCGGCGGGGGTCGCTCAAGTTGTACGCTTCGTGTAGCAGAGTGGCTGCAGAGGCGTACACCCAATGTCCACCTCACTGGTTCAACCGGTGTCTATTGACACCACGATCTTGGGTATTGTCGCATTGCCACTGTTAAGAGAGCCATGACTAGCGTAGTGGCAGACGTCCTACGGCAGATGCTTTACAAGGCTGCCATCCGTGCCGTGGAAAGTCAACAGGCTCCAGGGTGGCCTGAGCCCGGTTGTTGGGGCAGCGTCTGGCTTGCATTGTCGTCATTGCGACCATACCCTGTACAGAAATTTTGAAGTCAGTGAGAGCATCCATGTGCTTAGAGTCGTTTGGCATATTGTGGAAAGAATCCTCCTCCTTCCAGCCAAACCCTACTTGGACAGGAGCAAGCTGCAATGGCCCGCCCAAGGCCCGCAACACTTTGCCTGCTGACAGTACTGATTGCCTATGTTCAACATGCACATGCGGATAAAATGACCTGGGCTCCGTGCGATGAAGGGCTCACAGCCTTCACTCCCAGCTCCGTGACATTGACACCGGACCCTCCCGTGATTGGCTCTGCGGCAACGTTTGTCATCACCGGCACGATTGGTAAGTTTTCCAGGTCTTTGATCTGGTGCGCCCATGCTCGCGTGCTCCTGTACCGGTTTTCCATGACTCGCAGCTCATGCTGTGACGCATGGGCTTCCCTCACGCCTCAGAATCCGAGCTGAAAGGCGGCTCTGTGGAGATGGTCGTGTCTCTGGGCGGAATTCCTATTTATAGCTCCAGCTCAGACCTGTGCAGCAAGACCACCTGCCCGGTGCCCGCGGGCCCCATCTCCTTGACTCTCGTGGAGCTCCTGCCGCCCATCGCTCCACCGGTGGGCCTCCGAATCCCCCATCCGTGTTGCGCAAGTTTTTCGCTGATCACACAGAGCCTCCGGCTGTCTGCGCTGGCTCGATGGCCGTGGTCCCCCGCCTGACGGAATTCTTTTGTTACGTTACCGTTCACGGACTCCGGCCTATGCGTGGATAACCCCCGCCTGACGTCGCCGCGTGGGGGAAACTAGGGACCTCCGGGCAATCAAGCCGCCTCCGCCAGAACGGGTGGGAGCCCAGCCCCGAGCCTCCCCCAGCGGAATAAGGGGCGCAATGCCTCTCACCATTTTACGAACTCCACTCCACCAGGAACCGCCTGCGCTCCCTCTCTCTCTCTCTTCGGCTCGCGGGCAATTCATTGCACCGGTCCCGATCACCGGTCCCGATCACCGCACCGCCGCCCCTCCGCCTCGTGCCCCCGTTCTCCACCCACCCCCAAACACACACACACACACACACACAGCCACTCCTTCGCTGCCCTTTCATCTGTGATGCCCACTTGCCCCCCCCCTCCCTTCATCACCCACACGCGCATACATGCAGGGCGACTACGGGCTGCAGGTGATCGCCCGCGGCCCCGACAGCAGCGAGCTTGCCTGCGTCAACGTGAACTTCAGTCTGGTCTGGTCCTCCGCCGCAGCCTCCGCCGGCTTCTCCTCCTCTTCCGCGGTGGTGGCATCCGCGCGGCTCCGAAACCCGCGCGCGGAGCTCAAGGCAGGAGCCACGGGGGCGCTGGCTGAGGCGGTTGCGGCAGCAGCTCAAGGCGGCCGCGGTGCAGGGCAGCAACAACAGCAGCAGCGGCAGCAGCAGGGGGCGGTGGAGGAGGAGGGGGGGTCGGCGCTGTATCGGAGGGTGCTCCGTGGAGGGACCGGGAGCGACCAGGCTGCTCGCTAGTGTGCGGATGGAGCTGCCCTCCGTCATGGCGCATGGGGGGTTTTTCTTTCGCCCTCCCTTGTTCCATGGTGGATCCGTACGGTGGTGTCTTGGTGTTGTTGTCTTGGTGTTGTTATCTTGGTGTTGCTGTTATTGTTTTTGTTTTTGTTGCTTGCAGTGGGCTCGGCTCAAATCACCAACAGTGTGCCAACAGCTTGGAGCCTCGGAAGTCGGAACGGGCGGTGAAGCGGTTGCGGTTAAACGGTTGCAATCGGTGGTTGCAATCGGCGGCTGGGATCGCAGGATACGACGCAGTGGCGGTTGCGCTCCCCACTCCCCAGTGATGTACCTGCGTATCACAGCGGCGGAGGGGGAAGGAGCCCAGCGCGTCGGCGTCGGCGTCGGCGTGGTATGTACGAGGACAGCGTCCCCACAGGTTGCGGACGTCAGCTGTTACGACAGACCTTAATAGTAAACCCGCGTGGCCACACTCCCTGCTGTATGTAGCTGCAGCGAACCCCTGCCGTCAGAGCTGCGTTCTGGAGGTCCGCGTCTCCTGAGCTGCGTGCCGTGTTCTCTCTCTCTCTCTTTGTTTCGGAGCCCGTGCTGAAGTTCTTTCGGGAGCTGCCTCATATCGTTCCAGCCCCGCACGAACGTCCGCGCGGTGCGCCACGACCTTCTTACATACGGTAGCTGTGCCGGCTGAGCACCGCAATTGGAACCGCTTGGGGTCAGGTGCCCGGTTCATGCACCGAGGGCCCTCCGGGGATGACCCGCCACGTCGGTCGGTCCACGTGCGGGGTTCGCTGGTTCGTGTGATCCGATGGGTGGGAGCGGCTGGGTCCCAGATACACCTACCTGGGACGGACGAGGGCGCCGGCGCCGCGCTGCAGTGAGCCAGTGAACCCACCTCCCCTTCTCCCCCCATACCACCACCACCACACCACACCACACACAGTGACGGCTCCGTGTCTGGTTGGCCGCGAAGGATCGGGTCCTGATAGCTGCTGGCCCGGCAAACCGCCGCCGCGGGGTTGGACGTGCTGCCGCAGCCCCTGTGACCACTTTCCGGCACCCAAACCGGAAATGTGTCCCTGCCCTCTTTCCTCACCATACCGTAATAAGGGTCGGTCATTGCTGCACTTTCAAGAAACCCAAAAATCTGAGAGAGACGTGAAAACGTGCATGCGTCATTATTACGGTGTAGCCTGCCCTCTCTGCGGTTTCTCCTCCGCAGACGGTAACACGAGTCAGTTTTTGCTGCTGCAACAGCTGGAAGCTGCAGACGCATTATTCGTACCGTCAACCTCCGTACGTCAGCCTCCATACCTCCCGCCTTGATTGCTGTACACACGCTCACGCTGTACACGCTGTACACGTGGCCGCAGCTGGGGGGTTACAAAAATTGCGCGCCGCAGCCGCCGCCATGCAGCCCACTGCCTGCCCCTCCCCCCATGCTCTTTTTCCCCCCGTGCCATAACCTACTTCCTTCCTTCCAAGGTCGCGCCGCTTTCCTGACCGCATCCGCAACCCACCTGTGGTTCCCCCGCACCGCCCGAGCACCCGAGCATCCGAACGATCACAAAATCTCACTCGCCTCCGTCCTTCCCTCCAGCCATCGGCCCGCCCGCCTCTCCAATATCACCATCCTCCCCGCCGCGAGTGACGCCGTCTCACTCCCTTGGGCCCTGTGCCAGCGAGGGGCGTGTCAGGAGCCTCCGCCATTCCGCCCGACTTGGCCCGTCCTTCTCACCGTGCCCCCACCTCCTCCTCCTCCCCAAACCAGTGTCCATCTTCGAGACCCCCCGCGCTAAACAGCCCAGCCCAGGATTCCAGGCACATCAAGCGGAAGGCGGGCTTTGCACTGCGAAAGAGGAAGATGGGAGTTCCAAGCCCTGCGGGTTCGGTGGCTTCCGAGCAGTGCAGTGACAACCCTAAGTGCAGCAAAGGGCAACGCGCAGCCGATGCAGTCGAGCAAAGGGGGCGGGGGAGGAGGCAGCCGGCACGGCTGCACTCGCCTCGGGTGGTGACAGAGGAAGTGGGCAGGGACAGGGCCAGGCGCCAGCCGGGGGGGGCGGGGGGGATTGGGGAGGCGGAGCGACCGGCCGCCCTGTGTGTACTGCAGGCGCACAGGTCACCCATACCGTAGACCCGCCATCGCTCACACAGCATTCCCACTTCCTTCCTCCCTTCCTCCCCGCGCACGAGCCAGAGCCAAAAACGCGCACTGCATGCGGAGGGCGCGCAGCGCGGGATGCACTCCCGGGATGGGATGGTGTCCCGCATGACTCACACACGAATTCAGCCGCGTCAGGACAGGACAGGACAGGGCAGTTCGCCGCACAGCCGGGTCCAACTCCAGGGGGGTGGCGGGGGGGGGGCCGGGGGACCCCCCGCCGCCGCCGGGTGTTGCCATGCACTGCGGGCAGGCATATACCTACTTAACGTGCGAAGTCTCAAGTGCCGTACACCCTGCCCCGTGCATCGCCATGTGTTCCTTTCTCTTCTACATTTCTCCGTCTTCTTCTCTCTTCTCCTCTCTCCGTTGTGTGTGTATGTGTGTGCCTTTCTCATCGGGGGCGTTGTGCGGTGCGAGGAAATGGAGCCTTGCCCAAGCCCCTGCAAAACCTGCCGTGCGGCGGGCGCGACACTCCCAGGACAGACGCCGCCTTCTCCACTGCCGCCTCCTACTGCGCTTGATTCGAACCTTCCGAATCTCCTAACACACACCGTGTCTTCTCTCTCACCAGTAAGCCCCGCTATTGCCACGCAACCCTAAAACACCCCTCCCTCACCCACCACCGCGAAACGGCAGGGCCCTCCCCCCCAAGCCGTCCGTCCGTGGTCTAGGGTGTCCACACACCCGCCAACTATCTCGGCCGCACGATATATGTGTCGTCTGACAACCGCGGTCCCTGCTTGCTTTAGTAGCTCACACCACCACCACCACCGAAGCCGACCGAGTGGACCGAAAGGGGCGTGGATGTTCCCTCCCGGGAGCACAGACGGCCTGCGAGGAGAGGCCAAAGCCAGTGTGCTTCCGCCGCCGCCGCAGAGCAGCCACACTGCGCCGCCGGAAAAAGGGCACCCCCGTCGGCCAGGGCCCTGCGCGCTCTTGGCTCCCCCGGCCCGCAGAGCCAGTGCGCTCTCATCATGTATCCGCGCGTCCACGCATGTACGGCATACACACCCGCACATACACATACACACACGCACGGACGCGCGCGCACAAGCCGACCGCTGAACCGACATTCCCGTGCAACCCTGTCCCCCAACCCCCCGCCCCGCGCGGGCTTTGAGCCCGGGGTGGAGTGCGCGAGTTGCCCTTCGCCCCGCGCCGAGCCGTCCCTCTCCGCCCCAACACCCAGCAGCAAACAACAGACAGACCAGACGTATCAGACAGACATATCAGACACCCACACCGCCACTTCCCACGCACAAGCGCCCTCGGATCAGCGCCCGTCGGAACGCGTCAGTCGCCTGCCAGCCGCCACGGGGGAGTTGGACAGCTCAGTCAGCAGCTCAAAACCCTAAGCCCGCCTCACGGCACGACCGCTTGATGGACCCCTTTCCGGCACCATCGCCAAAACACACACGTCCTCCGAAACCGCACGTTACATGCCCCCCATCCCCCAACCCACCCACCCATCCACCCCACAACATATCCCGACGCGCCGGCCGATCTTACCCTCCGCGGCAGCGCGGCGCCGCCTCCTCGCCTGTACGGCGTTCCGGCAGCTGCAACGGAAAGCCGATGTGCCATGTGTGGCCGATGTGTGGCCGATGTGTGGCGCATATCGCGCCCACGTGCACACAGACAGTAACAAACAACATAAACAAATGAACGAACAAAAACAAACAATGGCGCGCGTGCCGATGTCGATCTCAATCTCCTCATCGCGACAACGCCGGGAGCACTCTCTTGCCGCTGCCGCCGCCGCCGCCGCCGTCGCGAGCTCACACACACACACATAGAGCCCCGCGTCCGTCCGTCCGTCCGTCCCACCCAACACAACGGGAGGGGTAAAACAGGGACAGAACAACGGTGCGACGGGGAGGTAATGGAAACATGAGGAGACCCGCAGTTCATCAAACGAGGTAGGAAGAGGCAGAGGGAAGGGAAGGGGGGCGGCCCAGCCTCAGCAGCCGAAATCGCCGCCGCCGCCGCCGCCGCGGCCCTTGCCCTACCTGCCCGCTGCGCCGCCACCGCCACCGCCACCGCCGCCTCCGTGGTGGCTACCCGAGGAGGAGCCGTCGACGTGCCCATGTGTGTGCCCGTGTCCGTGTCCATGGTGATGGGCGGAGGCGTGCCTCGTATACACCATGGGCGCCTGCTGTACGGCCTCCTGACTGCCGTACATGGCCGCCGCGTACTGCAGCGACATCGGCGTGGCAGCATAGTAGAACCCGCTCGGCGGCGCCTGCGGGGAGAGGCCCAGTGTCGCCGCCGCGGCGGCGGCGGCCGCCGCCTGGTGCGGCGGCACGCCGTACATGCCGTACTGTCCCTGGTGCGCGCCGTAAAAGTAGTGGTGGCCGGCGCCCGGCGGCGGCTGCGTGTAATACAGAACCATCTGCTGCTGCTGATGCTGATGATGTGGGTAGCCCGGCCCGGCTTCGAACGTATTCTCGTGTGCCGCAGCCGCGCCCTGGTGCTGCTGCTGCTGCTGCTGTGCCTGCGGCGGCGCACCCGTGGAATGCTGCCTGTGAACGGGCGGCGGCGGCGGCTGCCCGCTGGCGCCACCACCTCCATAGCCACCACCGCCGCCACCACCACCGCCGCCGGCGGCGGCGGCGGCAGCCGACCCCGCACCCGACTGAGCCGTGTAGCCGTGCGCCTGCGCGGTGCCGTACAGCGCCGTCGAAGAAGAAGAAGACACCGACGGCTGCTGCTGCTGCGCCTGGCTCTGGTTGTGGGGCTGGTTCTGGCTGTGGTGGTTGTGGTGGTTGTGGTTCAGGGACATGGCACCAAACGGCTGGTGAAGGGACATGGCACCGCCGCCGCCGCCGCCGCCGTGGCCGCCGATGCCGCCGCGGTGCTGCGGCCTGCCTCCAAAGCCGCCGCCGCCGCCTCCGGCGGCCGCAGGACCGCGCGGCGGCGGCGCCGACACGCCGGAACCAGCACTGCTGCCTCCAGCCCCGCGCCCCGGCTGCTGCTGCTGCTGTTGCTGCTGCTGAGGCTGCCCCACCGGACCTGAGTGTGGCTGCTGCTGCTGCTGCGGCTGTGCCGTCGGCACCGGGGGCTGCGGCTGCGGCTGTGGGAGCGGCACCGCCACCGGCGGAGGCGGCGGCAGCGGCCCACCCGACGCAGCTGCCCCCGCCTGAGGCTGCTGCTGTTGCGGCTGTCCCTGCGACGAGGCTGGTTGGGCCTGTTGGGGCGGCTGCGGCTGCGGCTGCTGCTGCGGTTCCTGGTGCGGGTGCGGGTGTGGGAAGGAGTAGGAGTGGGGCCGCGGGTAGAAGCCCAGGGAGCCGTGGCGGGGGAGCAGGCTACCGCTGCCGCCGGGGCCGCCACCGCCGCTGTGAGTGCTGCCCAGGCTGAGACTCATGGGGATGAGGCTGCCGGGCAGGCGGCGGTCCTGGGACTGACGAGCGGGGGGGCGGGCGGGCGGGAGTGTGGGGGGTATGAAGAAAAAATCGCAGCAGAGAAGGAGTGTGGGGGGTAACGGCGCGGAGCAACAGGGGCTAAGGGCCGACTTGGGGGGTGGGAAGCGAATGGGGGGTGAGCGGTGAAGAGCGAGAGGGGCCACGGGCAGTGCAAGAGCGATCGGAGGAGTGTGCAAGGGGCGAGGGGAGAATGCGCGAGGAGGGAAGGGAGCGAGGCACGGCGCCATGGAAGCTTTGGCGCGTGGACGCGGACGCGCGGCGCGTCCTCGGCGCCCAGATCATCGCCCCACACTGCACTAGGCGGATCCGTTACGCCCTCGCTCTCCTGCTTGTCCCGCCCTCCCTCGAACTTCCCCTCGAGCCCCCTTCCTTGCCCTCTGAACCTCCCTCCCCTGGAGCGCCCCCCACCCCACCTTGACGGCCGGCGCCACACGCAGCGGCCTCCTGTCTCCCAGGGGGGCGCCTCCCTTGAGCTGTCCCGGCATGGGCAGCGGTTGGCCGTTGAGCCCCCGCATGGCGTTGGCGGCGAAGTGGGCAGACTTGAAGGTCACAAAGCCGTAGCCGCGGCAGGCGCCCGTCTCCTTGTCGCGCATGATCTGAAGGGGCGGGGCGCAACCCCGGCGGCGGCGGAGAGGGGGGGAGTAAGTACCGGTAACAAAATGAGAGTGGCGAGTGAGTGGCGAGAGCGAGCGGAGAACAGCGGAGGAGGGGAAAGGCAAGGCGAGGAAGAGAGCGGAGCGGCGGCAGAGCGGGGCGGGAAACCCTAGCCCTCGACCAATCCTTCCGTCGCTGCGGTTTCGCATTCAACGCCATTCATCCACCGTGATTCGCAGCTCCTCACCCCGCCACCCTCCTGCTCCCCCTCGCCACCTACACAACCCCCCTCGCCCGCTTCGCCTCGCCTCTCCCTCTCCCCGCCTCTCCCTCGCTCCCACCTGTATGGTCTGCACCGGGCCAAACATGCTGAACGCGTAGTACAGCGCAGGCTCGTCAGTGTTGGGCGGCAGGTGGCCCACGTAAACGACCCGCGGGTCATCCTCCGACGAGTCCGCAGCGCCGGCGCCGCCGCCTCCAGGTGCCTGGCCCGGAAAGAAGCCGCCGCCGCCCATCGCCCCCGGTGGCATCCCACCCGGCCCGGCGGGGCTCGGGGACATGAATGGCGACGTGGGGCCTTGGTGCGGTGGCAACGGCACCATCGGCCGTTTAGTCACCACACGGGGGGCGTTGCTGCCGCTGCTGCTGACAGCAGCGGCGGCGGCGGTGGCGCCGGGAGCGGGGGGAACCGCCGGCGCCGGGGCCCTGGGCGTGCGGCCTTCGGCCGCAGCTGCCGTGTTGGCCGCCGACGGTCCAGCCGTGGCGGCGGCGGCGGCTTCCGCCGCCGCAGCTGGAGCCGCCGCCGCCGCCGCAGGCGGCGGCGGCGGCGGCGGCGCCTCTGCCGTCTCCGCCGGCGGCTCCGGCGACGGCGCTGGAGGCGGCGGCGCGGACAGCGACGACGACGACGAGGCCGACTGCAGTAGCTGCGCCTGTGACAGTGGCTGGCCCGGAGCCTGTGGCGGCCTGGCATACTGCCTGCCGTCGGCGCTCCCCGCGGCTTGTTCCTTCGTTGGCAGCGGAGAGGGGCCCTTGTCGGCCGCGTCCCTCAACGGCCCGTTGGCGGACGCCGTCGCCGTCACGGCCACGGCGGCAGCCGCCGCCGCCACCACGGCGGCCGCCGCAACGGCGGTGGCTGCGTCGCGACCGTCGGGCTTCTCTTGCGCCGGCGGCGGCGGCGGTGGAGGCGGCGGCGGCGGCGGCACCGCCGGCGCGGTGGCCGCCGTGGCGACGACGACGCCGCTCTCCTGGCTCCCTTGGCTGTCCTCGGGCCCTTGCGAAGACGCTGACGTCAGCTTCCGTTCCAAGGAGCTCGCAGGCGAGACGTTGGGTACCGGCGGCGGCGGCCCCACGTGCCGCGCCGGCGGAGCCGTCGCCGCCGCCGCCGGCGTCACGCCGGTGGCCGCCGCCGCAACGGCGGCGGCAGGCACCGCACCCGGCGCCTGAGGCCGCTGCTGCTGCGGTGGCGGCGGCTGCTGCGGCCTGGGTGCGTCCTTGCCGGAACTGCCGCCGACAGAGGCCTGACGCGGCGGGCCTCCAGCTGCAACCGCCGGCATCGGCGCCGCGGCCGGGCTGGCGGCACCCGCCGGCGGCGGCGGCGGCGGCGCTGCCGCCGCCGCGGCCCCTTCCTGCGCCTGGCTGGGCGCGGTGTCCGGTTGGCTGCGACGAGCCACGGAGAAGGCGCCCGCAGCGCCTGCGCCGCCCGGCAGCTGCTGCTGCTGCTGCTGTTGCTGCGGGTCGTGTCCACCGCGGCGGTTGGCGCGGGCGGAGCTTGGGGATCCGCCGTAGCTACCCCCAGAGCTCTGTCATGAGACCACACGGGCAAACAGAGCGGGCGGCGGCGACGAGGCGTGGTCAAGGGCAAGGTCAAGGCGGGGCCATAGGGGCCAAGGCAGAGGCAGAGGCAAAGGAGAAACATGTTTTAGCTAGCCATCCCTCCCCTTCCTCCTCCTCCTCCTCCTCCACACCGGGAAACGCCCGCTCAAACCCCACAAACCCCCGTCCGGTCCACGTCCCCCGGCACACGTCCGCGACGGTTCCCTACCAAGAAGCGCAGCGCCCGCTCGGTTTTTTCCATGGCGCCACGCTACACAACGCACACACTCGGTCGCGGCAAGTGACAACACTCTCTCTCTCTCCAAGTAAGACTTAGGGATACGCTGGCATGCAAAGCCACGCTACAGAACACTATATATATATCTATAGATATATCTATATATAGATATACTATATACTGACCTGCAGTGCGCCGCCGCCCGCGGCGCCGTCGGGGACATCGCCGTTGGAGGCGCCGCGACCGCGGCGGGTCGGGCCCTGGCCACCCGAGGCGCCGCCGCCGCCAGCCCGCTCGGAAGCGCCGCCGGCGCCATGCACCTGGCCTCCCGCGCCCCCTCCGTCCATGCCCGCCGGCGGCATACCTGCGGCGAGAGGTATGGACACAGGATGCGGTGTAAGGGGGGAAGGAACGGGAAGGCGGGAGGTATGGACACCGGATGTCGGGGACGGGGAAGGGAATGGGAAGGCGCGTGCCGGCACGGTCTCTTGCGGGGCGCAGACTTGGCACAAGGCGCGTGATCGTGATCTCGGGAAAAGGCCGCGGGTGTCCTGAGCCCTGAGCCCTGAAAGGTTCACAAATTGATAGTCACGGCTGCGAGAGGCGCCGAAAGCTCGAGACGCCACGTGGCGCCACATGATTGATGTGAGCCACACACACAGTCATACAGTCATACAGTCACAGTCAGACACACAGTCACAGTCACAGTCACGGGCACCACACTCGCCGCGGCCCGCTGCCTTCTCGTCTACTCACCGCCGCCAAAGGGTATCATGCCGGCGTAGTAAGGGTACGAGCCGTAGCCCCACGGCACGTACGACATGCCCTGCTGGTACACATAGTACGGCATGCCGTACTGCGGTGATTCTGCGCGCGCGTGCGGGCAGGGCACCAAGGGCGGGAGGAAGGCGGGTTGTGTTAAGCGGCGGCAGCCCTCAGCGGTTGGGGCCCTCGGCGGATGGAACCCGCTGATGCTGGAATGACGCACAACTACACGGATGGTTCTGTCCAGAGCGAACCCGGTGCCAAACGTACGGTACCCGACACTGCTGCGGCCGAAGCCCAAGCCCAAAGGCCAAACTGCCAGAATAGGAGCCAGTGCCGTGCAGCTTTGCCTCCTCCGCCCTGGGACTTACTTACAGTAGAACCCTAAAACGTTTTGCCCCCTCCATTTACCCTCCCCCGGAATTTACCCATGGCTGTGGTGTTCTGTCTCATCTTCCCTTGCCCTACCCTCCCCCTCTGGGGGACTCACCAGCCGCTGCGGTCATCGCCTGCCCTGGCCCCAGCACGACCGGCACCATGTAGCCTCCAGGCGCCGGTACGGCAGCGGGGGACACGGGCGTGCCCGGCAAGCTGCCCGGCGCCGCCGGCCCGGCGGCGGCGTAGGGCAGCGCGGCCGGTGTGCCCGGCGGCGCCTGCCAGAGGGGCATGGCACCCCACGCCCAGGTCGGATGACCCGGGATCTGCTGCGGGGGGATACGGATAAGAGAGACGGGAGACGGGGGCGGAGAGGAGGGGAAAAGTCAGGACGGGTGTGAAACCGACACGGGAACAGTCAGGAAGAAGAAGACGAGGGCGGAGAGGAGTAAAGGCAGGACGGGCGTGAAACCATGAACCCCAAGCCTGCCCCGATTGAAATGGAACTGCTGCGATAGTCGTAATCGACGAGTCCGCCCCGTAATGCAGCAAACTCAAGCGAGCGCCGATAAGGGACTGCAGTTGAATGAAAGACACAAGAGATATTCCAGGAAGCTGCCCCCGATATGGAATTATGGATGCGATACGCATACGCACCTGCGCATACTGCCCGGGAGCCTCCACGGGCACCAGCGCGCCGCCCGTGCTGCCGGCGGCGGCGGCCGCAGCGGCGGCGGCGGCGGCCGGCATCAGGGGCATCATCGGCGGCGCCGCCACCGCCGTCGCCACATGCGGCACGCCGGCTCGCTCGTGCGGCTGCGGCACTGGCGCCGAGCCGCCCCGACGGATCCCGCCGTGGGACACGCCGCCGCTAGCCGCCTCGGAATCACCTCGCGGCGGCAGCTGCTGCTGCGATTGCGACGGCTGCGCCGATGCCTGCCAGTTGCTGCCGTTGCGGCGCTGGCCGTGGTGCGGTGGCGGCGGCGGCGGCGGCGGCGGCGGCGCGATGCTCGAGGCTGCGGCGGCTGCTGCTGCCGCCGCTGCGGCAGCGGCGGGCGCTGCTGCTGCCTCAGCGGCAGCGGCGGGCGCCGCCCCGCCCTCCGGCTCCGCCGCCGACGCTGTCGCCGGGGCCTCCGCGACGGAGTTACGACGGTACGACGGCGCCGCTGACGCAGGCGCCGCCGCTGTCGGGTGGCTTTGCTGCTGCCAGAAGCCGCCAGTTTGCACCTCGCCGCCGTCCCCGGCGTACGGCGGCGGCGCGCCCCGCGGCCCGTTGCCGCGACCGCCGGCGCCTCCGCCACGGCCCCCATAGGGCCCTGTGGGATCGGAAAAGTGGCGGGCCAACGCACCCGAGGAATTTTGCCCTCCTGCGCCTCCGCCGCCGTCGCGCGACATCCACCGATAGCCTTGCTGGCCCCGCGACGGCGTGCCGGCGCCCGATCCGCCGCCGCCGCCCAGCGGCGCCGTCGCGAGTGCCGTAGAGCTAACCATGTTAGCAGTTGCGGCCGCCGCCGCCGCCGCCGCGGCCGCTGCCGCCGCCGCGGCGCGCTCCGTGGCGGCGGGGTTATCGAAGCTGCCGCCGCTCAGGGCCTGGTGGGGGAACGGCGCCGAGCCCGACCCGCCGTCGTGCTGCATGCGGCCGTACGACCCGCCGCCGCGGTTCATCTGCTGCCCCCCCGCCGCCGCTCCTCGGCGGCCCCGGCCGCCACCACCGCCGCCGCCACTGCCGGGCCCTTGCTGGGCCTGGGCCTGCGCCGACGCCGGCTGCTGCTGCTGCGGCGGCGGCTGCGACTGATGTGCGGGTGGCTGCGGGGGCGGTGGAATCGGTGGCGGCGGCGGTGGCGGCACGGGGTGCATCAGAAGGGAGTTGCCGTCAGAGGGGGAGGGCGGCAGACGAGTGAAGTCCGAACCGTCGGCATACCGCGCGCCCGCGTGCTGCGTTGGGGTTTTAGGGTTTTAGGGTGGCCGGAACGAGTGGGAGAGGGTGAGGAAGGGGAAAGGGGCGAACGAACGCGGCCGTCGGCGCGGCCGGCCGGTCGTCAGGCTGGGTGGGTGAGCTGCAAGCGGTGCCGCGCGCGGCAAGGGAGAAGGGGGTGTCGTGTCGGTGCGGAGCCGGGCGCCTGATCGGAAAGCCGCAACGGACTGGGCAGCGGGGGGGGCCCAACCCTGCCGGCCCGCGCCCTTCTTTCTTCCAGCCTTGCCGCAGCAGCAGTGGAAAAGAACGCCGCGCAGGCCCGCCATGTGTCCAAAATCTGCCTCATGTGCCCCAAGTTCCGCGGGTCTTACGCCGTCAGGTCTGAGCTCTGAGCCCCCCTCGTCTCCCAGCCCTGAGCACCGAGCTCCGAACCCTACACCCGGTGGTGGCGGGGCCCCACCCTGCATGCCTCCCTCCCTCCCTCCACCCACCCACCCCCCCACCTCGGAGCTGTCCTCCGGCGCACCCCCCGACGAGCTTTCCGGAGAGGTCGTGACGGCGGTGGCAGGTGGCGGCTCCGCTCCCGCAGGCCGCCGCACCCCCACCGGTAGCGCGGCGCGCTGATGGTGGTGCTGATGCTGCGCTAGGGCGCCGCCCTGCGGCCCCCGGGGCCCGGCGCCGCGCACCAACTCGAGCAGAGCCACGTCGCCTGCGGGTGTGTGGGGGGGGAGGGGGGGAGGGCGGGGGTTGAAGAGTGAAGAATGCAAGAACGACACAGCGAACAGCTGATGCCACGACTCCTCCAACCCCAGACAGGGCAGCCCGTTATACCGCCCGTGCATCCCGCAAGACGCATAGACCGCCAGAGGCCTGGCCCACCGTGCCCCCCTGGCCGTCGTGCCCCCCGCCTGGCCCACCGTGCCCCCCTGGCCGTCGTGCCCCCCCACCCCCACCCACGCCCACCGTCCCGCCTGGGCCCTCGCCGTCCCACCTGACACCCAGGCCCCCCGCCGTCCCGTCCTACGCCACGCCCCCACCTGATGCGCAAGACGCAAGCACTAGCTGCGAGCTGTTCCAGCCAACCAGCACCGGAGCGGCCACAGCCTCCGCGCCTCCGCCACCACCACCACCACCACCAGCTGCTGCACCAGCATCTGCACCAGCTGCTGCACGCAGCGGCTGCAGGGAGCTGCGACACACGCTCAGCAGCGCAGCGGCGTTGGCGCCGGCCGGGGTGCGCAGGAAGGCGGTGTCAAAGATGTGTACGACGCCGTGATCGTCGCCCGCGGCCTGCGCAAGGAAAAAAAGCGCCCATGGAGGCAGACGAGCGCAGGCGCATGTGTTGGGGGGTCTGCGTGTGGCGTACGGCATGTGGGGTTTGTCGTGTTTGACATGTGTGGATGTGTCAACGAAGCGCGTGTGAGATTGCGTGTGGATGTGTCACCGCAGCGCATGTGGGGGGGTCTGCAAGTCCACCACGTCCGCGTGAGAGCTGCGCCGTCCAGGGCCACGTAACGGCGCAACCGCGGCACCGTCAACGGTATCCAACCACGCCCCCACTGCCCCCAAAGCCGGGCACGGGCACTTCCCTACCGCCCCGGCTGCTGTCCCGGCTCTTGCGCATCAAACCCAAATCCCAGACACCCCCTCCCTCCCATCCATCCATCCATGCACCCACCCATCCATCACCAGCGCAAGGGACCGAACCGCGCAGCAGCAGGAACCGAACCGAGCGCGCAGCACCGAGAAGCGAACCGAGTGCGCAGCAGCAGCAAGAAGCGAACCGAACCGCGCAGGCAGACAGCTACATCATGCACCCACCAGCAGTGAGGTGCCCGGCTGGAACTTGCACCACAGCAGTCGCGCCGGTGCGCCGCCGGGCTGCTGCGGGTGCACCTGCAGCTCAAAAGGCCGGGTGGCGGAGGCTCCGGCGCTGCCCGCTATGGGCCCCGAGGCGACTTGGGTCATGTCCCTGAGGCAGGAGGGCAGGGCAAAAGCGTATAGGAGGTAAAAGCGTATAAGAGGTAAAAGCGTATAGGAGGTAAAAGCGTATAGGCAGGAGGTAAAGGCGTATGGGCGGATGAGGGGGATTGTCATGCAGTGATATACCGCAGCGGGGGGGCACGGAGGCCGCGATGGCGAACGGCCGACGAGATAGCAGATGGGCACAATGTTGTTGTTCCCCTCACTGAGGACGCCGGCAGTCAGCGCCGAAGCTACAAGAGGCACGAGCAAGAGAAGTGCGCAGGGCAGTGGTGGTGGCAACGATGGCCGGGCAGCGATGCCCCCCTCCCGCAACCCCCTAATATTGCCTCCAATCCAATTCGCTGCGGTTCGGGCTTGAAACCCTATAACCCTGACTTCCCCACAACACGCACGCTCATACACACGTGCGCGCGCAGCGCACACGAAACCCGCCGAAAGACTCTCCAGAACCCACGCGACATACGCGTATCCCCTGGAGTCTTGCCTGAAGACTCGCCCAAAAACCCAGAACGAACGCAACCCCGAAGCGCATCCCCAATCTCGATCTCACGAGCCCCAACCCCGAAGCGCTCAGTGCTCAAGCGCGCGTTCTGGAGCTCCCGCCGCCGCCGCGGCCCCGCCCCCGGGGCACCGCTCGCTCACGCCGCGTCTGTCCCTCCCCTGCGGTATCTTGTTCAGCCCCTGGTGTATATCCTACCCCCGGGGCACCCACCAAATAAGGCCCCGCCCGCCGACAGTGGCGGCCAGGAACTTGCCGTGGCCATCCCAGCTCAAGCTCGAGACCTGCGTTGCGTTACGGACGACGGATGAATGGGTACGCAGAAGGTTGTTCGGTGAAAGCGGGGCCGTCGCAGCGTAGCGTGCAAACGCAGCAAACGGACGCTGCGCCCCTAGACGAGTTTTTGGACGGCGGCCGGCAGCGCAAGGCACGCAGCCAGACAGGGCGGATCCACGGTCCAGGCACGCAGCTAGACGGGCAGGCAGACAGCCGGTCGTGCAGACAGGCGGGCATTCTGGCAGGCATTTTGGCATGCAGGCAGACAGCCGGTTCTGGAGGCGGGCAGACAGGCAGGCATTCTGGCGGGCAGGTGGGCGTTTACCTCTGCCTCCAGCCCCTCCGCCAGGATCCAGTCCGGCTGGTGGGGCAGCGTGTCGCAGGTGCGTCCCAGAGCGCCGTTGGCGCCGTTCGCTGAGGGCCGGGGCTTGAGGCTCCATACCACAATCTGAGGGGGGCGTTTAGGGGCCAGAGTGCAGGGGGAAGACGCCTTCGTAAGCGGCAGTCCGACCATCGCGGGGTGGAACAATGTGGTGTTGAGTGAGAGCGAGCTCTCTAGGGGAGAGAGTTAGGGCGGTGAGGAACCACATCCGAGAAGTATTTGAGAGCAAGCGTGCGTGGAAGGGCGCCATGCACGTGCTTGCGCCGCGCCCAAACGCCACCCCAAACCGAGGCCTGCGGGCCCCATCCCGTCCCGTCCCCATCCCGACACGGCAGCGCGCCTTCGGTGCCCTTTCGACTGTGCATGTCCTAGGCCTCGGTTCCCCGGCCCCTGTTCCTCTGCGCGCCGTCCAGCCCAGCCGCCTCCCCTCCATGTCATACCCCACAATGGCAGTACACACGGGCGAATGTCAGGGAAGCCCCATATTCATCCAGCCGGCCCATTGGCTAGACTCTTCCGGCGTTTTGAGCCCACTGTAACAACCACAACAACCGGCGACCTGGCCGTCACTCACCGTCCCGTTGTCGCAGGCAGCCGCGACGCGGCTCCCCTCCGGCGACGCGGCCACGAGCGACATGTCGACCGCGTCCATGGGCGTGTACGTGTCCGACAGATTGCAGACGGTTTGGTTCATCTGCAGGAACAGGACCTGAAACCGGCAGCAGATGAGGGCCGGCGCAGGCGAACAATGAATTCGCATGCAGGCCGAAAAGAAAAATGTTCGGAACCGAAAGGTAAGGAAACATGATCGATCGGGAACATATAACGGAACATAACCGTATGGGAACATGCAGGACGTACGGGAGGAACAACCGTAGCAAACCAGAATGCAACAGCCACACTAGCGAACAATCCGCTGCCGCGAGCAGCCCATGCCCACTGCGTATCTGTGATCGACCAGACCCGTGACAGACGTACCTGCCATGTGTTGAGTACGGGCCCCGCAGCGGCCACCAACAAATCCGGCGTGGCCCAGGACAGAGACAGGATCTGCTCCGTCGACCCGGGAATCGTGTGCAGGTGCTCGCCGCCGGGCCCGAAGACGCAAATGGATCTGTGGCACATTTCGCACGGGCAGGACGAGTTGCGAAAGGATGAGCGGTCGGGAAGCAAGCAAGCAAGGGGCGTGCTCTCCGAGCGGGGCGTCCGTAGAGGGGCGCGACGCGAAACGCGGGAAGCGGATACGGCGCCGGTGACACCCGAATGGCGCATGGCCCCCGAATTCCTGCCGCTACCGACTTGGGTTTTGCGTTGGCAAGAGGTAGATTCCAGCCGGTAAGGGGTTCTACTATAACGGGCACGGCAGAAGCGCGGCGTGCGACGAGTTCGAGCAAGCTACACGTAACAGTTACATGACCGCGGCCAGCTCGCTTAAGTGTTATGCGCTAAGAAGGATCAGATCCAACACAGCTGCCTCAGATTGGGTGCATGGGGCCTCGTCCAGTCCGTCCGACTAAGGTGAGAGATTAGCGCGCACCTCCCGCTCGCTGCCGCCACCAAGTTCGTGCCCTTCACAGACGCAACTGCAGTTATAGCAAGGGCTGGGGCGCCGTTGCTGATCGAGTCGGAGCGGCTCCGGTGAACGATTGGGAACTGCGTAGAGCAGGACTCGTCGCCCGAGAGAACGTGCCACCACTTAAGGAAACCATCCGCACCACCAGCAATGAGCTCTGAGCCTTTTCCAGAAAGCGCAACGGCGGTAATGCCCGCTTGCTGCCCTTGGATGCGGTGGCGAAGCTGGAGCTGTCCGTTTCGACAGTCCAGAATGAGGAGCGAGGCCCCACTTGTAAGGAGGACAACGACGCCCAGCGGGGAGACAAGCACCTCCCGAATTGTGGCAGGCCCAACGTGCTGTGCGGCCAAAGTCTTGAGCTCAATTGACGCCATCAGGGCGACCAGGTCAGGTTAGCCCACCGTCAGTACTGTGCGCAGTTGTGCAGCACCACAACCACTCAGAAAAGGTATAGGCACTAAAATTTGTGTCACTAGTGACGAATGGCCAGGGGCTGCAGCACTTGTGCGCATCCGCCCTGGCCACGTACGCTGGCAGCCATTTGATTGATCAAAGTGTGTTTGTTTGGGATAATGAGGAGCGCCATGTACGAGACCGAGAAGTCAGACGAGTTTCCTCAGAAACGGGCTGTCCCCTACAACTGGCATACGTGACTCTGTTGGCAGGTACAATCAGCTAGATTAAGGTAACCTGTGTTTTTGCCCGACCTCTGAGAGCTCCCGTTTGGGTACGACCTGCGTTGTACATTAAGGCGAAAGGCTGCATAGCCCACACAGCGCAAACCAAGACATCATATCTTAGCATGTGTTTACAGATTAATTTTTACATTGGGCGTACCGGTTATTGATTTTTAGCGACTATTTCCATTTGAAACTTGTGTCAGGACAGCCCGGAGGAGCCCAGACGACAGCCCGGACCGACCACTTTGCAGAGCATTATTATATACTGCGCGCTTATTGGGCATGAGGCTCAACTGATACCAACTCACGGAGCTCTACACTATGGAGTCGCCTAGGAAGCCCAACCCCCTCGCGCTCCGTTTAATTGGACAGGTCAGTGCCTGGTCTGCGCTTGCTGTCTTGAACTTTGGTTATTGGGCCATCCATATATAGGAACTGGCTGTGGGGAGAACGGCCTAGCCGGCTTCTTTCTGGGATGCTCACCTCACTCAGCTCGTCAGCTAGGTGCTCATGACAGGCTTTATGCGTTCTGCCTAAGACACCAACAATGACACGATTCACTGCAAATTTCTCGCCTTCCCTGCTGCAGGACGCAGCCTGGTCGCCTCAGGAACGCCGAGCATACACGCCAAGCGTCACGTCCAGCCCATGCAGCACTACTTCCAGCGTCCGCAGCACCACGCGACTTGCCAACTATGGCGCTGACATGAACCGGGATTTCGCGGTCATCGCTCTTCTGGAGGACAAGCTCGGCCGCGAAATCGAGCACGAGGAGCTGCGGGCTGCCATCGCCAATTTCACCCTTGTACACAGCCAGCTGCCGAGCATCAGGCAGCTCGCCCTCGAGCTCGCGAGCCACACAGACGGGGAGAGCAGCGGCCGGTACGCGCCAGAGTCGCCGACTGGCCACACCCCTCGCGAAGCCCAGCTGCCATCGCCTCCCAACGACGGCAGCGCAACGCCAAGCGCCGCGCTGCGCGACGATCCTATCTTCTTCGGACCCCTTCGCGCGCTGCGCTGCAACGGGACCCACCTGGGTCTCTTATCCCACGATCCGTTGGCTCGTCTGCAAAGCCCATGCAGCCGCCCGCCGCCGAGCCCCAGCCGCTTCTGTGCGCTGGACTCGCAGGCTCGCTGCACTCCGCCCGGGTCGCAGCGCCAGCTAGAGCCGCATTGGCAGCAGCAGCAGCAACATTCTGCCGCGTCATCTCCAGTACCGCGGCTGCTGTCGCGTCTGCTGGATTCGGAGCTGAGCTTTACCGCAATTGCCGAGGATGGCGTCATGGAGGCCTCATCCGTGGATCTCATCAGCCAGCAGCCGGCGCCGCGCCCTTTCGTGCCCGGTCTGAACCTGCGCGTCCTCAAGAAGAAGGTCCCAACCCTGCGGGTAAGGAAGCCAGTTGCAGCGAAGTAGCCGGGACCCACCGACCCTGCTTGCGGGTGGGTGGGTAGCTGGTCATGGGAGGGTGCCGCGTAGCAGCTTTGGCATCCTGGTCCTTGCACTCATATGCCTCCGGGTCCCTGGACCCACATGCGCTCTTGCGAACTACGGTACTTTCTTGCGTTCTGGTCGGCCGTGTCGGTTCCGTAGCTGCTCAACGGTTTGAATGCCGGAAGCAGACGCGTCCGTCCAGATCACGCACCGCTGGCATTATACCGCTTTTCCCCATAGCCTGCCATATTTCTGGGAGCATCCCCATGGCCGGCTCACGCTCGCCCACTGCTTGCAGGGCGGTCCAAGCCCCCCAACCGCCAACGGCAGCCCCGAGGCGCACCTCCCGGCGCCGGGCCCTGCGAGTTCAGGCGGCAGCGGTCAGCGGACGCCCGACAGCTGCTCACCAACCGAGATCCTCAGGATGCTGCTACCGAGCGCCTGCAAGCCACGTCCCTCCGCTCACGCCGGGGCGCCGGCGCGCATCTGGAGCCTGCACTCGCAGGCCGGCGGGTCGCTGCCGGAGCGGGCCGTGGCTGACAGGGCGGCCGCGGCAGCAGCGGCCGAAGGCGTCGCGCTGGATGCGGATGACGTGCGACAGCTGGGCTGCCTGAGAGTGTCCATGGACGATTTGGACCAGCATCAAACAGGTATGCATCCTGGGTTGTTACCTGAGAGGTCCGGTGGGAAGAGAGCAGAAACCAAGTCGCTTTGCGGACTCAGGGGCCCGAAGTGGCTAGAGAGGTGCTACCGCGTCTTTAGGGGATCCGGCAATGGGAAATAGGGCCACGTGTCTCCGGCCTCATGGGCCTCGCACAGGGAACGATGCATGCCGCCCGGCCGCATAAGCGTCGTCGGGAAAAAAGCGAATGGGCCATCTCCCATCTGCTGGCACCGCAGGGCTGCGCCGGGCAACCCCGATCAAGGCGATGGCGACCGAGAAGGCGACGGACGTCACGCCGGACCTGGTGCGGTCCAAGGCGGCCACGACTCCACTCGTCGGCGGGCAGGAGAAGCAGCAGCGCGCAACGCCGGGCTCTCGCGCTCGGCGGCACCGCCTGCAAGACCAGCACGACCAACAGTCGGATCAGGCGATTGGCCGCGTCGCCACAGGCGCAGCAGCCGTCGCTGCCGGCGCGGCCGCCGCCGCGCTGCTTCACGGCTCTGCGAAGCGACAGCTGCTGCTGGGGACAGAGCAGCCGGGCGCGGGGGCGGAATCGTACGACCGCGAGAACTGCTCGCCGGTGGACAGCGACCTACGAAAGGACACTCCCAGCAAGACCGCCGCCGCCGCGGGGGCGGCGACCGGCACCGACGCAGCCGCGACGGCGGCCTGCATGGCCATGGGCGACGCGGTTGTCACCGTGCACTGCTCCCGACCCGATCGCAGCCCCGTGTTCGGGCCACCAGCAGCCAGCGAGTGCAGAGACGCGCCGCAGCCCCAGCCGCAACTGCAGGGCCCCAGCCAGGTGCCGCCGCTGCGGCTCCCTGGCGCCAGTGCCACCGTCCCCGTGCCGGGCGCCGGCGCTGCACGACCCAGCGCGCGATACCGTGCCTGGCCCGCGCCGGCTGGCGCCTCTCATCCCCCAGCCGCGACGTCCGCGCGCATGCCGCCGTTGGCGCTGGGCGGCGGGGCCCAACAGCAGCAGCATGGGCATGCTCGGGGCCAGCAAGGTGGCGCGGCGCTGCCGAATGGTGCCCGCACGCGGCGCCTGTCCATCTGCCTGCCGTCGGCCATGGTGTACGGCGAGGGGCCATTTACGACTCGGCGCATGGCGGCGGGGGCCAACACGGGCGTCACGTCGCACGCGCTCTGCACGGGTACGTTGTTGTTGTGGCGGTTGTGGTTGTTCGGTTGTTACAGGGGGATCCGGACCCTCGTAGGTGTAGAGCCAGCGGGCCTTGCACTGGGGTAGGCGCTGAGTTTGCACGCGGGGCTACGTGGGTTGGGCAGACTCTCGTAGGTGTAGAGCCTTGCAATGAGCGGAAGAACATCGCACCAGAGTACCTGGCAGGATGCCCTGGATAAGGGCGTATACCGCTGAAGGATGGCTCTTACTTTTCCACGTCCTCCTCATGAACCGCCGCGAGCCGCAGTCTTCTGGGCCGAGTCCGAGGAAGAGCTGGACGCATACGACGACAGCGACTCGTACGACATGGACGAGCTCGAAGCCGTGGACGAGCATACCGAGTATGACCACCTACTGCACGGCACAGTCGAGTACGGCTTACTGGGAGCCGACGCCGTCGCTGCCGCGTCCCAAGACTTTATCGCAGCTGCTGCAGCGGCCTTGGTTTCGGAGCCGACGCCGAGCGGCTCGCCTGGCGCCGGGCAGCTGGCGCCGGCTCCGGCCCGCGGTGGCGGCCGGAGGGTGCGAGGCCGGCGGGGCGGCAGGGGCCGGCGGCGGGACGACGAGTCGGATGACGTGGACCCGGACCGCTGCGGCGGCGGATTGATGCTTCCGGAGCAGCTGTGGGACGCATGGGAGCGCCTGAGCGACGGACTCAAGGGTCGGCAGTACCGCCTGCTGGAGGTGAGACGAGCAGAGGGAGGAGGGGTAAAAGAAGATACCGCAGCGGGGGGAGGCAGAGGGAGGGGGAGGGGCAGTGAGGGGGCAACGGCGCGTGGCCTTGCGCTTGCCAGATAGGCACACGGGTGCGGTTGACTTGTTCCTGGATTTGTCTGCTTAATCCTTCCGCCGGTTTATCCGCCAACGTTGCACTTGGGCACAAAGAGGTCGCGCCGCTCCCCTGCCGCTCCCCTGCCGTCGCGCCGCTCCCCTGCCGCTCCCCTGTCGCGCAGTCCCTGACCCACGTGGAGCGCATCACGTGTACCTCCTACTCCACCGTGTCCAAGGCCTGCCACCAGGGCAATCCAGTCGTGGTCAAGGTGGGGTTGTCGCTCCGCTTACAGCTGGGATCGGGCGTGATCCGGGTCGATGCGGGTCTGGGCACTGGCGCCGCAGATCTTGGTTTCTTGGTAACATTCAACTGCCGGGACCAAGCCCACGTTCGCCCTGCATGCCGCGCGCGCGCCTCCCTCCCCCACAGATCGCCTCCTCTGCAAACGCCGTTGGCTTGGCCGCCAGCGATCGTGGACACCATTCTCCTGCTCCCGCCTGCGTGCACCTCGTTCCCTAGCCTTCGTCTCCTTAATGGCCCTAGCCTTCGTCCCCTTCACGACTAAACTTTTCCGTTAGCCTTCACTTGCTGAAGTGTTTCCTTGCTGGGTTTCTTCCTCCCGCCAGATCTACGACGTGGCCGAGCGAGACAAGCTGGCCAACGCTTTTGCGGAGATCGGCGTGCTGCTGCACCTGTCCGGGTGGCCGGGGGCGGTACGGCTGTTGGATTACGGACGACACGAGGACAAGGTAGGGGCTCTGGGTTCGGGGGTGGGTTGGCAACACTCACTGGCGAAGATTGGGAGCAAGCAGGGAAAGGGGCGCTTCCTGGGTTGGTTTGGCGACGGCTGCGTGATACACCAGGTCATCATCCCTCGCTAGTTGCGCAGTGGTCGCGCCCCGCCATGTTCCAGATGTGCACCGCTGATCCTTTTGGGGTCCACAGTAGGACGAAGCGGTTCATCCACGTCTCGGCTGATGCGCGCAGATGTCCACTTTGGGTCCATTGTAGAATCATGATTATCATGGTTTCCATGTGCCCTGGCTGGTGCGCGCAGGTGATGCTGATGCTGGAGAGCTGCGACCACAGCCTGAAGGACTGGTGCGACGGCCAGCGCTTCGAAACCGCCACGGGGGCCGACTATATTCTGGAGTGCCTGCGGTGAGGTCGGAGCGGGGAGGGAGGGAGGGAGGGAAGGATGCGCAGCTGGGGAGTGAAGGGAGGAGTGGGGCGAATTGCCGCGGTGCCTTTCGTCCGTATGTAACGGCGGGCATGTGGGTGGGCTGCCGGGCTCCTTCGGCGCCGCCGCAGGGCTGATGCCGTGGGTCAACCGCGCTTTTCACCCTTCATGCGCCATGTCTGTCTCAATCGTCCGCGGTCTCTGTTATCCGGTTCCTGCTCTCACACTACGATGACAACAACTACTACCGTCACAACCACCTCTACACGCGTTAGCTCCCCCTATACTTGACCGCAAGTACAGCTACAACAGCTCATACGCGGACATGTTGCTCAACCCCCTAGTGGTCCCTCATTGTAACTCTCGCAGCCTCAACCCTCCATGATCCGGATGCAGGCTGTGGTGCACGCTTGCGGAGCTGCTCACGGAGCTGCACGAGCGCTGGCACGTGGCGCACTGCGACCTCAAGCCAGGTGTGCGTGGCTGCTGTCCTGACATGACAGTGGCTTCAGTGGGCTCATCTCAGACCGTCGGAAGGGTCTCATCTTGGTTACCCTCGGAGGGGTACAGCCGGTGGGCGCGGTGTGTCACCTTGCGCCGCCGCCGCGTGTGGGTAGCCCGGGCAGGGGCTTGCGGCAGGAGGGGCCTGCCGCATTTTGTTGCGGCTGCAATTGGAGCCCATGCGGGCGCGCCGGAACGCGTCCTGTGCCCCCGCGCCTCAAGGGTGCGACGCAATCCTGCGTATCGCCCCGCAGCGGTCATCCGCCTGACCCCGTCAGCGGTCCATCCGCCTGACCCCGCAGCAGTCCATCCGCCTGGCCCTGTACTTCTGTATGTTACATGGTTGGGGAGTGCGTAGCCCCACACCTGAACAACTACGGTACCCATACGAGCCGGGCGCCCTCGGGATTTTTGTAACTGGTGCTGGGTGAGCGGCTTCCTTGCGGCTTCTGCCTGTCTGCCTGGTGAAGTGGAAGGGGATCCGACCGCAGAGCCCCACGTGCCACATCATTGTAAATTTTGCACCCTCGATTGCGCTCTCGACTGTCCGCTCGCCGAATCCCTCGCCCTGTCCTGTGTCGGTGTCCTCAACAGGCAACGTGCTGCTGTCCGCTGGGCAGTTGCGGCTGGCGGACTTTTCCGAGAGCATGCTCTTCAACGAAACACCCGTCCTGCAGGACCAGGCCAGGTGCGGTGGCTCGTTGGCACCTCATTCGCACTTCGGCAGAGCCTGCAGCCCTTTTCAGGCGCCCAGGCACGCCCCCGCTTGCTTCGCCTCTTTTCGGCCCATCGACCCGTTTGGCCCGATGCAGACTCTTGGGCGTTCTCTAGGTTGGTTCCGAACCCGCGCTCTTGCCGTAGAGAGCCATCCCAGATCTTTCCCGGTGCCGCACATACCAGCCGTGCGCCTGCGCAAACCTCTCCGCGCGCCCGCCCCTTGAAAGTCACCACCCGTCGAGCCGCACCCATGCCCGCGCCCCGTTCCTCCACGCTTGCCGCCCTCTTTTCGCCCTTTTCCTCCGCAGGGGTACCGTGCCTTACCAGCCGCCGGAAATGGTCCACGGCCACTGCGTCGATGCGCGCAAGGCCGACGTTTGGGCCATGGGCTGCATCCTGTACGAGATGATCACCGGCGAGCTGCTGTTTCGAGGCAACAGCGACTGCATGCGAGCCGTGGCGGCGGGCCGAGGGGGCGCAGCGGCCCGGACGCGCCTACGGCAGCAGCCCCACCGCCAACGAGGCGCCCGCGCGCCGCCGCCGCGGCCGCTGCGGCCCAACCAGCCCCAGCAGCGCGGCGTGGTTCCATCGGCGGCGGCGGCGGCTCAACCGCCGCCAATACCGCGCTGGGACATTATCCAGTCCACCGCAGAGCAGGCAGCGCTGGCTCTATGGGAGCAGGGCGCTGCGACAGGGGCAGAGGGAGGAACGGAGGTCATAAGCGACGGTGCAGAGGCCATGCCGCCTCCGCCGCGCGTGCCGAGGCTGTCATTGGCGCTGACCCATGGGTCGGGCGTCACCTCCGGCTCACCGTGGCGGGGCCAGCCGCCTTCCTCCGGCCGCTCCCTGCCGCCGCAGTTCTTCGTGGGACCGGGCTGTGGCTCCGCCATGGCCACGGGTCGGAGCCTGGAGCTCATCGCCGAGGCATGCGGCGCCGAGGACGCGTCGTCGCTGGCGTCCACCGACCCGTGGGTCGCAATGTCGGTCCTGCACACCGCTCCCACCACCGCCCGGAGCACCGCCCGCAGCCAGATACCGTACCACTACGAGCACCACGACACGGCGCGCAGCGTCGCCAGCACCAGCACCGCCGCCGCCGCCGGCAGCACGGCCTGCTGGCCGCCCGCGCCGCCGCCCTCGGCCGGGACTGCTCGCAGCGTGGCAGACAGCGAGTGGACCCTCGCACTGCCCACCGGCACGGGCGCAGCCGCTGCACCCCTCGGCTATGGTGGCTACGGCGTCTCGGCAAGGTCCTGCGCCGGCGCTGGGCCGTCATCCAACCGCAGCGCCGCGGGGCCCTACAGCGGCCGCGGTGGTGGCGGCGACCCCGACGGATTGCCCGCGGCAGCGGGAGCTGCGGCGGCGGCGGAGCCGCCGGCGCCGGCGCCGTCGCTGCTGCCGCCGCACCGGCGCCTGCGCCATTCCGTTGCGACTCAGTGCGCCGACCCGGCCGGTCCCGATTGGCTGACAACGGAGGAGGCCGACAGGCTGCGGATCATGTGCGACGAGCCGCCGTCGTTTGTGCTGGTGCACTACCACGGCGGAGGAGGCGGCAGCTCCACGGCCGGCGCCGGCGCTGGGCCGTGCAGCGAGGGCGGCAGCGAAGGCGGTGGCATGGCGGCGGTTGCGGCGGGCCTGAGGGACTTGTATGAGCCAAGGCTGCTGTCGGGCGCGGACGGTGGGTTTCATTCGGGAAGGACAGCGCAGAGGCGTCCGAAGGGGGCTGTACAGTTCAACCTGCCGTTCGGGTTTCGCAGTGGACCCGGAGGATCGCCGTGTATGGGTTTCGACTTATTTGCGATTGTGCGTATGCGCTTAACTGTGCACACGCGTTCCGCGTTCGGGCGCACCGACGCGGCCTTCGCGTTGCCCACCCGAGTACTTTCGATGGCACGTTCAGCGCTCTGCAAGCAGAGCAACGCGCGCTGATCCAACCAAGCACCCCCTTCGCCCTCGCCCTCGCCCGCACATCAATCCGCAGGTCCGACGCTGTGCGACGACGTGCTGGGCCTGCTGCGTGCGGTACTAGTGGAGGACCACGCGCGGCCCAGCATGCGGCAGGTGGCGGTGCTTGCGGCGGAGGCAATGCGGCGGCACTGCCCCACGCCGCCACTGAGCAGCGAAGTCTCCCAGGAGGGCATGGCGGTGGCGGCCGACTCCCGTTGCCTCGACTCTTCTCCCACCAACTCGGCGGGTGTGGAGGACCTGGGGGAGTCCGCGCTCGGCGGCCTCGGCGGCGCTCTCGCTCTCGCTGGCGGCTGTGCGGTGGAGGGTGTTGTGACCGGCGGAGCGGTGCTGGCCGCGGCCGCGCATGGCGCATGGTATTACGGCTCCCCCCCGGCGTCCTCTGCCAGGCCGACGGAGCAGACGCAGGCCTGCCGCAGGGTGCCGGCGCTCACGCTGCCGGCCGCCGCTGGTGGCGGCGGCGACGCGTTCGGCGACAGCCTGATGCAGGGCACGGCGAAGCTGCCGCCGCCGCCGCCCCTGTGCCTCAGCGTGCTGCAGGAGCGCCCGTCCTCGTGCTACGATGGCAGCTTCAACAGCGCGACGGCGGCAGCGGCGGGAGCAGCAGCAGCAGCCTCTTCCGGTGGCGGCAGCGCCTGGGGCGGCCCGCTGACGGCTGGCACCGATGGCGGCAGCTGGGCGGACACCTGCAGCCTGAGCGACCTGGACCAGGCGGTGGCGGACCTTGGCGGCGGCGGGGCCAGTGCCGGCGGGGGCGGACCTGCGCCTGGAACCGCTGCTGCTGCGGCTGATGGTCCTGCCGATACTGACAATGGAGGGTCGCGCTCCGTCAGCCTCTTCGACGTCTGTCAGCCTCTGGTGACAGAGAGGGGCCCGCGTCCGTTCTCCCGCAGCTGGCAGCGCTTCCTGACGAGGCTGTAGCTGCAGCAGCAGCAGCGATGAACTGGTTTCATCAACTTATGCACCTGAGGGGCCAAATGCCTCCCGCAACTCTAGGCGTGCTTTCGTGGCTTTCGTCGCCGTCGTGATACAGACCGCGCGCGCTCTTGTGTGTGCATGTGTGGGACGCGGTCCTGTGTGCGAAGTGCTGGACGCGTGCATTATGGCAAGGAGCGCCAGGCTTGGATGATTGCAGGTGCCACAGCAGCGCCACGTTTTGGCTTGTGAACCACGCAGTGATTCGCCGCGCGCAGCGCAGTGTACCGTATGTGGTGATCTTAACGCTTATACGCGTAAACCCCAATGATGGTTACGTGGTGCGTGTGATATTGCAAGCGCAACAATCGCAATGAGGTGCAGAGAGGGGAGCGGGTTGGAGCCGCGCAATCGGATGGCGCACGCGAGTGCCTGTCATTGGCTGATGACAAGGATGGTTCAGGGTACAGTCGCGTACACTTGTACATACGTACCATACGTGGGCGGGGGCATATCCTGTACAGGCCAAAACATGGCTGCCCGTCGCTCGAGGTTTTGTGTAACTGCGAAGAAGCCACCCAAGACCAGTGTGAAAAGCACTTTGGCTACCGCGAACAGTCAGATGCAGCGTTTGCAGCTCATCTGGGTTGGGTTGAGGCAGTCTGGACGGTGCTAGGATTTGAGTCTCGTCGGAGGGTGCCCGAAGAGATCCCCGCAAGCAGCACTCAAGATTCACACTTCGCGGAATCTAGGACGCAGCTACCGGTATACGGTATGTGAGCAAGTTCCTTCCTTATGCGTCTCCACAAAACGCGCCGCGGAGTTCTCAGGGCCTTGCACCCTACCTTATAAATATGCGCCCAGGGCGCACCCTATTGTTAGGTACGAGCCCTAGTAATGTACGGCGTGTAGCGCCGTCGTCGTTTGGTCCAGCCGCCACCGGTTTGGGGTTTGAGGGCGCGTTCAGGGGCCACCATTCATACAATCGTCCTCTTTACTGATGTCGGTATTACTTCACATCTATGGTAGCCTGCAAGGGGATGGTGTGTACCTGGGTACGTGATGAGGGATGGGTTTGGAGCCTTCGATGTCCTTCAGCACCGACCAGTGGGACGTGGGGGTTGTTTGTATTAACAAATCAGAAATCCCCCATACCAGTAAGTTATTATTAGCGTGGCCCAGTCTTACAGGAAAACTTATGCATGTTTTATGTCTGACTTTTGTCGGGGGCTGTCGGGGGGCATCGGCACGACCTTGCAACTTCCTCGACTCACGCCGTCGCGAAGAATGTCCCGTCGACTGCCGTTCGCGTTAATGTTCCACAGAAGACAATCCGAAAAATCAATTATCCTTCTATAAGCGCCACGTAATGTCCTCCATGTACACAGTTCATGTACCGGTACTGAACTTCCGATCCCGATTGCTCAACTGCTTTGCTCATACCGCCCATTTGCGCGGATGACATCAACGTTATATGTCATGGAAAACATGAGCAAAATTTGCTTTCATTTTCCGATATCAATGGAGATTACGTGCCTCAGAGGATCGAATCGTTGGCCTTCCGGACGTTCCGGCCGACATTCATTCGTTGCCGCTCAGGCCAACGAACACTGGGGCACGCCTTCATATTAGTTTCATTATTTTTAATATCTAGATTATAATTCATCATAGGATGCGAGGAATATGCACCAAGTTGCGTGACTACGAACGCGATGGCCCAGCAAATTGCCAGGGCTGAACACTTAGCTGCGCAAAGAATTGTTATTATATCACATACATGTATAATACCGTTATTACCTACATATTAATATAACGTATCTGTAATGGAGGCCGCGGTGGCCTGCACGGCGAGCGCGTCGCGCGTCTTTTGGACTCCCGGCCTTCTGGCGCGAATAGCCCGCTGTCTTCCGCCGAACGACGTCGCGTGCGGCATCCGCCTCGCGAACCGATTCGCAGCGGCCGTGCTTCGCCGCCAGGAGCACCTCACGGTCCACCTTTCGCAGCCCTGCCCGCACTCCATCTTTACCCGGCGCTGGGGTGCGGGCGGCCCGGCCGCGCCCGCGCCCACGCACTCACTAAACCTTAGAACCCGCCAGCAGCTCATCTGCCTCACCGCGGCCAGCGGCATCCTGGCCAACCTCGAAGTGGCTCTGAAAACGGCCGGCTGTGCACCGGCGGATGCGATGCTGGAGGCCGCAGCGGCGGCCGGCCATTTGGAGGCATGCAAGCTGCTGGTGTCTTGGGGCTGCTCCTGGGGCGTCTCCCTCCGCAAAGCCGCGCGCGGGGGCCACCGGGCGGTTTGCGAGTGGCTGCTGGCAAGCGGCTGTCCCTGGAGCGATTGGGCCGCCTACGAGGCTGCCCGGGGCGGCCACTTGGGCCTTATGGACTGGCTGCTGCAGCAGGGCTCGTCGGTCGGCACCCCCGGATTCAAGCCATCGCCGCCGGCTCTGATGGCCGCCGCCGCGGAGGGCTGCAGCCTGGATTCCTTGAGGCGATTGCAGCAGGAATGGGACCCGAAGGGGGGCTGGTGGGAGCCGAGCTCGGAAGGGGAGCGGCGATGGTTGCTGGCAGGAGCGGCAGTCAGCCCCACGCCCGACTGGCAGGCCAAGGTGGAGTGGCTGGAGGGGGAGTTGGGCTGCCGACCCAGCTCCGACGTGTTCTGGAGCTCGCCCCGTTTGTTGCAGCCTCGCTGCCTGGACCGCGTTCTGTGGCTGCGGCGGCGGGGCTACCCCCTTCCCTGCGAGCCGATGTTCCTGGTTCGGCTCGGCAACGCAGGGAACACCGCCCTCCTGCGGCTCCTTAGCGAGGAGGGCGCACTGCTGCGAGCCGCGCTGCCTCCTCCTCCTCCTCCGCCGCCGCCGCCACAGCAGCAGCAGCAGCAGGCACAGCAGCAGCAGGGCGGCGCGGGCGGTGTTTGGGTCCAGCAGCAGCAGCAACAGCAGCAACACCCGCACCAGCACCAGCAGCGCGGCGCTGCTGGCCGTGCCGCTGCTGCCGCTGCCCGGCGCCTCCTGTCGGGCGCCGCGCAAGGCGCCGCGGCGGCCGGCCATCTGGCATTCCTGCAAGTCCTGTTCGAGCACGGCTACCTTCGCGCCTGCCACAGCGGCGGCGGCGGTAGCGGAAGAGGAGGAGGACGAGGTGAAGGACGCGGCGGAGTAGGCGCCGGCGGTGGCGGAAGCGGAGGCGGCGGAGGCGGCGATGTGTCGTCTCTCAAGGCACTGGCAAACCTTGCGGCGCGAGGCGGTCACCTGTCCGTGGTGACGTGGCTGGTGGAGGTGCTGCGATACGATGTCCAACGGGACACACGGCTGTTCCGGGCCGCCGCCGCGTCAGGCAGCACAGAGCTCATGGGCTGGCTGTGGGACCGAGGCGCGCGTGCTCGCGACGCCGACTTTGATGTCGCGGTGAAGCGGGGCGGCTGCGAGGAGGCGCTGACCTGGATGGCCATCCGCGGCTTCCGCTTGATGGGGGTGAGCGCCCCCATATCGTCCCCACCCGGGTTGCGGAGACCGGTGACTGGCGTGAAAGCGCCAGTTGCCCCAGGGCCGTGGAGGGTTGAGACATTGAGTGAAGAGAGCCGTTCCGCCATCCCCCGCGCGTGAAAGCGCCGCCCTGGCATGGCACGGTAACTGGAGGCGCGCCCGTTTCCCGTCGTGTCCCCGAGCCCCAGGGCGATTACAAAGCATATACAGCCCCGCACCTTGCACCCACCATCTCCGCCCGCTCCGCACCATTTGCTTCTTTAATTCCTAACAGCCATCTGCATGCCCACCCACCCATCGACGCAGGACCCGGTCAGTCTGTGCGCCGCCGCAGCACGCAACGGCGACCTCTCAACGCTCCGTTGGCTGTGGCGGCGGTGGCAGCAACAGCAAACGGCACCGACAGCAGGGCAGCTCTTACCCTCCCTGGACTGGGACCGGCTCATCATCAGCTGCCTCTGGGCGCCTCCAGGGCCCCGTCTGGCGGCTTTACGATGGCTGGCGCAGGAGCCCCTGGAGCGCCTGCTGGGCCTGGGGCTGGGGCAGGCGCCGCGCTGCCCGCCTGAGGACTGGCCAGTGGATTGGCGGGCGGCGGAGCTGGAGGCAAAGGCGGCGGCGGCGGCAGCGGGACAGGCGGCGGCAGCGGCAGCAGCAGCAGCGGCAGGGGGGCTGGAGGGCAGTGGACTGATGGCTCGGCCCGGGAGGGTGGACGAGGTCGAGCTCGTGTTGGCGTGGGTAAGGCAGCAGAGCAGGCGGTGGGAGCGGCGGCGGCGGCGGCGCAGCTGGGACGGTGGGGACGCTGGCGGCGGGGCCGGCCGGCGGGACGGCAGCTGGCGGCGCCGGGCGCTGCTGGCGGCGGCGGCGGCGTTCATTGCGGCTTGTCATGCGATGGCGCACCGTAGGCTGCGATGAGCTGCTGCTATAGGTAGCTGCTGCTGCTGCTACTGCTGTTGCTGCTGTTGCTGCTGCTGCTGCTGCGGGTCGCTGTCCCTATAGAGCTATCCACGGCAGCAAGGTGTGCGCGTGCTTGTGATGGCAGCTGGTCTGACTGAAACTTCGGATATTATATATAATATGTCGGTTTACGGCACCACGTAGTTGACCGAGTGGACTCCTTTTAACGACCGGTGCGTGGTTGGTATGGCTGCGCGGGGACTTGTGTGTGTGTGTGTGTGTGGGGGGGGGGGGGTTGCGCGGGGGGTTGCGCCCTTCCACCCAGTGCCATCAGCGGTATTAACGCGATGACGGATCTTGGGGATCCGGAGTGGGGATCCGGATCTTGAGGATCCGGAATAACGCGATGACGGATCTTGGAGCGCCGACACAGTCCACGCTGCCGGTGCGCCCTGCATCCCGCGTTCCCGCCTCACCCTGCGTTCCTACACGTAGACAGTTGTTGGGCACCTGGCTAAGCGCATGGTTGCCCCGGATCACCAGGGTGGCTGACAGCGGCGGGTGCGGAACTGCGGATGCTGGATGGGTGCATGCATGTCAGCATGTGCGTATGTGCTGCTTGGAACGAATGGGCGACGGCGGGCGCGCTGGCAGCTACCGGCAGATGCATTCTGCTGGGCCTGCGGGCTAACGCGGTGGTTTTGTGGTTCTTCAAGTGGGCTCCGGACTCGGTTATCGGTTAGAACAGAGCCAACGGGCCAGCTGACCGTTCACTGCACCGCGCGGTGGCGACCAGGGCACTATGAAAGTGGTGCGGGTATCGATGAGCTTCCGTGTGGGACATGCGGCGGCGTATCGATGGGCTCCGACGAGCCTCGTCGCCCGTGCGTACTCCCTCCATCCACGCCCGGAGTTTCTTGCTTGCCTGGCGGTGTATTGTATTGTATTATATCATAATCGTGTGCCTTCGGTCTGTTTGTACATAAATTTACCATTTAAACGTCGGTCAATCAGAAATTGAATCTGGCGGGCGGTGCGCCGTGGGTCGCTGTGCCTTTCCCTAACTTGCCGAGCATGATCGACTTCCGATGGAATCTAAGCTTAATGCACGACGCACCCAGACGCACACATATTTATATGATTGACATCAGAGCGGCGGCAGGCTTACTCCGTTCATACCGAGTCCGCGGTGGCAGGGGGTTCCGACAGTTTCGTCTGAAACGGTTCGCGAGTCTCATGCTTGACTTCCTTTTTGATGGACGCGCGGCCATGCCTTTTCGTAACGAGGCCTGTTTAGGCACCACAAGAAACCTTGCCAGCAGAGTGTGTTTTCGCGAAGGAAATGCGCTAGTAAATTTGGTTTCGGGGCGGTAGCTCGTGGAACCAGCCACATGCTTAGTTCTTTTCAGCAGACCGCCAATAAACTTCGAACCAGTGGGCCACCCTGTTAGTCGGATTCCACCTAGCAGGCGCTACAAACTTTTAATTCCATACCGGCATGCCCCCTTAGGGCCGAACCTTGCCCCACGGGAACCGGTTCCCGTGGGCCCATGGGCCCCGGTTCCTGTGGGCCCATGGGCCCAAAACGGATTCAAACATTTTGGCGACCGCCAAATGGCAAGATAGGACTCGAGCTGCTTCAATGCCGAAAGAGGGCTCGGCCCTGGTGCCAGTCAGAGGGCGCGTGCTTCATCGGTGAGGGGCAGTATCGACGCATGCTGATCGGTTACACCGTTACCCCTCTGGTTGGGGCAACACCACCCCGACTTGAGGACTTACCATCGCCGCTGCTCGGTCACACCTCCAAGGTGCATTGTACGGTAGGTCGTCCCAAACTGCTAGATGAGGGTGGTTTTTGGAGCTGGATAGGCCGCCAGTGCCGACCTAAAGGGACCTTGCGCCCTTGCGGTTCGTCCTTCAGCTCTGTTTGTCAACACCCAATGCTGAAGACGTGACATGATATGTCATTACTATTATTCGTTATGCGCTATTTCATGCCGGGAGTCAGCTTGAAGCGGCAGCTGCGAAACATACCGGTAAGCTCTCGACCAAAATGCAACCAAAACGAGCCTCCTGAGGTCAGCGTGCAAGCTTAACAATAGTTTAATACAACAGAAGAATTTCGGATCAATTTGGTACACTACTTGACGGATGGTTTGCATGTTCGCAAATGCATTTCGGCAGTTGTGCGGTTGTGCAGCCGGTTCTGTTGTACAGTGATCCGCTCAACCTGAAAATAGCCATGTATCCCTAAGTCGCTTCGCGTCTTGGGCCTCAACAAAAACAAACAATTAAGTTCGCACCTGACAACCAAGCACCCAACATCCACAGCAATTCCACGGCTGAACTTCAGCCAGCCACTGGTCTCTAGGGGCCTTATCACATTGTCGCCTGCAAGTACCAGTCACGGCACCCTGAAACGCTCAACTGTTGCAACAAGTAAAGTCTAGTGTACACTGATTTGAATCACTCGGTGCAATGGCTTCTACTTGTGCCCGGCGATGCACAGCAGGTGACAATATTATCACTATAGCTACATCAATCGTTGATTGCGCCATGATATGTTCCTAATCTGCGCATACTGATAACTGCAGGGTGCTCTGTGAGCTCGCGGAACACCCGCAAGGTTAGGGAGAAAAATATGCTCAACCGAAAGATGTCATAATGCAGCCTTTGTCGTGTGCTCAGCATATATATTGCCTTCACCACTCTTACGTTTTCAGGTCGTCGTCACTTACGCGGCAGCGGACAACCAGCTGCTCAAAAAGCCAGATGTCAAAGGGCCTGAGTCTAAGCGGCTTTTCAGCGACGCTGCAACATCTGCAACTTCTGCAGCATCTGCAGTGAACGACGGGTGGGAGCGGTTCCTCGCATTCTCGCTCGCTTCGCTCGGTCCCGTCACAAAGCTGAGCTGTGTGCTGGATTCTGCAGACGGACTACCATCGAATACCAACGCCAACGCGCCAAGGAGATTCGCCAGTACTTTCTGGACCAGAAGGCCTCGGAGTTGCGTGAGCAGGCCCAGTGAGTGTTGTCGTTCCTCCTCCGCTGGTGTTTTGCAGTGACAGCAGACACCGTGATCACCCAACCTGCACACCTGCAGGGTGTTCGGCTGGACCCAAAAGAACGAGATCAGCAATGGCCGATGGGTGATGTTCGGGCTTCTCGTTGGCATGCTGACGGGTGAGCACAGCGCGTGTGGAGGCTTGGTCCCACGGTTCGGGCCGTCCCGTCGTCTCTGCTTCTCCCTTCGCTCCGGACTCGGGTACAAGCTGATACCCCCCTTCCCCTAGATTGACGCTGATATCCGATATCCGATATCTCCCGTTTCTACGTAGATAACCCCCCCTCCCCCACAAAAAATTAAACCGATACCACTGCGGGTGAAGCCCTAAACCGCGGGAGTTGAGCCAACGCGACCAGACATTCGACTCAGGCCAGCTGTACTTAGAGCCAACCCCGGCACCCTTTGAGCCGCCGCCTACAGAACAAACAGCAGGGCACTCTACCGGTGCACAGCTCATGTTTCAGGCCGTTCGTTTGTCCGTTGACTGACCGTTACCCTGCCCGTTTGCGTTGTGCACAGAGTACGCCACGGGTGTGGACTTCATTGACCAGCTGAAGCTGATGGTGTCGTACCTGGGCATCGCGGATCTCGATTGATTGGGTGCGGAAACGCATTTCCCCGGCTTGAGCAACGGCAGGGCCTCTCCCGGGTGTTTCCACCATCCGCTCGCTGTTTGTATCATCAGCCGAAGAGACTATTGCATTCGCTTTCATGTGCTGCTATGACAACTTTGGCCTTTGCAAGTGCAGCAGCTTGCCTGCTCGTCGCCTTGTACGGCACAATGGCGAGCTGATCTGGTCCGTTGGGGGTTTGAGGCATGTACGCAGCGCCGGGTGACCCGTTGGTGTACTGCTTCGTTGAGGGAT
Source organism: Pleodorina starrii (assembly GCA_030267565.1). Lineage (NCBI taxonomy): Eukaryota > Viridiplantae > Chlorophyta > Chlorophyceae > Chlamydomonadales > Volvocaceae > Pleodorina > Pleodorina starrii. The sequence goes on along the minus strand of BRXU01000020.1, from coordinate 2,204,939 downwards.
GGTCAACCGACATCGGCGGCGTTGACAATGCCATGCGTGGTGGGGTTCTGCGGTGATCGCTAATGGTTTAACCGCGGATGGCAGGTTGGGGCGAGCCCATGGGTTAGAATCCGGCTCGATCGGAGCAGGGATGCCGGAGCGGATGTGAACCCACCGCAACTCAATATTGTCTTCGAACGTTAGTATTCTATTTTCCAGATAGTGCGGTTCCGATATGGTGGGAGCTTTTGGGCGTTTTTTTTTGGGGGGGGGCCAGCAGCGCGAAACGTCTCGCGGGGCCCCGCCCTGTCGCCGTTGCCCATGTCCGTGTGTGTGCATGTGTCTGTAACGAACAAACTTCATCTTACATTCAGCTGCCAAGCCATAGCAGCAGGCTTTTATGTCCACTATTTCAATCGAAATTATGATTTGGCTGCAGCGCGTCGTCTCAGCATAAACACGTTCCGTCACTGTCCAGGGGTGCAAGGGAGAGGGGTCCCCGGGCAGGCACTAGGGGGGTTGGGGCGGTAGGGGTGGGTAAGGGGGTGGTATGGTTGCAAGCGATGGGGAGTCCCCGGGCAGGCACTAGGGCCCATACCGTGCCCGTTGCCGTACCCTTTGGGGAATGCGCCTTTAGCCGTCTCATTCAACCTTCGACACCTCCCGCGGGGCATCTCGGTTCGGGAGCGGCGGCATGGTTTAACGGAACGGGGACGAAAGAAATTGGGCGGCCGGCAAGGGTAGTAACACGTGCACGCACCCGACTCGACGGCCCTCCCCGTACCCGTTGCCGTGCTCCTTTGGGCATTGCGCACTCAGCCGTTTCATTCGCCGTTACGGAAAATTCCGCACTCGGCCGTTTCATTCTCCGTTACGGAAAATTCCGCACTCAGCCGTTTCATTCGCCGTTTCGAGAGATCTCGCGGGGCTTCTCGGTTAGGGAGCAGCGCCGCAGCGCGCTGGAGAGAGAAGGGGGAAGGGAGGCGTCTGCTGGCTGGCAAGGGGAGCAAGCAAGGCGTGCAGGCGCCCAGCCCGACGGCCCATCCCCGGGCCCGTTGCCGCACTGTTCGGGAATTCCGCATCCAAGACGACGAAGTCATCAGACATACCGGTATCGACCTACCGCATTAACAGTTTAACACAACCAACCAAGAAACACGAACGAAGTCAAAGCAAGCCGCCAAGCCCGGCCAGACCTGACAGCAGCACGAGCCAACCAGACAGGAACGAGCGAACCCGGGGGGAAAGCATGTGGTGTGGACCCACGCCCAGGAGGTGATTTGCCAGGAGGCTCCGGCCCAAATGGGCGATACCGTAGGCCCTGCCGGCCACCCACAAGAAGGCGCGCCAACAGACCTGACAGCAGCTCCCGTCGCTGTCTGGGACTGGAAGAGCACCCTGCCGCCCCACGAGCGAGGCCCCCAAGAAACGGCCGCACGCACGCAGACGACCTACCCCGCCAAAACATCGGGGCAACTGCGCCAACCCTAGTAAGCTGTCCGACAGCGTCATTCATCCTCGATGAGGAAATAAAGCACTGCTGCAGCCGTACATCATTGCCACCTGGTTCCCGACCCACCGTCCGCAACCCACCGTCCCCACCCGTCCCCAACCGACCGTCCCCACCCGTCCGCAACCCACCGTCCCCACCCGTCCCCAAACGACCATCCCCACGCGTCCCCAACCCACCGTCCCCACCGTCCCCACCGTCCCCCTCGGTCAGCATTGGTCAGCACCCTCCAATTACGGCAACCGCCCGCCGAACCAATCGATATAAGAGAATGTTCAGTAGTCATTACGCTCATAGCCAGCCAGCCGCATCACCCATAGCCGCCCCGCGAAATTACGCTTCCTGATTCAAAAGCAGCCATCCGTACGCATCTTCGATTCAACAAAACGACAGCGCATAACGTTCTTAGCCCCGCAGACCCGCCGATGGCAGGAGTTCGTTTTGTGGTATGTACAGTATATATCGCAACTCGTGCGTGTTGCCAGCGCACCACAACTATATTATAAGAAACATGTCGCCGATCGGGATCGACCGTAACACCCAACAGCCCCAATCATCGATCGATACTTTCCTTTTGTGCGTTTTCGCTACCGTACGTGCACCATCATCACCTTTGCGCCGTAAAAAAATCCACCACCTTGCCGAACGCCCGCCACCACCTTTGTGTCAGCTCGACCAACAACTCGCTGCCCGCCAACACCTTCGCGCCCGCCACAACCTTCACGCCTGTCATGACTAATGAGCCCCATCACGCCCGCAACGCACCACCATCGCGCCGCAACGAACGGCTCTTCCCTTCCTCCAACCCTTCCTTCCCGCCACGGCAACCGCCGCCCCAACCCAACCCCGGGCCCGCGCGGGGCCTGCCCCATCATATGTCAAGACCAAACAGCACAATCAACACCGAACCCACGCCCGCCATCATTACATTCGGTTCACGCAACCCAAGAGGGTAGCGCAACCTCTGTCGCACCCAGCATATAGCCGTACCCACCACGCACAGTCGGCACATTAAGGCCGCTGCCTTCCACATTTGTCGTCCGCCCTCGACAAGGACGGGCGGCAAACTCGTTTAGAGAATCGACCGTAATATATACGGTACGCCGGCGGTCGCAGTTTAGCTTAGTTCGCCATGCCAAGCATACGTACAAGGTCAGTAGCCGCCGTCATAGATGCCGCACGCAGCCTAGCCATTGAGGCTACGTAGCAATGCCGTACATGCTTTACGGGCCGTATGCGCCCGCACCGTCGTACCAACCACCCGGCTCCACGCCGAAATCGACGACGCCGAAGCCGCCGCCAAGGCCGCCGCCTTCCTGCTGCACGTCCTCCTCCGCCCGTGTCCTCGAGAGCCGTTGGATGGCGCTGAGCCGCTTGAAGAGCATCGTGTAGAGGTGGGCGGGCGCATTGGTGACGACGGAGGAGAGCTCGGCCGCGGCGCAAACGCTGCCGAGGCATTGCCGTACGATATTCGGCGACCCAAGCTTGCGCATGACGCTGAGGACCGGGGGTTCGAAGTGCGTCCACCTGCACACTCATACAGCATTGCGGGTGCACAGTAGTTTTAAGTCGAGGCTCGCGAGCTCTCTGGACGTGTGTCATGAACGACGGAACCTACCGTTTAACGGTGGGCCATGATAGGTCTGGAGAATTGAACCAGCAGCAGCCGTCGTGAAATGATACCCCAGCCACAACAACGAACCCAGCAGCTAGCCGGCCGCCCACCCGCCCAGCCTACCTGAGGCCCCCGCTGTCGTCGTCGCCGCGCACCATATCCTCCAGTACGGCAATCAGATCCGGAGTCAGCTGGCGCTGCGCGTAGCCCCGGGGATCTGTCGTACGACGACCATCAGGAATTGAGGGGCAAGGAAGGGATGGAGGGAGTCGGTGGCTGGGAATGGAAGCAGCGAGGAAAGGCGGCGGTTAGCAAGAAGTGCCCCAGCCACATCAACCACGCACACACGGGACGGAGACCCATCTTATGAGCCATCCGTGTGTCGGAACACACTCCGCTGTGGATTGAGGTTTGAGCCCCGATGCCGGCATCGCATCGCATCCTCCCCTCCCGCACCCCGCCCGCACCCTTGCCTGTCCTTCCAGAACTTCTGAACTTGTGTCCCGCGCGCGCTTTCAAGCAATCCGTCGCTCCCCCGCGCGCCGCACCGACCCAGGAGCCAGCCGCCCACGCACCCGAGACCCGATTTCACCTTGCTTCCAAACCTCGTGCTCCTGGTGGTCCATCAGGCGGGTGGTGATGAAGTCGCGCATCCGCCGGATTCCCTGGCAGGAGGGAAGGGAAGGGAAGGAAAAAAAGGGAACGAAGGCAAGGCAGGGTGGGGCAAGGGAAGGGAAAGGGAAGCGGGAGGGCAAGAGCAGGGCAGGAAGATCGTCAGCCCTCAACGAACCTAGCCTCGCTCGCTCGCGCTCACCGCTAGACCGGTGGCGGTCTCAATGCAGTGCAGCGCCGAAACCGCGCTCGCCTCGCCGAACTCGTCCTGCAGCTGCAGCAGCATGTAAAGTACGCCGTCGTCGAAGTGCTCGTCCTGTGCGACGACATGGCGGGGTTCGATGTAAATTAAGTAAGACGAGCCCTGACGAGCTATACGAACATAAGAAATACCCGCACTGCCGCAACAAGAAAGTAGCAAGCGTTCTCAGATTTATTTGGCTTTCCGCGCGGGAAGATACTAAAAGCGACTTCACGCACGAACGACGGGAAATTGGAAGCAGCACGCACGCGCGCCATGTCGTACCCAGCAGGCCATTTCATGACACGCGCATGGTACGATGGACGACATACCTATCCAAGCAAGTCTCGGCGCACCTACCTTGATGTATGGGCTGCATGTGTGCAGCACGCTTTGAATCTTCTGCCGTACGGCGTCACTCAGATTCTCGAAGGCCATCTCCTCACTATCGTACCCCGTTTCGGTCTCGTAGGATTGTGAGTCGGCGGCGGCGGCGGGGGAGCTTATGGAACGTGGCGGGGGTGGTGGAGGTGCCGTCGCCGCCGCCGCAGCCGCCATTCTGGCGGCCCCGCCGGACAACGCCGCTGATGAGAGGTGCTGCTGCAGCAGCCGCAGCTTTGGTAGCAGCAGGGGCGGAGGCAGCAGCGCCAGGGTGGCGTCATCAGCGGCGGTGGCGGAGGTGGCAGCAGCGGCGAAGGAGCCGTGGGAGCTCGTGCCCGCCGGCGGCGTTGAAGGTGGGCTGCTGGCGCTGCCGTGTTGCATGACTTCGGCGGTGAGAGCGTTGGTGGCGTCGGTGGCGGGGATGTCGTGGGCGATGGTGATGGCGCGGCTGTAGATGTCGCCCCAGCCGCTGTGGGAGATCATCTTGAACAGGACCTCGTCGATTTCCTGCGTTGGGTGCGTGCGTGGCATCGGCGGCGACAGCGGGACTTTGCTGGTAGTGACAAAGTGATGCGGAATGAGGAATTCTAGGTAGGCCTGCGATGCAGGCAGGCAGGCAGGCAGGCAGGCACGGACATGGGCAATCCTACAGGGCGGGGCCCCCATGGGCGCTTCGCGCTGAGGCCCCGGCCAAAAAGACCTGCTGTGGATGTCGTAAACGGTGTCCAAAAAACAGCTCTAGCAAACAAATGGGAAAGGAGCATGCAAAGGGTTATTTGCGCGGATGGAAATTCAGTTAGCTCACGCACGCACGCACGCCCGCACCTGCAGTGGCAGTGTCGTGCCTGTAAGGACCTCACTCAGCAAGTCCTGTATGCGGGGCATTGACAAGGAGGCGAGTGGGTGGGGTTAGGGTGTGTGTGTGTTGAAGGAAGGACAGAGCTGGGAGCGGAGTCAGGGCAACACCGGGAGCGAGCGAGCGAGGACTGAAAGCAACGGCAGTCGGTATGGCCGGGCGCCAGATTGCAGGGCCCGGTCGACATGCAAGGAAAAGGAATTAGGAAAAGGAAAAAGCAATTCGTCCGTCCATGGCCACACCTCAAGGATCACCAACAAATTGCCTCTGTTCGCATGGAAATAATCTAATTCATCACGCACAGGACGCGTTTAGAAAACCAGGGAATGAAGCTAGCTACTCACCCCCACGGTTGAACGGCACATGTCCACGACATTGAGGGCCACTTCTGCCAAATCGTTGCCCTCGATTGCGCCGCCGTCACTGCACGTCCCATTGCCGCTGCTGGCAGTGACATAGCTGCTGCTGCTGCTGCTGCTGCGGCTGCGGCTGCTGCTGCAGCCGGCGCCGTCAGGGGAGCGGGAACGAAAGTTCGAGAAGGAGGTCGAAGGGTGTTCTGCGGCGCCTGGGGGCCACTCGTGCTGCTGCGGGTGCTGCTGTGCGGCCGGCGTAGGCAGCAAGTAGCTCAGCTGCAACAACGTGCTGAGGTAGTGGTATTCCCATCCAACCGCCTCCTCCTTCTGCACCCCCAGCCCAGCATTCATTGCGTTGCGAACAATTTCCTCGCTAAAGATTCTATATCTGCCGTGGCCGCTACTGGCCGCCGCCGGCTCAGCACCGCTGACACCGCCGCCGCTATCGTCTTGCTGCTGGTAAATCATCTGGTAGGGAGTTGCGGTCGCCCAACTGGGGCCCTGCTGGCTCGTCACGACCTCGGGGGATACGGGCGGCTGGTCCCCTTCGGCTTCCTTAACCACTGCCTGGGTTGCTGCTTCTTCTTCTTCATCTCCGAATTCCTCAGGGATGTCACTTTGCGGCGGTGAACTGACAGAACTACTCATGGCTTGGGTTGCTGGCCGAGGTGAGTTAAGGGCAGAGAGGAGGAAGTCTGGCTGGTGGTGGTGGTCGGGGAAGGGCGCGAGCGACGGCGGCCCTAGGAGCGCGTTGCAGAGGTAGCAGTAGTCCTCACCGCCCTCGCAAATGTTGCAGACGTTGAGGGGCTTGGGGGAGGTGGCCATCAGGCAGAGACGGAGATTTTTGCGACAAGAAGTAATATATAATGTATTGGACGGCAGCAGTAGTACGGGCTAGCTGCACAGCAGGTGACCGGACAGGATAGGGAGGCAAGGGGAACCTTCAGTTGTTGAAGATTTTTGATTGGTGCTTTAATAAAATTGGGTTGCAAGTGATTGCTTGTTTAGCTGTATGTCCCGACTGCTGGATTCGTTCTTCAGCAGTGATTTTTATATATATTTATCGCTATGAGGCGGCGACATGCGTATGCCATGTCCCGGTAGTCCCTCTGACTTCGTTGTCGGCAGCAGTACCAACCTCGCTGACACACGAACAGCTGACGGATGGATTTACCTGCTGCAACCGCCGACAGTTGTTTATTTTCCGTTGGGCGTGACATGCGGTATGCACGGTTACGCGTCCTTCGATCAAGCCTGGGAAACCGACATCGCTCGTATGTATGCAGCGCAGATTTTCCATTCATCGCAAGCAACATACCGTACATACACGCACAGGGCGGTTCGGGCTACCTAGCAATACGCTTCTGGATGGTGCGTGTATGTGTTCGATCACCGAAGTAAGAATCAAGTAATAACGAAGAATCGGACCCCCCATTTCCCAGCCAGAGTGACATCAGTAGTGTGCATTATTCTGGCCTTCGTTGTCGGACAGCGACGGAGCGAGTTGGGTCACGTTCGTTATTAGATCCCAACGGTGCGTTCGGTTGGGTCTGCAGATAGACCGACAGAGATAGATAGCCAGACAGACAGAGATAGACATACATCTGCATACATGCATGGTAAGCGAAAAGCGATCGATCGAGGCATTTGTTTGCGTGGTGTGCGTGGCGGCGGACAACTCGGCGGCGTCGAGCGAGTGAATGCACGTGCGTGCAAATAGCTAAATATGTGCTGTGACCCGCCACCGTATGTATGTAGCTTGACCCAGCCAGGCGCGTCGATCGATTTGCAAGTGACCTACCTATATTACCATGCAAGCAATAATGAAAGGCATGCATGATGGGTGGTTAGCAGCAAATGTATGACATATACATCGTTGTTGGCTGCTCTGCTGCTGCACTCGGGCTGTGCCTGTTGAGTACGTACGGTTGCTGACGGCGCGTTACTTATTAGTTGCACATTCTGCTGTGTGAAAGGGTTAGGATCCCTCGCTCTGTTGATTCATCGATCGCTCGGCTGTATGTGCACATATACAAACAATGGATGGATTAGACCTGCTGCTGCCAGCACGCACGCACGTTCGTTCGCTGCCCATTGTACGCGATCGCGGATGGTGTGCAGAGCCGAAGTTGTTGTGGTCTGTTACATAAGGTTACATACAGCTGCCGTGTTAGCCATTAATTACAACCGGATTGCTGTTGTGGACCATCGGCGGGAACCTAGATAGCTCGCCCCCCAATTCGTCGACGGCTCCTCCGCCGGCTGCCAATCAAACTGAATGTTGCTAGCTACACACCAGCTCGCTGCATTCCACCCACAAGCAATAAGGGACACACCGGGGGAATAATGTTGGCCACCCTTGCTTGCGCCTCAACTACCTCAACTACCGCAACCGGGCCGCGAACGGAACCCCACGCACGAAGTCTGTCTCAAAATAAATACTTCGTACGAGCGACTCCTCATTTGGCAGCAGGGCCTGAATCCTCTCAAATACACAAAAAATGCCCGCATCTATCTAAGACCGTCGCTAGTTCGTTCCGGCTACTTCGCTGCCGGCGGCACATCGCGCGCCGTCTATAGCCCCATCCAATGTGCGTACGTCATCACTCGGCTTGTACAGCTACCGTATCGTACGATTAAGACATAACTGAGCCGCCCTGCACGCGCCCGCGCGCCCCGCACCGTCGGTCGGTTTTTCTGCGCCCTCGCTCATTGACTGCAATCACCGCCCGACCGCCTGCCTCTTCTGCTCGGGAAGACAGATAGAAGGTCCAGTCGATACGCTCGAAGCCATCGATAAACACTCAATCAAACCCTACCTTCAGCGTCGTAACTCGCTTTGCCTCGCAGTGCCACCCGCCCGCCCTTAGCGCTGCAAGGGCTCTTCCTTCCGTTCTGTTTCACCCTTCTGGGGCCGCCCGCCGTTCCCGCATTTATGACACATACAACCCCGCCGCCCATGTCCCCTAACTACGAAAACGTTTCGAGCCTCGCTGGCCCACCAAACTAACCCACACCGCATCACACCTCATAGGTGCAAACAGCCCAACAGTGCAATTGCACTACTGTTGCGAGCAACAGAGACTTATCTATCACTCCCGGCAGCAGGCTATCTATCTAGGTGTAACTAACCGCCAGGGTGGCTACGTATCTGAAGGTATGAATATATGTATTCGGAAGAAAATTTTAAAATTCTGAAGATAATTTTGCCGTGCAGAAAAAGGTTTAGATAATCCGGCCTCACAGGTGGGCATGCTATCTCCCGGGGCCGTGTTGAGCCGACGGGAAAATCCCCCTTAGACAGATCCTGACAGATACTCTCAGCGCTCCTGAGCCAGAAGTATCTCTGGCCGCAACTTAGATACTCAGCAAAATAGATAGCCACCCTCGCTGGTGCCCGCGCGCCCGAAGACAACGCATACATACATACATACATACATACGTACCACAACAGATACAGACCGCATATGTACCGCCGTTTCTGCCCGCCTTCACTATCAAAAACCGTTTTGATGATCCATTTCCTCGTGCATTCGACTATTTAGTTCACATGCCGAACATGCAGGGTCCGTAGCCGCCATAGCCGCCGTAGCCGTCGAAAAAGCCGAGGCCGCCCATGCCGTACGCGTTGTACGCGCCCGCGCCGCCGTACCATCCACTCTGCCCGCCGCCACCGAAGCCGAAACCGCCGCCAATGCCGCCGCCATCTTCCTGCACTGCCTCCTCCGCCTGCTGCTGCCTCATCGGAAGCTGCTGCCCCTGCCGCTGTCCCTGCCCCTGCTGCTGCTGACGCCAGTAGTGCCCGGCGGTCGCCTGCTGCTTGGTGGCCTTGACGCGCCTGTAGAGCAGCGTGTAGAGGTAGGCGGGAACATTGCGGACGGAGGAGAGCTCGGCGGCGCAAACCCGGCTGAGGCAGTGCCGTACGACATCCGGTGACTCAACCTCGCGAACGACGTCCAGGACCTTGGGGTCGAAGTGCTTCCACCTGCACAGCAGGGCAGTACAGTACGTACGGAATCTGTCGTATATACAGAATCGAAAAAGAGATGGATACAAGTCGGCGGCAGCCGCGGCGCCGCCACTGGAGCGTGTGTCGGAAGAGATGACTCCGCTGGCGGCGCCGGGGCCTCCTAAATTCAAACAGAAAGCTCAAGCTCAAGCTCGTTAAATAACTCTAGTCGGGTTGGCAAGCGTGCCATTTGAAGGTCTCGCAAGATCTGCTGGATGTCTATCTATCGGTCATGATGACTTCCGAACCATCAACCGCCGTGGGCCGGTGCTACAAGCAACAGCCCACCCGCCCACCCTACCTGAGGCCCCTGCCGCCGCGCACCAGATCGTCCAGTACGGCAATCAGATCCGGAGTCAGCTGGCGCTGCGCGTAGCCTCGAGGATCTGCGTGTTGCAAATTCATGTATGTGGCACAGCAGAGTTTGGGAGGCCTAGGAAGGCGGCCTCGGCGCTGGGAGCACGGAGTGGGGTACGGAAATAAAAAAAACGAATGAATGCGCTTGGGGAGAGGCACGGGCGGGGCGGGGCACTCCTGCCTGCCACGCTCTCCCACGCTCTCAATCGTCGCTCCTACGCACGCATAGACCCAGAAGCTATGTATCTATCTAGCCACCCACCGACCCGACCTCACCTTGCTTCCACACTTCTTGTTGCTGGTGGTCCATCAGGCGGGTGGCGATGAAGGCCCGCATGCGTCGGACACCCTGTGTGGAGGGAAGGGAAGAGATAGAAAGGGAGGGAAGGGGAAGAGAAAGAGAGGGCAGGGAGGTGAAGGGGAGAGGGGAAGGGGAGAAGGAAGAGGCAGGGAAGGCCGGCAGGCCCGGGAGAACGATGAACGAGCGTAAGAAGTAAGGGCGCGGAAAGGATGAGTGATGTGTGTGTGTGTGCCGCATCCCCATTATCGCAGGATATGCCCGGGTGCGTGGCGGGGGGAACTTCATGCACTCGAGCCCGTTGTGGTTAGTTGCAAAGATTCTGGCCCTGTTTGCCTGTGATAACAACTACGTCGATAGTGCATGTTTATACGGGCATAACATAACGAAAGCCCGCATACCGTAAATCATCAGCCCTATAGCGAGCTCTCTCGCTCGCCCTCGCTCACCGCTAGGCCGGCGGCGGTCTCAATGGTGTCCAGCGCCGAAACCGCGCTCGCCTCTCCGAACTGGTCCTGCAGCTGCAGCAGCCTTTGCAGTACACCGGCGTCGAAATGCTCGGCCTGCGCGCGATGGGTACGATAAATTAGTATCACAAGCGTAAATAAATCTGCACTATCGCAACAAGAAGCAAGATGGCAGCGTTCTCAGTGCTGGCCTTTCAGGAAACCTTCAGAACACCAGCCACGGAAGTAGTGCCTGTGAGAGAACGAAGAGGCACGACATGCCGTACATACCTAGCCCACTGCATGATGTACGAACACTTGCACGACATACACACCCAAGCGAGTAGTCATCACGGAATACTCACGTACCGTGATGTGCGGGCGGCACTTGTCCAGCACGCTCTGCATCTTTTGCCGTACGGCGGGACTCAGATCCTCGAGCGCCGCCGTCTCGACCTCTTGGCCGCCGCTGGTGGCGCCGCCCCTCTGCTTGGGGCTGCTCTCATCAGAGCCGCAGTCGACGGCGGGGGACCCGGGGGTTGGCAGCGGGCCTCCCCAGACCCCGGCGACATCGCTGTGCATTAGCCAAGAGGGAATCGGTAGCGGCGAGAGCGGGCCGTTGCTAGCACTACTGGAGCTCGGGCTTCCCGGATCCGAGCGGGTGGGTGTCGGGGGCGGCAGGGGCAGGGCGCCGCGAGGCGGCGGCGGAGACGGCGCCGTCGCCGCAGCAATGGCCGCTGTGGCGGCACCGCACACCTCTGAAAGGTGCTGCAGCCGCAGCTTCGGTGGCAGCAGGGGCGGAGGCAGCGCCAGGGTGGCGGCGGCAGCGGCGGTGGCGGAGTGGTTGGGGCGGCTGTAGCTGTTGGCCGCTGCCGGTGTCGAAGGCGGGCTGGCACTGGCGCGTTGGAAGGCCTCGGCGGCGCAGGCGGTGGCGTGGCCTCGGATGTCGGCCCAGCCGCGGTGGCAGTCCATCTGGCTCAAGGCCTCGACCACATCCTGTGTTGGATGGTGATGGCAGCGGGGCGGCACAGGCAATGAGAAACTCGGACTCAGAAAGTAGCACTAGAAATAGAAGCACGAGCGTGCCTACATATCTGCCTTCGTTAACAACACCGCGGCGTTTATCAGAACGTCCTGTGTTAACAGCACTTACCGCGCCGAAATCAACCCACGCACACACCTGCGGTGTCATCAGTGTGGTCCCTTCAAGGACGTCCCTTAGAATGTCCTGCATGCGCGGGATTGATTGAGCGAGTGATGAGTGCGTGGGTGGGTGTGTTGCAGCCTTCTTAACCTTTTTCATGGCAATGGCATGAAGATGGCAACTTGCACAGGCCGCGTCTCAAGCGAGCCCGCCAGGGAAGTTGCAAGGCTCCGCTCACTCACCTTCATGGTTGCGCAGCACATGTCTGCGAGCTTACGGCCCAGATCTGACGTCGCATCGCCCGCACCGCCACCGCTGCCGCTGCTATCGCTTCCGCTGCTGACGTCGCTACTGCTGCTGTTGCTGGCGCCGTCACTGGAGCAGGAGCGGGAGGAGGAGCCAGGGGAGGATTCCTTGGAGGCACCCTTGATGAACTTGTGCTGTGGGTGCTGCTGTGCCGGCAAGGGCAACCAGGGCAGCAGCTGCAACGCGGTTAGGTGGCCCCCGCGTTCCTCCACCGCCTCCTTGTCCCGCGCCCTAAATGCAGCAATAATTTCGTTGTGACAGTTGCTCGCCGCCGTCTCCATCCCTCCCGAGCCGCCGCTGTCGTCTTGCTGGTACGTCTGGGAGGTGGATGTCGCCCAACCGGGGCCCTGGCTCATCATCACGGCCTCGTTGGGTCGCCGGGGCGGCTGGTCGCCTTCGGTTTCACTAACCGTTGCCTGGGGTGCTTCTTCTTTCCTGCTGTCCTCAGGGACACCGCCGCACATACGATTGATAGAAGTCATGGCTTGGACTGTGCCTTGTGTGAGGTTGGGGCCGACGATGAGTCGCGCGAGGAAGTCGGCGGGGAGCGGCGCGAGTAGCGCGTGGTGACGACGACCCGAGGAGTGCGGCGCAGAGGTAGCAGTCCCCACAATTCTCACCCACGTAGCAGACGATGCTTGATGACAGTTCTAGGAAAGGTGGCCATTCGGGTGCTTGCGGGAGGATTTTATTGGAAGGCAGTACAGGGCAACGGAGGCTGCTCGATTAACCGGACGGAAAGGGACGGGCACGATGACGGTTCATTCAAGTAGTAGATAGATAGACAGGGAAGACCAAGTTGTCGGGTAGCTAGCTAGTCTATCTGTCGGGCGCAAGTGAGAAGGTATTTCGTAATGGAATTCAAGTAGTAGATAGATAGACAGGGAAGACCAAGTTGTCGGGTAGCTAGCTAGTCTATCTGTCGGGCGCAAGTGAGAAGGTATTTTGTAATGGATGGCGCTGATTATTGCAAATATTTATATTAAATCAGATTTTTGTTTGTGATTGGGCAGCAGGCCACTTCCCTGTCCCGCCCCGGCAGTACCGGTTTATGACGGGACGCGTGAACAACTGTCAGCAGTAGTTTTGCCTACAACGGCCGACAGTTGATTTCGGTAAGGCAAGGACAGAACGTTTCTGTGTAGGTCATGCAATTTATTTACCGAGTCTGCTAGCATCGTATAGCTAGTAGCCTAGTAAACGTCGAGCTCGACCAAGACGGCAGCTTAAGCCGACTTCGTTCACAAGCACATATATATAGCTGAGTCCTGGCTGCGTCCGGCATGCCCCGCCGGTCAAGGAAAGGAATTTTTCAGGAATTCTCTAATTTTGCGAGTAATATGGATTTGCCCCTCCTGCCCGCTATCTATACATCCCCAAGGCAGTCCTGGGTCTCATCTATCTACCAGCAGGATCTACCCATTAGTTTGAACCCACACCGTGGTTATTCATCGCCGCCTCATGCATCAACAGTACCGTCACCAGTAGATCCTTCCACCTCCTTTCAGGTGGAAGGGCATAATAATCTGTAATGCGAAGAAAATTTGCGAGCGAGGCACCTGCTGTATGATTTCGTTGTTATACTATCCCTTTTTTGCGAGGCAGCCCGTGCAGTTTATTTGGTAATAAAATTTTGAAAACTTGCGATTTCTCAACCAATATTTAACTAAAAAAGTTATGATGAACAGTACGCACGGGTACGCAGAACGGATAGGGGGGGGCAGGAGGGGGCCGAACCTGTCTTCCGGTGGCCCATTGTCGTTGGCGCTATGTTCTCTATCTATTTATCTATCTCTATCTATCTATCTCTGGGGCATTCCGGGGACTTCCCGGTGAGTCCAGGGAGGCTAAAGAGGGGAAAAAGAGGAGGAGGATGCGTGGGCAACACGCTGGATGGCGTTTTGCAAATCAGGTCAGGCAGACGGACAGGTAGGACCATTTCACGGAGGGGGAGGGGGAAGACTGCTCTGGACATCGATGGTATCCTCGGACTCGTATCTGGCACATACACACACACTTGCGAGGTCCAGGTTCAGACGGGTCTCGGCTGGCGGGCAGCACGACAGATTGCGGTTAAGTGAAGCTTTGCAGCGAGTGCTGTAGGCTCGATAAAGCGGCAAACCGTTCACCGATTCAGCAGCAGCTGAGCCACGGCAGCAGCAGTTGCAGTAGCCTGATGTCGGGGGAAAGGGTGGTGAGCGGGGCGGATCCTCGATCTCTACTTTCCTCGTGCACATGCTTTTGGGCACTAGGGTTTGTAAGTGGCCAAAGGCGGGAGGTAGGGTGCAGCCGGTGTGGCAGCGGCGGGGGATGGGGGGACAGGGGGAGGCGGGGAAATGTGGGGGGCGGCTTGTTGTTCTCCGGTTTTGGTGATCGTTTCCAGCATTAGGCCTGGGTCCCAAGGTTACCATGGTTGCAATGGGTCCCATACATTCCAACGGGTCCCCGTTGTCCCACGGACCCCATGGGGTCCCACAGGTCCCATGAATTCTATGGGTCCCATAGGCCCCCACGAGTCCCATGGGCCCCATGGTTCACATTAGTGCCACGGGTGATGTGGATACAATGAGTCCTACAGGTTACATTTGGCCCATGGGACCCGTGGGACCCATGGGACCCGTAGACCCGTGGGACGGACCTATGGATCGAGCCAGGGCCCATGGGTCGAGGCTGGGCTCAGACTGGGCCCATGGGTCGAGCCTGGGCCCATGGGTCGAGGCTGGGCTCATGGGTCGAGGCTGGGCCCTTGGGCCGCGGCTTGGCCCATGGGCCGAGCCTGGGCCCATGGGCCTAGCCTGGGCCCATGGGTCGAGGCTGGGCCCATGGGTCGAGCCTGGGCCCATGGGTCGAGGCTGGGCTCATGGGTCGAGGCTGGGCCCATGGGCCGCGGCAGGGCCAGCGGCGGGCCAGCGGGCCAAAGATGCTTCGATAAAATATGGACGACAAACACTTGCCAGGTGCACCGATCGAGCCCCGTCGGAAGCACAGTTCGCTCGCCCTCTTAACATACGCTTCCGGTTGTCAGGAGCACAGGAGGGACAAAGCGGATGGTAGGGTACATAGGAGACAACGGCCTGGTACTCGAGGCCGTCTACCTGCCTGTCAGTCTGGGGATCCGAAGTCCGGGTGGGTGGCTGCTGGTCTGCAGACCCTGACCTAAAACCCGCTTCCAATAACTTGGCCGCGAACGAAGCTGCCCTCCGTCCGTCCCAACCAGCAGACTACGCCACCCACGCACCCTTGCTTGGAACGAAACCCGGTGACCGCCCCACCCGCCATCGGCCCGCCGCTGTTAAGCGCGTGCGTGCTGCGCATGAACACGGGAGGCCCGGGCCCCGGGCCCTGGGCCCCGGGCCCCGGGCGCCGGGCCCCGCGGGCCCCGGTCCCGGGCCGCGTACTGGCCGGTATGTAATGTACGTAGTAAGGAGATCCATGAGTCAGTCCCTGATTATCGGAACAATGTAACCCAGCTCGCGCGGATTTCAACTTGGCCACAAGCAACCCACAACGCACTGCTGCGCGCCGCATTTGTGGCATCCCTATCATTGGAAGAATTATACTGCATACGTCGTTCTTTTCAGGTCATCCCCTAAACGGCACAGCACGGCAAGTTCTGCCCAGCACGGCATCACTTCAGTCCAGCGAGCCGACCTCGCGACTTCCTTTCGCCAACCGTCGGCGGCACTTTCAATGCACAACGGCAGAAGCCGAGACCAACGACCTATATCGTTATATGGTTTGTGGCAACAAACATCCTTAGCAACGAGGCCACAAAACATCTTCTCAGCGCGCCTATCCGCCGGATCTGGCCGGATCGTCCAAAGTCTGGCATCGGAGCGCTCTGCTGGGCCCCTGCAAGTCCATTGCCCAGCTCGTTTACAGCTACACGGAACACAATGTATCATGTACTTAGGCAGAACTACTCGATATTCTCCATAGTCACATCATCACGCCTTCTCGTGATCGCGGCTGCGCGCTCTGCGCACCACCGCGCCGCGAATGATGGCAGCTGGCTCAGCAGCCGTCCTGAACTCCTTGTTGCTGATTTTTTGCATAGCGGTTGGCGTCTTTGTCGCTGCGTGCCGGCGCGGCCGGCGCGGCGTGCCGGCGCTTTTTCGCATCAAGAAGGTGGGTGCTCCGATATATATATATGCTTGATCGTGACATTGAAGGCAAATAAATCAGCACGCGCGAAGAGGGCTGGTTGCTTGGCCGAGGGCAGAGCTGGTTCCACTGTGGTATCAAGGGCGATGCGAGACCGCCAAATACTGACTTGGAAAGCATTCTGGGCCCCGGCCGGTTTCGTTCCTAGCAACGGGCCCTGCCCTCTCTCACAGCCCCCGCAACCCTCCCCCGTTGCACCCCCATGCATGCATCCAGCAGGGTGGCGACAGTGGCACCGCGGACTTTGACCACTACGTATTCGCTGACCAACGTCGCGCCGGGCAGCGCCAAGATGTGCGTGAATCTCCTTTCCATACATTTTGTCGTACCGACCACGCTATGGGTGAGTACGGCATGTACGGCAATGTCCATCTATCCAGCCCGGGGCTACTGTACTGCCGAACCCTGCATCGTTGCCTTGCTTGTCGTCTTGGTTCGGTTGTATAAATTTATATTGGGGACCATGACGCGTTCGCGAACGCGGCTCCTGTACGACGTATGTATGTGCGTGCATTGAAAAGGAAAAGGAAAGTTTACGCTGGACCGTAAGCCCTAGCGTGCATTGATTGCGTGATTGCAGCTGCTGTGGTGCTTCAACCGCGAATCGGTGGTACTGCGTCTGATGTTCCTGGGTAACACCAAGCGCGGAGGGCCCTCAACACGTCCTGGTCACCGACATTCCGGGGTTAAGCGAGGTGGGTGTGGAATGGGGTGCAGGGGTGGGTGGGTGATTGAGTGGGTGGGCGCCACTCACCACCATTTTTATACCGAGTTGCTTGGCGGGCATTCGGGCAATGCCATCTCACAATGGTCGGTGCAGACTAGGTCTCAGTGCACTAGCAGCTTGCTGCAGAGCTCGCAGCCATCCACTAGCGAGGCAACAACCAGCAGGCAGACCGAGTCGGTCGTGCAAGTTGAACGTTGCTGCCCTGCGTGCGACAAGGCCTTCCCGCCGGGCAACGACGCAAACTTCAACCGGCACGTAGAGAAATGCCTCAGCCAACAAGCAGCAAAGCAGGAGACCAAGGCGAAGGCCGCAGCCAAGTGGCAGTGCCCCGACTGCCGCTGTCAGCTGGCACTGCCAGCCTGGCAGCCAACAACAAGACCAATATCGACCGGCATGTCGCAAAGTGTCCGGAGAGGGTCAAGGGGGCTAACCAGGCTGTCGGCGGAAAGATCATATGCATGTGTGCTCGCATGTACACGTCACATTGATGTGTGCATGCGGCGGCTCGGTCGGGCGATGAAGTAAGATAGACCGACTGAGGTCGGGTAAATATATAGACCCAGCAGGCTTGCTTGGCTGGCATGGAGGGCTAGAGCAAGCAAGCCGGTCGGCTGACCCGTTGCATCCCATCCCGCGCTGCATCCCATCCCGTCCAATGCTCAAGCCCATACATCCCATACACATGCGGGCCTAATTAGGTTCACGAGCAGCTCAAGGACTACCTGGACAAGTAACGTAACAGCTGAGGCTGAGGCCAGCTGAGGCGGTACCACTCCATCCCCCACACTCCCCCCCGGTTCCGCAGCCCCTCTGAAAAAGAGAAGTATTACGTCGTAAATTACTAGAATGAGAGAACTTGTATGCGCAGGTCGGTCGGCGCTTAGTACGAGTCAGCGGCAAAGTAGCCAACCTTATAGCGCAGGCAGCATATGAAATGAATGCGAGGTATGCACTGGCAAATAAGGTTTCCAAAACCGCAGGGGTCTCTTGTCATTGCCTGCAGCTGACCCAGCTGCCAGACAACGGCGCGCGTTGCCGTGATACCACCCCGTTGCGCACCACCCCCACCCCCAAACTCGAGCACGCCAGACACATCGGCCTCATCATGGGAGTCATCATGAGCATCGGGCCGGTCGCGCTTAAAAGGCTTCGAGCCTTTATTTGCAAGACATGAAAACATGAACCTTTGCCGTGTACGCACGAGTCATGATGCCGGCCTGGTGCCATGTGCGGCGGTTGAGGTCGTCCTTGTTAATGTTGGGATTACGTTTCAAATACGATCCTTCTAGTGAGGCTCGTGTTGGTAGTGTGAAGCCTAAGCTTAAGGAGAAGCTGATAGCTAGGCAGTAGGTAGGGTGCGTCGGTTGTTAACGGGGTAAGAAATAGCTCGCCAGTCCTAAACTCATAATACTACTTGGATGAATTGCCCTGACAGCTGCACTGAGCACGTACGAAATTCCACGCGCTCTTGTCTCCCGGGAACAACCGGGGATGCAGCGCAACCCCAACCGTTAAGTCCTCGTCGGGACTGGCAGGCAGGGACACCGTCATGCTCAACGATAGGTAGGTTTGTGGGCTCATCGTTGAAGCTGTCCACCTGGAATGTCTTATATGTGTCAACGTTGGCACTTCAGGCAAGCCGAGCTCGCTCGTTTAGGCCGGGAATGTGAAGCGAGTGCGTTGACCGGCGGGTCGCATTCGGGCCGGCGCTCACCTCCAACCACGAATGAACAGCGCCAGCAGAACGTTGAAACGAGCTGCAGCTTGAGGCTTATTTTTGGCATACATTTTATGCATGTATGAAAAGCTGCCGTGTTATGAGCGGAAGCGGTAAGTAATAGAACTAGAACGAACGAGCTAAATGCCAAAGCGCGAGTGAACGTGTTGTTACTATTTATAACCGAAGTCAATGCAAGTCAGTTGCATAGAAAGAATGTGGTGACAAAGAGACGCGGCAGGGCTTTTATGCATGCAGAAGGAGCTGCTGCAGCCGTGCCACTGGGGCATTTCCGTATCAACCGTTTGATTACATATATAGAACGGAGCACAATAACCATTGATGCACTAGATTGTACTGCAACCACCCAACAGTTGTACCTTACTTACTGCAACCTCCGCTTCACATCGGGGTGGGTGGGGCAGGTAGACTTGCGCTTGTAGGACCGCATGCATGGGCTCACTGCTGGGCCCGCCGCCAACCTTGGTGTGCCGTGCGTGGTGTTGTGAACGAGTGAGGTTCGTTTGGCTATACGTATTTTGTGTTTGCCGCAGACGGACGAACCAAGCAAGCAAAGCATCCATCCAAACATCCATTGATTACTAATAACCTCCCGCTGCCAACCCTGGTAGTGTGCGTGCATGTATGGGTATATCTATGATTGCATCGAGCACATGCATGCCGTACATGTTGTTAATAAACATACATCATGCTGTACGACCCATGGGCCCAGGCTGGGCTGGCACAACCCAAAACATTGGAGCGGCTAAAGGACTTGATGTATTGTGCACCCTTGCAATGCGGCGTGTTGATTGACGTACCGTTACCGAAAGATGGCGTCAACGGAGGAAAAGAAGTCGTTGACCCAAAACGTGCAAATCGCTGCTACATGTTATGGAGTTCATAGTAGACGACGCGTGCAATGCCCATGCACGATAAGCAGGCGTGCACGCACCATCTATTATGTCGGAGTTGGCGGCTAGTTGCCGCACTGGTTCTGCCAGAAATGCGTCGAACCTTTAGTTGCACGAAACTTGGGTGGTTGGGTCGAACACACATAAACGCGTGCACACATGCAACGAACCAGTCCGTCACGCACCCGGTCACGGTTCCAGTAATGGTTTCAGCGCTATGTTCAGATTGCAGTGGAAATGGCTGTTATGTTTCGTATCTGCCAAGTCCCTGTTAGTGGTCTGCTAGCTAAGTTAACGGCCGGCCAGTGGAAAACCCCTAACATTGTCCAATGCACCTGCTGTACGGCTGCATTTCAGGCTGCATTTCCAGGCGTTTCCGACAACCTCGATTACATGAGGCCATGCAGCCCATGTGTCAATTCCTACCCTAAGATCTTGCGAGTTTGTAAGAACAATAAAGATGTAGGGCAAGTCTTATCCGTCTGTAATCTTGAGGGCCGTGTATAAATGGCAACCCCGTGTAATAAATGAGGGAAAATTTGACACCGTTTCAACACGGCTCGTGTTTGACACGGGGCGACACGGGCTGTTTCAACACGGCTCGTGTTTGACACGGGGCGACACGGGCTGTTTCAATATGGTCTCGACTATACACGAGGCATTCACCGAAGCACACGAGACGAGTGCAGTTCGCATCTCCCAGATGCTCGCTAGCGACTAAAACGGCTTATGGGGCATGCGTCCGTAGATGTTTACAGTGCCTCGCCTTGACAGTGACTACGAAGGGGCTGTACCAATCCACCAGCCGCCCAAGCCACCCAAGCTCCTGTCCGGTCGCTCCACTGTCACCACAAAGCAAGCCCGAGACACACACCCATCCGTTTGCCATTAAAAGCTCACTTTCATCTTTTTGGGCGGGGCCCCAGCGCCCCCCGCGAAACCCCGGGCCCCCCGCCAATGCATGGCTCCATGAGCACGTTACCCGATATCCGTAATTGCAGCTCAAATTACCTAACACGCACGATAACCGCCTTGCTGCGGGGGTGGATGCGCACGCCCTGTGCCCCCCACCACGTGTGCAGTGAGACACGTACACCACAAGTAAATTTGCCCATGAGCCTTACGCTTTGTTGATTACGTTTGTCATAATTCGGGTGATCATATCACCTAATGCGCACGAAGCTCGCCATGCTGCGAGTGGGAGGGCTGGAAGAGGAGTGTGGAGGGTAGGGTGGGTAAGCCCCGGGCCCCCCAGCCACCGATTGTTTCATGCGCGTGACGCGTGAGATGGACATCCCATGGGACATGACATGTCGCCCCGTAACACAGGAACGACACCAACCTCGCAAAAGACAGTCATGCCTTTGCAAGACACGACACATCGAAGCGAAGTGAAGCGAAAAAGCGCTCCTTTCATCCATTCATCCGGCAACATGGCACCACGCGACCACGGCCTGTTGAACCATCATATAAGAATTTCATGCACTTCGCAACTGTTCATTAAGTGAAACAATTCACCGTAAGCATTGTTGCACTCCAGCAGTCGGCTTTGTACAGTGCCGTCGTTACAACCGACATTCAGAAGAACGGCCCGTGCGTGTGAGACTGTTGTAATCCCATTGAATACATAACGTTTCGGCGTAAACCGCCAATCGTGCCACCAGTCGTGCCTCCATCGGAATTTGGGGAAGGCCGTTGCGGCCGTTGTACGGTCACCACGCTGCCCCAGACAAAAAAAGTTAAGCCCAGGTTTGCTTCACAAACCCGGATACAAACCCGGGTACTTTCGACTTGCAAAAATCGGACATTCGAACTATATAATAACATTATATACTTATATAATAACATATAATAACATTCGGAGGCGCAATGCATGGATCAATCAATTGAACAGGCGCGCGCGCAAGGTTAGCAGCGCGATCAATAACATAGCCACACAGAAGGCAATGGCTGACAACCTGCTGTACATTATGGCTTGCAAAATTGCGAAGTTGCCACTCAAGGCGAGCATTCATGAATGGACTGCCGAAGCTCCTGATGATGCAGCTCCGAAAAACATACTCTTCCTGAAGTTCACCAGTAGCCTCGACCCGGTAAGCACCTTGCTGGAGAATGTATGGGGATGGACTGATGAACTGACCCGTATCAGATCTCTCCTGCGTTCTCAGGCAAGCACGAAAACGCTGGCGGAATTGTTGGAGCTCAAGGGCCAGCCCGCCAAGTTCAGTACAGCTATCCACAGGGGTGCCTTGGCCTTTTGCTAGCCGTACAGGCTGTTCTTGTTGGTTGGACATCATTACTGTACGTCATTGCCGTACAGTAATGATGTCCAACCAACAAGAACAGTTTGTCTAGCCTGTACGGCTAGCAAAAGGCCAAGGCACCCCTGTGGATAGCTGTACTGAATTTGGCGGGCTGGCCCTCGAGCTTCAACAATTCCGCCAGCGTTTTCGTGCTTGCCTGAGAACGCAGGAGAGATCTGATACGGGTCAGTTCATCAGTCCCCATACATTCTCCAACAAGGTGCTTACCGGGTCGAGGCTATTGGTGAACTTCAGGAATGAAGGGTATGTTTTGCGGAGCTGCATCATCAGGAGCTTCGGCAGTCCATTCATGAATGTTGATGCTCACCTTGAGCGGCAACTTTGCAATTTTGCAAGCCATAATGTATAGCAGGTCTTCAGCCTTTGCCTTCTGTGAGGCTATGTTATTGATCACGCTGCTAATATTGTCCGCTACCAGTTCAAATGATTGATCCATAGAGCCCCACTCTGATGCACCTGCTCGCTAACTAAACGTTCACTCAGAAATCGCAAGATAGAAATCGGCACGCGGAACGAACAAACGAAATAAACCAAACCACGCACGACGGAACAAACCAAACCACCACACATGCAGCACCTTTTTCCAAGGTCCTCGCTGCGAGCGCCACAAGTAAGGGCTTTTCATTTTTTCCCGGCCTTCTCAGTTCTTACCATGATACTCCCGACTCCCGACCGCCCATACCATGGGCTTCGGTTCTGCGCCATCTATCAGGTGATCACATTACACGACACGCACCACACCATCTAGCATCTATCAGCCATCAGCCATCTATCAGCCATGCATCTATCATTACTCAGCCATGCAGCCATGCATCTATCATTACTCAGCCATGCATCTACCATTACTCAGCCATTACTCAGCCATGCAGCCATCAGCATCTACCATTACATCACAACACATCGCTACGTTGTAGACAGCCCTGCTTCCACTTCTGCCGCCGCCCACCAAAGGCCGTTTCAATGCATGGCGCTTGTCCATCTATCCCCACGCTCGCGATTATACTTTTGACTGTATGTTAAGTTCACGTGCCACGCATGCAGGGTCCTTATAAGCCGCGATGCATACGTAGCCGCCGCCCATACCATGCGCAGTACTTCAGCACGATGGGGTCCGAACATATAGCAGCGATGGCGCTGGCCGTGTACCGTATATATATTAAACTTAACGCACTCGGAGGCGATCTTCCGCTTTATCGTACGAACCGTCATTTTGCAACAGCGTATGCATGATAAGCACCCATACACTACATGCAATGCCCGCATCAAAAACGCCAATCAAGCTCCGGGCCCTTCGTTCGCTCCACCGGCGTAATGCCCAGCCGCTTCGTTCCACAGCACAAAACAGAAACATCGTTGCCATGCCATGTTTTTTTGCTGTTTTGCTCGTACCGATTTCGTAAGATTAAGGCATGATGAAGTTCCAATCGCACTATCCATATCTGCTGTAGCTCATCAACATGTGTATCTGCACTCTCACTGACAGCGGCCGCCGCCACCCGACCCCATCTATCTATCTGCCCGGGAAGGGTAAATTCGGTCGATACCATGCGCTCAAAGCCAGCAGCCACACCCAGCAGTGCATGCATGCCCACGTGTCGACACAACTGTATGTTCATGCCAACAGCTGATTAATCCCGCTTTCAGACCCACCAACGGACTCGACTCGCGTTGCAACCCGCCCCACGACATACACGTAAACGATAGAATATTGTCGTCGCCGCTCGGGATCGCAGTGCCAGACATACACACCAAACCACCAACACCCTCCCCACGGCGGCCTCGCTGCGAGCGAGCGCCATTACCAGTGCTGCCCGCTCTCACTCCATCCGTGCTGCATGCAACTTCTCATCATTTTCTTAAACCTTCCTAGCCATGACGTGAACTCCCCGCCCTTCCCCCAAGCCACGGGCCCGGAACTAACGAACCCGCCTGCCCCATCAAACAGCCACACAGTTCAACACCACCACCGCAACGATGCACACATACAGCCCAATTGTGCAGCTCATCATCAGCTCAGGCGAGCCCCACCTGCATCTGTATGTACCCGCCACAGTATACAATACTATCTAGACGAAACAATCAAGTTGCGTTCCTTCCCCTCTGTCCGCCTCTTATCTTCGAACGAACGCAGCAGACCCCTCGCATGGTCCCGGCGCCATGCATGTACACACGCCGCCGGTGCGTGGTAGTCAAAGCTCAGTTCATAATCGCATGGCAAACATGCATTAACAGCAGCGGCCATAGTCGTCGCAGCCGCCGCGGCTGTCGAACCAGCCGCGATCGCCCATGCCGTACATGTTGTACGCGTTGTACACGCCAGCGCTGCTGCCGTACCATCCACCCTGCCCGCCACCAAAGCCGAAACCGCTGCCGATGCCGCCATCTTCCTGCACCTCCTCTTCGAGCTGCTGCCTCATCGCGTGCTGCCACGCCTGCTGCTGCAGCTGCTGCCCCTGCTGCTGCTGCTGACGCAAGTGCGCGGCGGTGGCCTGCTTGGTGGCCCTCAGCAATGTGTAGAGGTAGGCGGGAACATTGGTGACGAAAGAGAGCTCGGCGGCGCAAACCCGGCTGAGGCACTGCCGTATGACATCCGGTGATTCAAACTGGCGGATGATGCCGAGGACCTTGGGGTCGAAGTGCATCCAGCTGTACAGCAGGTAGGGCATGCAGTACAGTGCGGAAAATGCCGTACAGGATCGTCAACGAGACGTACAAAAACATAGGGTGCAAAATAAACCGCGCTAGTGGGACTTCAAGCCAAAAATGCAAACCTACATACACGTGTTGGCAGACGTTTTGCCGTGCGTTTTGAGTTGTTGTGTAGGGCCCGCGAGCTCTGGACATGGGTCATCACTCGCTCGCTTGGGGTCGTCAATCAAGTCCCAGTCATAAAACCATACATATACCGAGACGCCCCGGTCATGAGTGAGCCCAATCATATGGCCTCATGGCTCCGTATGCCCTGCCCTACGGTATGTCCATTCACCGCAGTCAAAGGACTCGTCCAGCAGTCATGTTACGGACGTCCGTCGGTCGTGTTCCCAACACGATTGGGAATCCCAAGCCCCCCGCGCGCACCCCGCCGCCGTGACGCTCGCTCGCGGACCCGCCCACGACACGCAGCCCAGCTATCTATCTATCTAGCTAGCTAGCCCACCCCACCTGAGGCCCGTGTCGCGAGAGCCCACCAGATCGTCCAGTACGGCAATCAGATCCGGAGCCAACTGGTGCAGCGCGTAGCCCCGGGGATCTGTATGTCGTACATCCATTGGGAGGCAGGGGTGATGAGGGACATGGTGCATGGTGGAAAGAGGGACGGCAACCATACATCGATTATTAGTGAATACGGGTGATGGCCGAACTAATATATAATAACGCGAACGCTCGTCAACTTAACGCCGTACGTAACAAACACGGGAGGACTTCTACATACGTATCTTTTTTGCAGCAGGGTGAGCGTGTGCCATGCAAAGCATTGTTGCGTGCTGCCAAAGTCCGATCCGGACATTGTCCAGCAGCGCCCCCAAACGAACGCCCGAACCCTTTTGCCAGTCACGCGCTCCCGTCGCTTCCCATCGCATCGACTCAGAAGCCAGCCAGTCAGAAGCCAATCAGCCCCACGCACCTTTCCACCACACCACTTGCTGCTGGAAGTCCATCAAGCGGGTGGCAATGAAGGCTGGCATGTTCCAGATGTTCTACGGGATGGAAAAGGGGAACACAGGGGATGGATCATGCGCTGGATACTCTACGGGATGGATCAACCGAAGGGGAACACAGGGGCGGGATGCATGGACCAGGGAAGGGAGGGAGACGAGGGAGGGAAGGATAGGGCAGCACATGCAGGGCAGTGAGGGAGATCGCTCGGTGAACGAAGAACGAAGAAAGACGCGCGCGGAAAGTAGTTCAGAACCGTATGGTCGGAGGTGAGTGGCTGGTGAGTGGCGGGTGGTGACTCCGCCGTATGTACGCACGCACGTGTTGCAGAAGTGGACGGATGTATGTCCTGCGTGCGAGAAATGTATGCGGCACATGTTCGGCGTGCGGGCGACCGCCGCCAGCCTTTGGAAGTACGTATGTACCAACGGGCTCTACGGAGTCCACTGCGCTGCCCGAGGTATACATACATACATACACTAGCTAGTGCATATATGTACGGGGAGATGGAATGAAGAAGGAAGGGCAGGGCAAGCAAGGGCCTGGAGAATGATGACCGATGGAAGGAGGCCGTGAAACAATGATGAGGACCGAATGGTATGGCCGTGGTGCGTGTGCGCACCCCTTACATGTCGCCGAGCGACCCCAGAACCGTACGACACGCATGCCGTACATTGTGTTTGCACATATATTCTCGCTCGCACGACCGCCGGTCAATTGAACTCGCTGGCTCTACCTTACTTCGGTGTATTACGGTATGCATAGCAACTAGCTAGCTCGTTAGAAATAAGACATGTATGTACAAGTACGGCAAGTAAACAGCCCTCGGCCGTCAGCCCTCTTATTACGTATCTGTCGCTCGCGCGCGCTCACCTCCAGGCCGATGGCGGTCTCGATGGTGTCCAGCGCCGAAACCGCGCTCGCTTCTCCGAAGTGGCACTGCAGCTGCAGCAGCCTGTGCAGTAGTGCGGCGTCGAAGTGCTCGGCCTGTACATACGAGGCAGGTACGATATAAATTAGTAACATAAGCGATCAAGGCGCATCCTCCACAATCCAATCAACCGAAGAGGCGCTGCAGCCATGGCCGCAACCAGCAGCGCACCATGCACGCCGTATCCAACCCACTGTACGACACACCAGTACGACATAACTAAATAACGGCAGACTCACCATGATGTACGGGTAACAAGAATACAGCACGCTATGGATCTTCGCCCGTACTGCCGGGCTCAGGTTCTCGAACGCCGCCGTCTCGTCGCCATCGTAGCCCGCCGCCGCAGCCGCCGCCGCCGCTGCTGCCCGCCTGCTGGGGACGCTGCCCTGGAGCCTGAAGCCGGCGGCGGCACCTCTGCGGCTGCCGCCCGTATACATGCGCTCAAAGGCCTGTTGGCCGCCGCCGCGGGTGGCGGCGCCGCGCCACTGGGGCCTGCTGCCGAGTGGGCCTTGCGAGCCCCGCTCGACATTCGACCCGCGGGTCGGTCGCCGGCCTCCCCACATCCCCGCGCCGCCGCGGTGCGCCGGCGAAGGGGGGACCAATGGCGCTGTGATGAGTGGGCCAATGCTGGCGGCACTGCTGGGACCTGGGCTGACCAACTCGGGGCGCGTCGGTGCCAGCCGTGGCTGCACCAGCAGGGTGTGTTTGCCACGGCGGATATGGCCAACGCTGCGGTCGCTGCGGTCGCTGCTGCTGAAGTCGCTACTGCTGCTGCTGAGACCAGCGCCGCCACTGGAGCAGGAGCGTGAGGGGGAGGCAGTGGAGGATCGCTTCTCGGCACACGGGAAGGACCTGGGCTGCGAGTGCTGCTGCTGCTGTGTCGCCGGCAAGGGCAGCCAGCAGGGCGCCAGCTGCAGCTGCTGCCGCGACGCGCTGATGAAGTGGTATTCCCGCGGCCCTGTAGCCGCCTCCTCCTTCCGCGCCCCCAATCCCGCATTCATTGTGCTGCAAATCATGGCCTCGCAGATCCTGCAATGGCCGCTGCTCGCCGCCGGCTCTGCAGCAGCGCCCACACCGCCGCCGCCGCTGGCTTCTTGCCTGTTTGCCTCCTGCTGAGAGGGCGGCGCCGCCCGATGGGGGCCCTGGCTCGCCGCTTCGTTGGGTCGCCGGGGCGGCGGCTGCTGGCCCCCTTCGAATACCTTCACCGCTGCCTGGGTTGCTGCGGTTTCTCCTTCATTTTTCAGGTCCTCATGGAGATGATGATACGGCGGGATAACAGAACCGATGGCTGGGGCCGCCGGCTCGGGTGCGTCCAGGGACGATGAGTCGAGGAAGTCCGGGAACGGCGCGAGCGCGGCGCAGAGGTAGCAATAGTCCTCACCGCCCTCGCAAATGTCGCATACGTTGACAAGTTTGGGGAAGGTGGCCATGATGATGAGACACGCAGCCGGGACGTGTGCGACAGAAACGATCGATGTAGGAAGGCAGCCGGCGCAGGGCTGTTTGAATACGTAACTGAGCCGCGGGAAAGGGGCAGGTACGAAAATGGAAGCTTCAATGCATGGAAGTGCGAGTGTTAGGCAGCTGCGGAAGATTGTTACCTATCTGCTCTCGACTGGATTGATCGATGATTTATGTACAGCTACGTATGAGGCGACATACCATGTCCATGAAGTCCCTGCCAACAGTACCAACCTACCTGACACGCGAACAGCTGACGGATTTACCTGCAACCGCCGACAGTTGGTTTTCGTTGGAACTTACAGGCGGCACATAGGATGCAACCGCCGCGGACCGCCGACGACCCCCTCTATCTATCTATCTGCCCAGGAAGCTGAAAGTCTGTCTAATCGCTCGAAGCCGCCCTCATCCATCATGGACACCCAACGAACAAAGGAAGCCCTTCGTTTATTCTGGTTTATTCAGTTTTACTCTGGTTTATTCAGTTTTATTCTGGTTTATTCAGATTTATTACGCCCAGCTCAATACGTCGTCATTAGTTCCTTAGGCCGCCCGCCAAGCAATGGACGAACAAGAGGGAACAAGTTCCCTATTTTTGCACATACAATGTCGCAACTCGTCTCGCCCCGTGATCGCTCGCTCAGATGCCGTCCACGCCGTACATGCTGTATGTGTGGGCGGTATGTATGCGGCACACTATCCACCTGCTGCCCTGCTCAAAGCCGACGCCGAAGCCGCTCCCAGTGCGTGCCCCTCCGCCGGCGGTCTCATCATCGGAACCTGCACGCGAGGTGCAATCAAAGTACGGTAGGGATAACTCGGATTTCAACGTCAACGTGTATATATTTGTTTGGCAGAGTTGGGCAAATAATGTGCGATGGCGGCGGAAGTTGGAATTTATTATGACGGCGTGTTGGTAGGTGGGTACATACGTACGGAAACGTTACTGCCAAGCGTGCGTGCTGGCTTGGGCCACGCACGAGTGATTCGGGGTGTGATGGGTTGTTGTCTTGCTTTGCGTGTGTTTGTTACAGACTGTTACAGTGGGCTCCAGCAAACCCTCGCTCGACAGGGTAATGAAGTGGCAGTGTAGTGGTTACACAGGTTGCAAGGCCGTCTGAGATAAGGCATCAGGGTCATATAATTGGAGGGTAAAGCCATCCAGCGGGCGGGCGGTGGCGGCGATAGCTTGCAGACCCTACCTAAATAAAGCGGAGGAATAACGACCAGGGCGAAGGAAGGAAAGCCCAGCTAGGCTAGACGGAAACACGAGCCATATAGCTAGACAGAGACGTACGAAGTAACGTAGCGAGCTCGGCTCGGGAGGAAACGCATATGGGGGATGTCTGCTGGTCAGGCTTTTCACTCTCTCGGCAACGAACGAGCACCGACGACTATTTATCCAACAACGCCGGCGGGCGCACCAGCACACTTGACAGCATGCAACGGCGTATGGTAGCCTCCACTCCGCTTCCCGCGCCGCTGGTTCGTTGCGTAAGCAAGCATCAGCTTGCGCTTTGGTGAACTTTCTGCTGGATGCATGGCCCCACAAACAGCAGGCTGTGGCCTCCGCATCGCAACGAACCAGCGCGAAGTAAGCCATCCACGCAGCCCTCCGCTGCTGGCGGCAAGCTTAATCACAAGCGAAACGGATGTGCGCGTGCTTTCGTGCGTGGTCCAGAGCTCCAGACCCATCCCTTCCACCAGCAGCGGGCGGGGAGTCGCGCCCTCGGAGGCCCCTGGGCTGCAAAACCCTGAAACCCACGCACCGACCACAGATAGAACTCAACCTACCGCCACGCGACTGAGGGCCTTGATTGCGTGATTGCCCGCCCCTATCCGTATGCAAGGAGTACTGCAACCGCACGCTTGTTGGCAATCAACAGATGTATGACGGAATTTCAGCGCGTCGATCGATGATAAATAAATGCGCTAGCTGAGGGTTATCTCAACCTTCTCAACCCCTAATCCAGCATTTATTGCTATGCGACCGGCTCGACCGGCTCGATGGCTCGCGGCCTCGTTGGGTCGTCGAGGCGGCTGGTCGCCTTCGGTTTCACTAACCGCTGCCTGGGGTGCTTCTTCTTTCCTGCTGCTGTCCTCAGGGACACCGCCGCACATAGGATTGATCGGGCTCATGGCTTGGTCGGCTGGCTTGTGTGAGGTTGGTGCCGATGAGTCGAGGAGGAAGTCGGCGGGGAGCGGCGCGAGTAGTGTGAGGCGACGACGACCCGAGGAGTGCGGCGCAGAGGTAGATAGCAGTCCTCACAATCCTCACCCACGTAGCAGATGTAGACAGTCGTAGACGTAGCAGACGTAGACGACAGTTAGTCGTAGGGCAGTAGGCGGTCATGGCTGTGCGTTGGGGCAATATATGTATTGGAAGGCAGTACAGGGCGAAAGAGGTTGCTCGGATGACCGGACGGAAAGGGACGGTCACGACGACAAGTTAAAGTAGGGAAGACCAGAGTTGGGGGTAGCTGAAACCAGCGACGGAGGTAATGGATGCTGCAATGCGGAGCTTTAAGTGCAGGTGATTGGCATGACTTTCGACTTCGTAGTTTTATTGCATTTATGCGGCGACTCGGTGGAAACCGGCACGCCCTGTCAATATCCCGTCGGCGGCACGCAGGGACGACATGACCTGCTGACAGTTGATGAATGAATGCCAACGGCCGACGGTTAGTTTTCACCGAACGATGAAATCGCAATTATTCCACAACATTGAAAATTGCTTCGACTCATAACGGCGTCGTTTAGCTGAGTCCTCGCGTTCTTATAAGTCGGCTTCTTTCGGCTATCTATCTACTTCCTGCTACTTCGGCCGCAACCTGAGTGTTTTAGGGTTTAATAATTATATTAATATTATTTAATGTTATTTGTATTATTAATTATTATTCATAGTATTTTATCGTAGAAGTATTATATATTTTTATTTTTGGATGGGGGACCGGCGGGTGGAGGGTAATCATGGATGGTGGGATCGTCTGGGGACCATGGAGGATGGTGAGATTAGCATTAGGTCGATACACCCTTGGCCAAATGGAATGGTTGTTAGGGACATGGCTGCTGGCCGCCGGTCATACACCCCCGGCCATCACTCGGAAAAAGGCCCAGCCATAAAGCGTCCTCTCGGCAGGGTGGCTATCTTATTTTGCCGAGTATCTACGGCCAGAGATACTCCTGGCTCAGAAGTGCTGAGAGTGTCTGTCAGGATCTGTCTCGGAGGGGATTAAACCGGCTAAACACGCCCCCGGGAGATATCATGCCCCACCTGTGAGGCCGGATTAACTAAACCTTCAATTTTTTGCACGGCAAAAGTATCTTCAGATATCCGAAATTTTCTACCGAATATATATTCATATCTTAAGATAGCCACCCTGCCTCTCGGTCATAAACTAACCCAAGCATGGCCACACTCCGTCCCCTTGCTGAATTTCGCAGCAGGTCCGGGGAGCGAGCACTTATTTCCGTTTTGCGCAGGTTCGTTCAAGCGTTATCCCGTATGCATGGTAGTGGTC
The DNA here is from genome assembly GCA_030267565.1 of Pleodorina starrii. Classification (NCBI taxonomy): domain Eukaryota; kingdom Viridiplantae; phylum Chlorophyta; class Chlorophyceae; order Chlamydomonadales; family Volvocaceae; genus Pleodorina; species Pleodorina starrii. The sequence continues at coordinate 2,173,413 of BRXU01000020.1, read as the reverse complement.
TTCCTGGTGTATATATGTTCGACACCCGGGCGGGATTGGTGTTCGGGTGGCGACAGCGGGGACTGTATTTGATTGGGGACGGTGGACGGCGTCTCCTTGATCGCCACCTATATAATCGGCGGGTCGTGTATGTATGCAGGAGGACTTCGAGGGTTGCGTGTCAAGTTGATGACATATCTACATAGCCGAGTCAAGCGAGGCCGAGGCAAGCAAGGGCTTGCTAGGTCTCGATCGGCGCATACGTAATAAGATAGATGTTGCCACGCAGGATCGGTAAGCGAAGGGAGGGAGGTTGATATATATGACATACAGAGGAACGTAACGTGTTGTCCAAACCGAAACCAACTGTAGGCCGTTGCAGGTACAACCACTGCTGGCGACTGGCGACCGTCCGCGCGTCCCGCCCTAATACGACACCGACCGCCGACGGGACAGTGAGGGGCATACATGGCCTGTCGCTCGATCGCTGTATGTATATATAATCAACACACGATCCAGCCAGCCAAGGCAAAGAAAACAATCATTCGCACTCTAATCATCTAACCAGGTTTACCAAGTACGAACATACAGCGAGCTCCTAACTGCTGTCTCCCGCCCGATCGATCGACAGACTGGCTGCCTCCCAACTCTGTCCTTAAACTCGGTCTGCTTGAAGCGTCGTCGTGCCCGTCCCTTTCCGTGCGCCCAGTTACACGAGCAGCCGCTTTCACCTTGTACTGCCTCCCATTCGTTAGACTGCCCCGTCCCACGCACGCAGCCAAAATGGCCCGCTGTCCTACACTTGTAAACGTCTGCATCACCTGCGAGGACGGTGAGGACTGCTACATCTGCACCGCTATCCTCGGGTCGCCACTCGCGCCGCTCCCCGCCAACTTCCTCGACTCATCATCGGCGGCCCCAACCTCATACGAGCTAGCCGACCACGCCATGGCTTCTATCAATCCTACGCGCGGTGTCCCTGGGGACAGGGAGGAAGCAGCAACCCTGGCAGCGGTTAAGGAAGCCGAAGGCGACCAGACGCTCCGGCGACCCAACGAGGTCGTGATGAGCCAGCAGGGCCCCGCCGATTATTGGGCGACAACCCCTTCTCAGAAGACGTACCAGCAAGACGCCAGCGGCGGCGGTGTGGGCAGCAGTGCAGAGCAGGCGGCGAGCAGCGGCCATCTCGGAATCTTCAGCGAGGCCATGATTCGCAACGCAATGAATGCTGGACTGGGGGCGCAGAAGGGGGAGGCGGCTGGGCAGGAGTACCACTTAGGCACGTTGCTGCAGCTGCCCTGCCCGCTGCCAATATTGCCGGTACAGCAGCAGCACTCGCAGCCGCAACAAAAGTCCTACACCGGCGCTGCAAAGCGCTCCTCAACTTCCACCTCCCGCTCCTCTTCCTGTGACGGCGGCGCCGGCCGTAGCAGCAGTAGTGGCGACGTGAGCTTCGTCACTGCTACCGGCAGCGGCGGCGGCAACTTCTGCGATGGCAGCGCAATTGCGTGTTACGAGTTGGCAGAACTGGGCCTAACGGTCGTGGACATATGCCGTACAACCATGGGGGTGAGTGAGTATGTAGAAAGAGCCGTGTACCTAGCAAGCTTCATTCCGGGATGTTTAGATTAGGCCTGTTCGTGACGGATTGAGATCATAACCACGCAAATTGACGGAGGACGCAAGCAAATATGAAGGCATATACGTACCAAATGGAGGCATACCTCATGCATGTCCCTTTCTCATTTGCTATCGTCGCCTTATTGCGAATTGTGGGTGACATCTATCTTGCGCCCACATCTTTCCCCCACCGTGCTCTCCCATCCCACGCCTTGTGTTTCTGTGTCCGCATTTTTGGGCGGGGCCCCAGCGCGAAGCGCCCAGGGGGGCCCCGCCCTGTAGGATTGCCCATGTCCGTGCCTGCGATGTCTGATGTCTAATGTCTAATGTCTAATGTAAAAGGGCAAGTGCAGACTTTCGGCCATCGGAAAGGCTGCATAAGTAAAAGATTACATTCTTTATTGCACGGTAAATTTATTATAGGAACCCAACCTCGTATGAGTAAAAGCCAGTTTGGCAGTCTCCATGGACCGAGGCCGAGGTCAAACCAACACCTCTCGGCCTATAATTAATTCCAGAATATTCATCGTTCCTTAAAGTGGAATTTTGACATGACGGCGTGAAATGAATCTTCGTTTCGGCAAGCAACCAACTATGTTTGCATTGCGAACATTCTTCCCGCGACCACACCACAGCAGCTCTGCTAGCCGGTCCGATCGTCTTGACGCATATTTCTATTACAAAGGTTGTAAGGAGCAAACCATGAGGGGCAAAATGCTGGTTGTTGGACGCCAAGCCGCCGATGCACGCATGATGCAGCGGTCTTCTGCGGGCCGCCCAACAAGTCCAGTCGGCAACCTAGGGGATGGACTTCTACATTCCCTGTCCTAATGTTAAAGCAGTCAAGCCTCCTCTATGGCGAATACCTCAGTAGCGAAGCCTGTGCACGCACTGTAACGCCGAGGTTACAGGTGCCGTACAATCGGCTAGCATAAAGCCTAAGAAAGGCGTCGCACAGCATCTCGAGTAGCCTTTGCTCCGCCCAAGCACTACATTGGTATCGAGACCAGTACTGTCGTACAGTCTCTCAGAGGTCGTCAGTTCGATCCCTGGTACTCGCGGAAAGGCTTCCACTCCAGAAAACCTTGCAAATGAAGGCTAGAGGCATGTATGCCGCGGCATGACCTGACTTGGGAAGTTGTCCACCCCAATGCCGAAGACCTGGCTAAGACCCCAGGCATGCAAAGGTGGTGAAAGGCGGAGTGGACTGTGCATGCACAGACACTGCGAGGACGCAGTGAGGACCGAGGACGTTCCCTTCAGAGGGGGGGAATGTAACGCCGAGGTTACAGGTGCCGTACAATCGGCTAGCATAAAGCCTAAGAAAGGCGTCGCACAGCATCTCGAGTAGCCTTTGCTCCGCCCAAGCACTACACGCACTCTCGTCGGCAACTGCACGTCGTCGCAACCCTCGCAAACAGTTCCGCTGTCCTTCTATTGGCAAGTCAGCCTGCGTGATGTGTAAATGATACACTCCATGTCTACTGTCAAGTAACTTCAGCCAATGCGCTGGCCGGAAGAGTTGCACAGTGCCGAGACGGCGCGCGATGCTAAACATGGGTCGGATTGCTGAAGCCGCAGGCATTTCAGATATAAAGCTCTGGCTGCCTATCATCAGGAATGTCGACACTCTCACAGTTGACGCCATCGCCGCTCGCTTTGGAAATGCCGTATTTCGGTCGATGCGCACATGCGCTCATGCACCCGACGGGATGACGCGCTTCGCGCGGCGCCGGCAGGCCTTGCTAACGACTCGGCTAGCAGGCATTTCGGGAAAAAGCTCTGGAATGTGGACACTCTCACACTACTTCACGCCCTCGCCACCCTAGCACTCAACTTCACCCGTACGGATTTAGTGGGGCCCCGCCCTTTTTCCGGCTTCAAGGAAGCCGACACCAACCCCTTGTCAATTGTCAATTGCTCGTGCCGCCCCGCGCGCGGCCACCGCCAACACCACCCAACGCAGGAAGCGGTCGAGGTCCCGAGCAAGATGGACTCCCACCGCGGCCGGGGCGACGCTCGCGACCGTGCCACCGCCTTCACCGCCGAGGCCTTGCAACGCGGAAGTGCCAGCAGCCCGCCGTCGATACCGGCAGCCAAGAGCTCCCACACCACCTCCACCGCCGCTGCCGCCGCCCTGCAGCTGCCTCCGCTCCTGCTGCCACCGAAGCTGCGGCTGCAGCACCTTTCTGAGGTGTGCAACGCCGCAACGGCGGCCATTGCGGCAGCGACGGCGCCTCCGCTGCCGCCGCCCCGTGGCGCCAGCCCCCTCGCGGCCTCATCACCATCTGATACTGAAACGGAATACGACAGTAGTGACGAGATGGCCTTTGCAGATCTGGGTCACGCCGTATGGCAGAAGATTCGGAGCGTGCTGCACACGTGCCGCCCGCACATCACGGTACGCTTTGTTACGTGACCTTGTTATGTCGTATCATGTGGGCTAGGTACGGCATGTCGTGCTGCTTCGCTCTTTCTTTCGTTCGTACGTCCAGGCACTTTCAGCATCTTAGTGGAAGGAACGCTGCTAATTTGCTGTTGTGGTAGTGCGGATCTTTGCTAATGCTCTGTTCGTTTTCATGAGTAGTTGCCTTACCGCTTGAAGACGGGGATGGAGTCGGGTACCTGCGAGCAGAAGAGTATGCTTGCTTCGTTCCGTGGGAGGAGGCGAGCCTGGTAACCGACTGCGCTATCTGCCGCGGGGCGGTGTAATGGGCAGAAGACGCAGCGGAAACCTGTCAGTACTGACTATATGAACTCGCGAAATTGCTCTTTCCGTCGCGCTCAGCGCGACTTGCACTTCGCTCTCACCGGTACGGCCAGGCCGTACCACCAACGAACAGCCGAGAACGCTCTCGGCAAATACACAGAAAACCTTGGTTTTCTTCGTTTCACTCAGAAAACCTTCAGTTTATGTAACTACCTGACTTTTAGCGTACTGCCGCACCTCACTCGGATTGCGCAGGCCGAGCATTTCGACGACGGTGTAATGCAAAGGCTGCTGCAGCTGCAGGACCAGTTCGGCGAGGCGAGCGCGGTTTCGGCGCTGCACTCCATTGAGACCGCCACCGGCTTAGCGGTGAGGGCGAGCGAAAGATACTTAGAGGGCTGGTGGGCAAGCAATGGCGCCTTTAATTGCATACATTACCCGGCCTTCTAACCTCGAGGGTAGCAAGAGCTCGGGACTTCCGCCGATCGATCGGCGGACGCACGCCTGATAAGCATGTACGGCATTCCCAATACCCCAAACCTAGCGCATGTATGTGTCTCACACGATTTATCATTTACCACCGCCGCAAACATACAACACGTACGCGCCAACGAACCGCCGATCATGCGGACCTAAGTTTATCTCTGACTAACCTTACTTGCTCTTACCTTCCCTCTCCCCTTCCCCTCTCGCTCCCTCTCCCCTCCCTGCCCTCCCTTCCCCTCCCTTCCCCTCTCTTTCCCTTCCCATCCAGGGTGTCCGGCGCATGCGGGCCTTCATCGCCACCCGCCTGATGGACCACCAGCAACAAGAAGTGTGGAAGCAAGGTGAGGTCGGCTGGGTGGCTGGCTAGATAGATAGCTCCTGGGTCTATGCGTGCGTAGGAGCGACGGCTTAATAAGAGCGTTGGGCAGGGGTGTATGTATGTGGGCATAGGCGGTCGTTGGCATTGGTTAAGGCGGGCGTTAGGATAGGTTGGGACGTATGTACGACAGACGTCCAGATTGGAAACGTAACAGTCAGTAGTAGTCAAGCAAGGTTTCCAGAACTACTGGGCTTTAGATATATACGCGGCCCAGAATAATATCCCGTGGTTGTTTCTACAGCAGTTGTTGATTGATCGCCGCCGATCCTTCCTGCATTACCGCCTTCCCCGCCTCGCCCCGCCGCCCGACGTACGATGGAAAGATCGCCGGGGCTACGCGCTGAACCAGCTGACTCCGGATCTGATTGCCGTACTGGACGATCTGGCGGGCTTTCACGGCAAGGGCCTCAGGTAAGGTGGGCGGGTGGGCAGCTGGGCTGTTGCAAGTTGCACCGGCCCACGGCGGTTGATGGTTCGGGAGCCATCATGACCCGATGACCGCCGACATCCAGCAGAGCTAGCTTGTGAGCTCTAACCTAACACGACACCAAGCACCAATCCAAGTAAGATTTACGAGTTTCAGCTCTGTGCTGAAGTGCTCACTAGAGAGGGCTCATGAAATGATGCTTTCCGTTTTTCTGACGACAATCCTGTACGACAAATTCCGTACTGTACTGCCTTGCTATTTATGCAGCTGGACACACTTCGACCCCAAGGTCCTGGACGTCATCCGCGAGAT